>CM056379.1:55986437-56094986 GCA_029718625.1 Synaphobranchus kaupii
CCAAAAAAAAAGTTGCAGTTGCACCAGTCATGCATAGTGCCCACTGTACAAGCCTCTGGAGGCAGTGTTATGATCTGGGGTTGCTTCAATTGGTCAGGTCTAGGCTCAGCAACGTTATGCAGCAATAAAATGAAGTCAGCTGAGTACCTGAATGTACTGAATGACCAGGTTATCCCATCAATGGGCATATTCCAGGACGACAATGCCAAGATTCATCGGGCTCAAATTGTGAAAGAGTGGTTCAGGGAGCATGAGGAATCATTTTCACACATGAATTGGCCACCAGAGTCCTGACCTTAACCCCATTGAAAGTCTTTGGGATGTGCTGGAGAAGACTTCACGGAGTGGTTCGACTCTCCCGTCGTCAATACAAGATCTCGGCCAAAAATTAATGCAAGTCTGGATGGAAATAAATGTTGTGACGTTGCATAAGGTTGTCGAAACAATGCCACGACGAATGCGCACCATAATGAAAGCTAAAGGCGGTCCAACAAAATATTAGAGTGTGCGACTTTTTTTTTGGCCGGGCAGTGTATGAAGGTCTTCCTTGGCCTACCAGGCCCTTACCAGTGCTAACTTTCTTTTTAATGATATTCCAAAAAGTTGATTTTGGTAAGCCTAAAGCTTGGCCTATGTATCTGTGTGTTTTTTAAAATTTATTTCTCAGCCTCATAATCGTGACTTATGACTTTCGTTGGCACAACACCTGTGAAGCCATTTTCCCCAAACATTATGGTGCCTGCCCCTGAAATTAAAGTGAAACGAAAATGTATAAAAATACCTTTTGATAAAAGCTGAGAATCTGCATGTTAACCACGTGAATTGTTTGATGACAAATCTAAAATTGTGTAGTACAGAGCCAAATCAAGAAAAAATGTGCCTTTGTCCCAAACATTATGCAGTGCACTCCAAAAGTGTCACAGTTTTTGTTGTTTTGGCTCTATACTCCAGCACATTGGATTTGAAATGGAACTATGAGGTACTCCAGCTTTAATTTGAGGGTTTATACATCCATATCTGGTGAACCCCCCCCCAGGCACCAAAAGTAATTGGACAAATTAACATAAACTTAAATAAAAGTTCCTATTGAAAATAAGTCAGAAGAAACCACCCTTAAAGTGATCCATCCATATCTACTGCATATTTGGCAGCAGAGTGATGGCTTGAGGCTAAGGTTTGAGGCTTATTTGATACATCAGACCCTTGATGACTTACAACCATTTAGCCAACTGTGTGTTCCATACTATTCCCATGTAATTTACACCTTAATCTAGTCCCAGCCCTCAATTCCCATAAAGATCCATTCAAATTCAGAGAGGTTATAGTACCGCTTGTAAGAGTACCTGAAAATAAGATATCAAGAGTCTTTCAATGTTGTTGGGTCACAGACATCAGGAAGTAATGGCATGCAAAGGATATGAAACCAAGAGCCAAACTTGTTAGTTCACAATCTAATCACTCCCCATCACAAATACATTTTTTTAAACATTCAAATGAAAAATGTGCACAAGTCAGTGTGTGTGCTCCTTTTCGGTCAGTCTGCCTGGCTACGTTAACAATAGTGAGCTCCTGCTGTGGGGCATGTCTGTGTTTGTCTTGTGAAACTGATCATAAAGAACGATGTAACCCTATGTCATCACGGCATTCAACAGATATTTTGAGATTTAGACACAGCATGCATGACCTCAGGAGGCCTGAACTAGACTGGTCCCAGGATTTGGGGCCTTGTTAAAGGATCCCCTGTTATAGAACAGGCACGTTGAGTGAGCAATTCTCTGAGCTCTTATATAAGTTCAGGAGTACTGTCCCACTGTCAGCCTCCCACTGTATAATCTCACAGCCCCGACAACAGGGACTAGATCTGCTTACCGAAGCGCATATAAATAGACTGCAGGAATTAAGTGCTCTGTGCACCATGGTTATGTGAAGAAAGGCTCTTTTTAATCTGAATGTTTAAATTGCACATTTTCTCATTGCCAACTCAGAAGGTGGACCAGTGTGACCTTACTTTAAGGCATTTGGTCAACGCTACATTAGTTCTTTTTGGCTTTCTATCGTTGTAAAACAGCTATAACTTTTCCAGTATCAACCCTTTTAAAAAAATATATAAAAGCTGAACCCCGTGGTGTCTATAACCAGTTGAAGCGCTACAGTATACGCGGAAATAGCGCTCCCCAGTGGTGTCTGAAAGGCATGACTGCGTCACCTTGTTATCACCCGCGTTGCTGCGCCGGACCGGTTCATTAGCCGATTTACTACTGTGATCACAAGCCAGCATCACGTGGAAAAATCGTGCAAACGTTGCCCTGTTTGTAAATAAAATCGAAAAAAAAAAAATGAAAACAAAACGAAGAAAAATGTGAATGCGCGCCTTTTTGTCTGTCGTTGGGTTAAGTCTCTGACTCGCGAGCTCTTGTTAATCGCATTCTTGTGACATGGGCATCGCCGTGGTGCTCTTCGCTGTCGGCATCTAAAGGCTTGAATACGCTGTTAACGGCGCCGATATTCAAGATTTTATCCCGCAGTACATTACCGACACCATCTGGATTGCTTCTGCATTACAGATACCCACTCATTCCCGTTTCAGCTCAACTCGGACGAAAATGAAAGAACTTCATCATGAGATTACAGGGTAAACAATGCTACTCCCCGGAGCCTCAAGGCTGTAACTGTGCATCACTGTGACAGCTCAATTGCTGCTTGTCAGCAAGTGGAAAACGATATGTATTCGCCAAAACCCTCTTCCAATCAGAATGAGTACGCTACAGAGAATCACTGATATAGGCTGGCCTACATCACTATCATAACTCCACAATCATAGTAGGCTATATGTGTTTGTGTGAGTAATATACGTGTATGTGTAACATAATGTACATGTATGAGTATATAGCCTATACACGTATGACTATATGAACCTATAAAATATTGAACTTTGCTTTGGGGTGGTGAGTGGGGTGTAAGATATATTTATTGGGGCTGCATCCATAAACTGAGTTAATTTGTGTTGCGGAAAGGACACGGGATTCACCGAAGAAATATTGGTTTATTAAATATTATGCTAAGCCTGTTTCAGTTCATTGGATAAAAGCTAATGTTGCACTTTTCTCAAGCGCCAAACCCAACAAATCACATGAAAGAAAACAACAATGAAATAAAAACAAAGATCTTAAAAATATAGTTATATATTTATTTATACATATATTCATTTAGATTGGTTAATTGTAAAAAAGAAAAGAAAAAAAGATTTACAATAATTATAATATCTATCATAACTGTTGCAGATGATCATCATACCCCTATTCATCAGCCATATAACTCTCCATCTCACCATGGTGCAGAGAATGAGTCACTCTGGATCTACACTGAGTTCACACTGAAACCGCACTAACCCAGGATCACAGGTTTCCATTCACACATCCATAGAGGAAGCTGCATCTCTCTCCGAGCTAGCCAGAGTAAGGAGAGCACAGATCACACGAGAAATTTCCCGAAAGTAAATCTGATGAACATTCCGGTTGTTACTCCTCGTGAGAGACCCACAGAAAAGGCATTCACTCTGAACATGTTCAGTGAACAATACTTCCCAATAGCACACACTGTATATTATGAACAGCGACCCTTAAGAAACAGATTTTTGCTTTTCTCCCCCATTTCTTTAATGCTCTACAGCAGTGAACTTTGGACTACTTTACTGACCGAGCCAAGGGATCCATGCTGGAGAGGTAAAGTCAAACCCGTTCAAAGTTTACAACTGTGTCTGCCGCTGCCAAAGAGCACACAGAAATCAAAGGTGAGGTCAAATCACTGACAAGAACATGAATGTCCCATTTGCCTGCAGATTGGAGCCAAAAGACACAACTTGTACATAACAGGCTTCAACCATATGTGTTTAAATTGAGTTCGGCAAAGACGATGCAGGCAAGGAAGAAGTGAATGTTTGTTGCCACTCAGGTCTTGCTTATCGGATTACGCAATCCATCAGAAATGAATGGTACAGGGCGAACCTTCTTCAGGCTTCATATCAATTCTAACCTGCAGTTTTAAGGAAGTACACTTAAGGTTTTTCCATTTGCCTCGTTTGTGGCTGTAGACAAGCTCTACGCTCCTCTCTCCCTGTCGGATGTCAATAATATTCTGTTTAAGCAGCAGTGTTATTTCACTAGAGCTCCGATTTCAAAAAGGATCGTGTAAAACGTGACACGTTTTCGTGATCGAGGTGGATGGGGGGAGGTATGTCTGCGAAGGTGCCTGCCCATCTGTCTAGCTGCATATCTGAAAGAGACTTATTTCCTTTGTTGTGAGGTTGTTGCCATGGAATGGTTACCATGGTGAGAAACTATGGGGTGGGAGGGTGGTGGAAGGGTTTTGGGTGGGGTCTGCCAAGTGCACACTGAATACATCCCCTCTGAAACCCTGAAATTCAACTGACTGAAATATATCTAACCAAAAATCGTGAGCCAGACAGTGTTGGTTTCCCCTCTGCTGACAGGTTACCTCAAGAGTCATTTAAAGAGTCTTTTGTTCTATTGTTTTTTTGAAAAGCAGCCCTTTCAAGCCAGATGAGAAGACTAGATATTTCCACCGGGAGTCGCCATTACCTTTTTTCCCTCACAGTGTTTTGTTTCTAAAGGTTAGTCATAAGCCGTTTTCCACTTGTCCTCAAATGTACAAACAATGAGGTAAAATACAGACGCATCAGGAGTACCTTCTTATGCTGTCTCGCTGTCAGCCCCCAAAGAAGGGAGGATATTTCCACTTAAAACCCTTACATCCAGACATTCACCCAAGGACAACTCGGAGCCCTGTAGAAAGCCAACATTTCTCCTGAGGAGATCAAAACTCAGGCACCCAAACACATGCAGTGCCACATGTCACCTGAGGGGGTCACTAGTGCATGACTAAACCGGACTAAACGCAGGATTGTGCAAGAATAATGACCAAACTCGTGGTAGCCATCTAAGGCCCAAGTTCTGGGTCTCCACCCTGACTTTAGACCCCGTGTTACAGTATAGGTGCCCATTTAGCTTTAACGAAGGCGTTTTAAACGAACCAGCAAGACAATTGGTGATAACAAACATTTCCCCTCCTTTCTCCTCAGCACGTAGCTTACAATAGCAGGGAAGAGAACATGACACAGCCACACCTCTAAGGCTAGAGACCTTTCTCTGGAGCACTCCCGTTTCAATCCCCCAGAAAGCAGTGGAACAGAGAAACAACAAAAAATAAAGAACACAAGAGAGGAAAATGTAGATTCAGTGAGAAAGCACAAGTAGGAACTCAAATTCAGACACACAACAGGTTACCAGGTAGATCTGGAGTTTACAGAGCCAAAACCTTCAATGTCTCCTCTGAAACAAATAGGACGCTCCTGAAAGAACCATGTACAACCCTTGATCAGCATAAACGTTTGATAGATCATACTGGCTGACTTCCTTATAGGTTTAAGGTTTGCATAAGGTTTTCAAACGCAACATTTATGCAATCAACAGTACGTCCATGTGCATGCAATTGGGCTGTACTTGTACCAAACTCTCAATGTTTTAAATGCTTGACATTTTTTCCCTCCAAATGGGGACCCCCTTGGTTTCTTGCTGCTGCAATGTTCCAAGCTATCGGAACTTTTCTTTCCCATTCCTTCCCGGTCTCCGTGAAGACACCATTATTCCACCTGTCCCTGGCTGTCAGTCAGGGGGAATCGCACTTGGGAGAGAAGGTGGACGAGGACAGCGGAACAGGTTTGGATCCCCCCCAGCCTCTGTCCCCCATGTATCTGCCTGGGGGGGTCCCATGTTCCAACCTTGTGTACTCTCAAGTTCTCCTGTTGGTATCACTGTCCACACTCCCCCGCACCAATCCCCCCCCCCCCACGAGTCACAACCTCTAATATGGGCTGCTTTTGTCTGTTGCTGCAATGACATGACCTCTGACCTCTCCGTCTCCTCCCCCGCAGGGTTAAGGTATAAGCAGTTTACAGCGGGGATGGATCATTCCTCTGGTGCCTGTGAACACAAGGAGCTTCTAACTCCAGATCTGCAACGTTAATGAAAGCCAGCTTCTCGTTTCGGTTCCACTTGCCGCACGCACATATTGGCGTGGGACACTGGGTGCCAAAGTTGGAGCACTGCGAGGGGGCGTTTGGGGGGGAGGGGGTGGTAAGAGTGGGTGGTAGGGTGGGGTCATCCCTTTCGCCTGCCCTCAAACATCACAGGGCTTTGCCGCTTCACTGCAGTAACTAGTGCAAATACGCCTCTCCCTTACCATCAAAAGCACCATCCCTGCAATTTGCACGTCTTCACTCCTTTTCTCGTTGGTAAAAAAAATCTCCTCAAAAAGGAAAAATGATTGTGTTTGGATCAGTCGCTTTTTCGTTTTTATTTTTATTTATTTAAATTTTTTTTAAGAGGTGATGATTTGGTTGTCATCCCTTCAACCAAACCCATCTTCAGAGATCTGAGAAACAGCGCTAATGGGTCAACAGGGGTCCGCAAGTAATATTGAGAAATGGGTTTCTTACACGGCGGTTACCACTCCCGACCTTTTGGAGAGGCCAACGCTATACCCAAGGCCAGTTCACCGTTGTCACATTGACCCACGTTGACCCGAGGCTGTTCTCTCCATTCAGCTCCCGTCTACCGTGTAGCGTTCCACAAAGTTGGGTAAACAGCCGGCAGAGATTGCTACATTACTTACATATATACACATTTATATTTAAAAAACTATAATTGTAACATGCAACATTTGGCATCTCAAGAATCCTCTTTTCTTCCTCAATCTTGTTTGCTGTCCATTATAAAAAATATGATTCTTTTTCTTTTTTTTAAGCACTATGGAGCTTCAAGTTGTGGATGAGGCAATGAGCACGGTAGTGATGTTGGGAGCATGGTGTGTGTGCGTGTGTGTGTGTGTGTGTGTGCGTGCATGCGTGAGTCTGTGTGTGCACGCGTGTTTGTGCATGTGTGTCTGTGCATGCGAATACGTGTCTGTTGTTAAAAAAGTTACCGTGTGCTGTGACAGGACATGTGAACCACAGAGTTTTGGTTGATGAAGGGAGAAACAGTGTGTTTGGTCTTACATTCCACTCCCTATAAGAGCCACAGGACCAGATATTATTTCACAAAGATAAAGTCCACACCTGATTAAAGGTTGGCTTCAAGTGTGTGTGTGTGTGTGTGTGTGTGTGTGTGCGCGTGTAGGTGTGTGTCTGTGTTTTTCTTTGGAGAGGTAACTGAACGGGAAGCAGTTTCATTGCCCTTGATGACACCAGGGTAGCTGGGAATGTTGCGATGTTGACCGCAGACGTGTGGGGAGGGCATGTGGGTTCAGGAATGCGCCAGACGTGCAATCAGTCAATCTCATGCCGTCTTTTTACAGCGCCTGGGGTAACCGGCTGCCACGTGACCGAGGGAGGGGGTGGTGGGAGCAGCAGACATGTACACAACATTTCAATATGCGGGGGGGGCCGAGAGGTACCAGATGAGGAGGCGGGAGGGGGGCAGTGCCTTTAACATCATAGCAGGATACAGCAGCGACAGAACCTCTGACGACTTCCTCCCACGGAGGGGGGTGGAGTGACTGGTGCAAAGTAGGCGTGCACTTTGATATTGGGCAGGTGAGTCTGGATAGAGAAGTAGAGAGAGAGAATTTCAACAACGACTCACGACAACAGCGGTTTGTGGACGTCACTGTAAAAGCAGACACTGGTCGCACATGTACAGTTACGTGCACAGAAATACGTCACATGCGGAAGAAACCTTTTAAAACTTGTTACAGTATATTGGGATTGCAAATTCATTGGCATATTGATTGGGCAACACCATGTGACAGTATAATGGTATGGTCATGTGTGGTGACAGTGTACAGCATAAGGGTAAGACGGTTGGTGGTGTGGGCTGTGGGGATCTTTGTGGTAATGTATGTCAGTGTGCATTTCTGTGACAGTGTAATGGTTCAACAGTGTGACAAAAAGGGGTAAGAGGAGACACTATCAAAGTGTATACAGCTGTGTGACAGTGAAATGGTACAATGGTATGGCAAACTGAGGTACCGATTTTGACCGTATCGAAAAATCGACTGACCATGTTGGCCACCATAAACCCGCACCCTGTGCCAGAGTGCGGAACGGGCGGAGTCGCGATGTGCAAGCTGCGAGAGGGTGACGCCCTGCTCACCCTCAGCCTCTTGATGCCCGCTCGGGTGATCTGCTGGCAGTCGTAGAGCTCGATGCGGTCCAGGCTGTGGCAGGTCTTCAGGTGCTCCAGCGAGGCGTCGGTGATGAGCGGGCAGTTGTCCAGCTCGATGACCTCCAGCCGGTCGTGGGCGCAGGGGCCGCTGCCCAGGTGTCGGATCCCGTCGTCTGTGATTAGCTCACAGTGGGACAGGCTCTGAGCGAGCGCATGGGGGGGGGTCATCGAGCAGGAATGTTACCGAGATATTAGAACAATCTATGCCATCTCAACACTCCCCCTGAATCAACCACAGCCGACCCTAAATAACCCAAACCCTGTGGGTGGGTCGCATAGCTGCATATGCAACTGCTGAGTAGATTTCAAATAACTCTAACAGACATTCTGGTGTTTTCCAGCAGATGGTGCTGCGGTCTCACTTTAACAAAACCAACCGTCTTCCCCTCCCTTGCCCTTTACAGGAAGCAGAATAGGTTAAACGGCCCCCATTGTGATTCTCTGTCGGCTCCTGAAACCTCTGAAATGGTTTCAGTCATGTGACTCGCCATTCAGTCCGGCGCTAACTAAGCCACGCTGTGCTGCACGTAGCGAGTCTATTAGCACGGCCCCACTGTGGTAATGAGCCAATTGCTGGGCTGGAGGGCTGGCCGCTGTGAACTCACCAGGACCTGTAGCCTTGGGCAGTAAACGGACAGCTGGATGAGCGTGCTGTCTGTGATCTGAGCAGAAGGACAGAGAGAGAGATAGAGAAAGAGAGAGAAGTCAAAGAGCAGCAATCAATTCAATTTTAAATTCAATTCAATTCAATAATGTTAATGCTTTATTGGAATGTCTGCATTCGTTACAATGTTGCCAAAGCAGCTAGCAGTGAAATAGAGTAGTGAAAATAAATAAAAAAATAAGTTAAAATGGAACAGGTAGATGGTTATAATCACTCACTCCATATGAGTCAGATCCAGGAGAGGCTGTGGGAGCTTACCTGGACACACTCCTCCAAATCCATCTTCTCCAGCTCATGGCAGTTCTGATGAAGAAACCGACAGATTCAGTTCAGGGGACTCATATGCAGACACTGTACAATATTAAAGAGTAATGACACATTAATGGATCCCTGAGCAAAGCCATTACATTTGTGCTAAAACTGAAGTGGCGATGTTTCTTATAAAAGTTTTATGGACTTCACATTAACTGTGCCCTTCCCAGATGAGTTTAACGATGAGAACAGGCCATATATCCCATCTATGCCAATAGGTCATTTTCCCTGTGCCCTAGTTGTACATCTGTGACTGTATCCATTCTGGTCTTGGACACTCAAAGGGTCTACACTTCCATTACAAGTCCTGGAAGGCTATTTTATGCATTTAATGTCTGTGTAAAGGAAATAATAAATAAAATTCCTGTATCGATATGGAATTTACCTTTAAATTATTTCTACCAATGGCTTCTGGCTCTACTAATAGAACTCAGCTTTATATGGCTTCTGTGGATCACTATAAATCCCTTTTAAAAAAATAAATAAAATAAAAATTTTAAAAAAGAAGTAAAATCCTAATTGAAATCCACCCTGAGCCTCTTTTTGTTGAGACGCATATGCATGATCCCTACAACAAATCTTGTGACCCTTCTCTGTATTTCTTAATGTTTTTGAGAGCTTCTATCCTAATAACGTAGTGCTCAAAACTGTACACTACCCTCCCATTTACACTCAGAATTTGGTTATATATCCTGATATAACCTCACATACAGTTAAATTCAAAAGTATTGGTTAGACAATTGGTTGTTTTTCCTCGGTACTGTGTGATCTAAGTGACTTTGACGGCAGTATCATTTTGGTGCCAGATGTGTTGGTAACAGCATCACAGAAACACTTGCCCTCCTGGGATTTTCACACACTACAGTCTGTAGAGTTTACACACACACACACACACACACACACACACACACACACACACACACACACACACACACACACACACACACACACACACACCACACACCACACACCACACACCACACACCACACACCACACACCACACACCACACACCACACACCACACACACACAGCAGATTCATGTTAAACCAACTCGTCTGCACTTTTTTGGATCGACTGTACTATTCTACTTTTCAATAGCCTCTTATATATTGTACTGCCCTATTTCCAGTCGTAAGCAACATCAATAAGCTCCCCTAGATCTTAAAGTACTCTCGGGTGCATACAAGCATATCCTGCTGACATATTCATCTTAAGTTTCTGAAATGTTTCCAGTACTGCAACCAGTTCAATATTATCTAGTACTTCATCACTGTCTGGGTATGCAATGTAACTATAGGCCAATTCATAACAAAGGAACTCTCAAAGTGACAGTTGAGAATACCTGCGATATCCTTATGGCTACAAAGCAAAGCACCCTCCATATTTTGATAACCTCTTCTCATATATATATATATATTGTGAACGGATGTTTTACAAACGTAATGGGACAAATCTAGCAGAACGTTGCAAGTGCATGTCTATGCATATTCCAGAGACTGTAACTTTATTAAAACGGGTGTTGGTCTGCGTGTGTGTAGGTGTGTGTGACAGAGCGGACCAGGAGGGATACTCACCCGTGCTAATGTGGTGAAGCCCACATCTGTGAGCTGGGAACAGCGGGCAACCTCAAGTATTCTGTAGGTGAGAGACAAGGAGTAAATAGGTAGAGTAAGAGTCCTCTCTAGCCTCCAGTACATAATGGGTCTAAGTGCTGTGAGCCTCAGGTTGGCTTGGCCACCACCACAGCCTTGCAAATGTGTTGGGATACAGTTATTCTAACAAGGGGCATCTGTGTCCTTGAAAGCTAAAATCTTGGGGGCAGCTGACGGAATGGGCTGTGGACACGGCCGGACTGGCCGTCTGGTAATTCCGGCAGATGCCAGATGGGCCGGTCCACTTGCCCGCCCACGACTGCAATCTGACCAACCCCCCCGCCCCTCCCCCCATCCCCCCCACCCAGGTCCGCAATGGTAAATCTCCCACCACTCCCCTTCCCCGGTCCGCGATCGGTCCCAAATCCCTCCCCACCGCGAGCGCAATCCACCCCCACCTGGGTGGGCCGGTTAACCAACTTTTGCTCCCGTTCCAGCCCTGGCTGTGGCTGCACGTGGATGGGGGTCGATGGGACACAGGGTGCCGTGTGTGCGCGTGCGCGCGAGTACCTGAGGCGGGGGCAGTTCTGGCCCAGGGTGTTGAGGATGGCATCTGTGATGTTGGCACAGCCAGACACACACAGGGACTGCAGCCGGTGGCACCCGCGGCAGATTGTGATCAACCCCTCGTCTGTGATCTGCTGCTCAGTGTGACGGACGGAGGGGGGGGGGGGGGGGAGAGATTAATTTGACACCAGTATCTGCTGTGTACAGCTGAGCAATTAGTAGCAGTATCGAGGTGGATAGAGGTATTAGAGAGAGAGAGACATAGAGAGTTGGTGATGTCATCTTTAAATAGATGCATATTACGTCATATTATCATATTTAAACAGAATCCTGAGAGGGGGGGGGGGGGCTGATAAAAGGTCTGTGCTGTGAGCAAGAAATGAAGAGGAAGACAAACTAAGCCATGAAAACAAATGTGTTGTCCAGGGCAGTTTTACACATTATTAGCCACGTAGGTTAGATAGAAAGTGTTTGCTGCTTCAGTTAGCCCCTCCGCTCACCTTCGCCATTAAACTTGACAAACGGCTACCCGATAAGGGCCTTGCATAACCGGCAAGATTAAAACACTAACTGAAAATAACCCATTTACCACCCAGGGACGGACAGCCGAGTATACCCAGCTCCGACGTACACAGACAGCGAACCCGCGGGGGGCATATCCCTTCCGTACTGCGAGTTACTGAAGAGGAGCACTTACATTGGATCAAAGAGGGAAAGAGCCCAGATGATGGGTTACTAAACAGAGTAGTGGAGCTTTTGCTCCGCGCTTCGTTTATCAAAGATGGTGTGCCGACCTTCCAAATTCATAGAAGGCCCACACTCCTATGATTATTCATGCAAGAGAATTTAACTTATTTTTATTTTATTTTCAAGGCGGACATGTTTAGGCTCACGCCGTCCTCAATGACATTCACGATCCATTACCGAGTAACAGGTTACGGAATGGTTACATTATGTTACGGGAAAGGATAGATGAACAAAACCATTTGGCGAAGGCTATGTTCGTCCATCGTTATGTAACACCTGTTTTTCGCTAATTGATCTTGAATGGCGTTGAGGACGGCATGAGCTGAAACATGTCAGCCTTGCACCTATAAGAGCGAACCTGAAGAAGGACTGCCGAAACGCGTTGCTCGTCTCTTTCTTGTTTGTTTGTGCTTCTTATTGAATTTTGATAAATTAAAATAATATATTTATAATAAGGCTATTCCTGTGTTGAGCGTGCGGTTTACACTGAACCATCAATTATGGGACAAAGCTCAGTGTGCCACTTCTTTCTTGGACGTACTCTTGCTGCAACCTGCACCTCTATTGAAGAAACACATGTGTATTGAACTATTTTTCTGTTAATAATAAATAGAATTTAAATAAGTTAAAATCTCTTGCTTGATTAATCACTGGAGTGTGTGCCTCCATTCGCCTTTTAAATTACTAAACAGAGTAACCAATATGATTATATAGCAAGTCTCGCACCCTACATCCGATTGGGGTGGTGTGGCCCGTTCAGAACCCCGGCGTATTGCGGAGCGCTCCGTGGTCCTGTTGGGCCTGGAACTTACCGAGCACGTCTGGAGATTGAGAGTGACCAGTTCTGGACAGTACGCCCCTATGTACTTCAAAGCTTCATCTTCCAGCTGGACAAGAAAAGGGACAAAACGAGACATGGGGTGTAGCAGCTGAGGCTTCCACATAACCCATCTGCTTTGCAGATGCATTAACATACTAAAACCAATTACACGACTGGGCGTCCATTATAGCTGGGTTACACGTCCCTCTGCCTTCAGTGGGGGGCAGTGGTTGCCACGAGGGCCGTAAGGAGCCTTATTTCTTATTTGAGAAGTGCGCAATTGCGTAAACATGTAAAGACTTCCTCCGGAGACGCTGCCTATATAAGGAGTTCGACTGGAGAGGTTTGGGGGCTCTCCCTCTTAATTTTTCTCTCACCCATTTTTCTCTCACCCATCTACCTCGGCTGTGGTGCAGCCACAACACACTTTGCGTACTCAAAGGTACAATGGCAGTGTCCCAGCTTAGCGAATCTGCTGGTTGCGAGGGTAACTACCAAAACACTTGGCTGTGAGTTCCTGGACGGCGCACGGGGACATACCTGCGTGCAGCCCTTGAGGAAGAGACCCTTGAGGCCTGGGCAACAGCGCACCAGAGCTTGTATTCCATCCTTGGTTACCTGGTCACACCAGGAGATGTTCAGCTGTTCCAGAAGGGGGCAGCCATCACTGTAAAGAGAGGGGCGGGGCTTCATTAAAGGAGAACTCTGCTCAAAAACGTTTTTCAGAATTTGGTGTTGTTCCCTATATATAAAATAGTCAGTATGCTTATTCAGGCCTTTTCTCAAGTCTAGTATCCAACGTGTCCATTCTTTGGAAACACACCATGTCCTACGTATGCATAGGTCACTTGCATACAAAGCTGGGCAGGTTCAGGGACTGTCAAACAGATGCACATGGTCAGTACTGCAATCTGCAGGAAGTTTAAGGTCTGCTGTAAGTCCAGTCTGCGGTCATTCTGGAGACACGTCTGTCATGAACCGAGCAAGGCTTGCGGCCAATGAGAGCCGAGCACTCCGCCCACGCGGCTGACCTGAGCGCCTTGAGGGACAGGTTGGTGATGGAGGTGCAGGAGGCCAAGTCTAGGTGCTTCAGCTTGGGACAGAACTTGCTCAGGCTGGTGCACGTCCTGCAGAGAGAGGGACAGGAGGGAGAGGAGAGGGCGGGGCGTCAGACGCAGCCGGCGAAAGCGTGCGCGCCCGCCGCGGAACCGCTCGCAGACGCACTCACGTGTCCGTGATCTTGGTGCAGCCGTTCAGACTGAGGAGTTCGATGTTTCGGCAGTTCTGGGCGAAGGTCCTGCAAAAGCACACAAGGGCGATGGTGAGACTACCAAGCTGCTTTGCGGATGGCCTACGTAATGGCACACCTCGCTTGCGTCCTGCGCCAACACCATCACAAATGTGAATGAGCAAGCCGCTCATATCACACAACACATTTACTTAAGTGGGAATGCATTAGACTACTTTCATCATTTAACATTGCATGTCTTGCAGTGTTTACTTGGTATATTTGAAGCCCAGGTGGCAGCTGGTCTAAATGCTTTGTGGTAGAGCATGTCTGGCCAAGAGGGAGCACTCTCCATTGCCCTCCTGTCCCATTAGCCCCTCCTAGCACCTCCCACTTGTCATGACCATCCTTATCGCCCGCCCCATCCATTCCACCCATGGACAGAGCCACCCCCCCCTGTCCCGCCTCACCTGAGAGCGCTGTCCCCAACGCCCAGGCAACCCCTCAGGCTGAGCTTTCTAAGGAAGCCCCCGCAGCGCTTGGAGATGTTCTCCACCACACGGCCCTGCACAACACACACACACACACACACACACGCACAGGACAGTCAGCACACACCAATGCCAGCCATATCCCAGTGGTCAGGTTATATGCATGCTGAATACCGTCTCAGTCACCCTTGTAAATGCTTGTTATTAATATTGCTTTGATAAATTAACTGAGTGCAGGCAGTCATTAATAAAAATAAAAAAACATTTGCTATTGCAACAACAAACCCACAGAATTCCACAAACTTTCAATTGAATTATGTTCCTTCCACCAGTTGATCAAGGAGAAGACCTGCTTAAATCTACTCAAGAGTAACCACAACAGTTTAACCAGGAGGTCAATAGAGAATTATTTGACTGCATGTTTTAGACAATTATCACATAACACCTCCCCAGTCATCCACGGTGATACCTCAATTGCTAAGTAACGACGATCGGCAGCAATGTTTACACGGCCACTTACTGCATTCAGTGTGGTTATTAGAACCGCAGATATGCGACATTAACATATTTTCCTAGCGTTGTGCTTTGTTGTTGTTTCGTTAATCTGTGGGAACAGCCTACGCATAAAAAGGGCAATTTTACAACCTGCACAAAAAATGATAGATAGAAGGCAGTTCATAATAATGAAATAGTTTGTAGTAGTAGGGGTAGGCTAATAAAAAATGAAATTGGTTAAAACAGATTAACTGAATTAAAATTAAAATGTATGGTTTAAACTGTGAATCAGTGAATCAGTCAATTTTTTTACAGCATCCTCCATCATTGTCTAATAATGCTTCATGTAAACCTATTCATATGTAGAGATGCATCAACAGAATTGGTTGGAATGAATAAGTGTCATTTTGCTTTCTGCTTGATATTTCAAAAGATTTCTTGCCTCTGTCCCAAAACTTTCCACTGCCACTGCAGTGCTATTTCTTGTGCAAATTTGTAAATTAGTTCAGAAGAACAGTTCTTGTCAAATCCTTGAATCAAGTCCAGGGGGAGTTTTGTCAAGTCAATTGCGGGTTGAAAGAGACACTTTGAGTGAATTTGGGGTTGTTATATGTTGTGAGTTTCTCTGTAGCACCACTGAATGTTTTGATGCATTACTTGCAATATATTATTTTGAGTGCACTGTGCGTGTGTTGAGCCAGTGGTACTGTACTCATTTTTTAATTGCCTGATCTTATTGTACATTTCTTGTACTCAGATTTCTGATTGCTCTACCCTCTACAGCAGATCATTTTGAACATGGCATTTGCCACGTTCTGCAATTAATGTGAGCTGTGCTTCTAAACCCTTGTTGTTCAACAACTCCCTGAGCTGTGCCAGCACAGCAGTATTTGCTAAGATGTCCATCTCCAGGTCTACAAATCTGGAATAGAAATGGAGGTACTGGGAACGGTACGACACAGCAGAATAACAACTACCCCAGCTCTTTTTGCACGGCTCAGTTGGGAGTTTTATTGGTAGATCTTGCTCCTTGCTCCATTACTGTATTCTTAGAAGCACTGTGTAGTGCAACTGCTTGGACAATGTTTAAAAAACTTAACAGAACTCCCAAAAGTTTGTCAGCTTTGTAGAAATTGCTTAGTTAAATTGCACTGGCTGGCATCACAACATGGGCATGGCAGGCTAAATGGACTGCAATTGGCATCAAACCTTTGAGGGTTTCCTGGAACACTTTTTAACATGCATTATCTGAGATGAATGCAGTCTCATCGTTGAAATCCACCTCAAAGTTGAGCAGGCATTTCTTGCAGCCATCCACAAAATAGCATGCTGTCAGCTCATTTGACCAGTTATTTTTATATTTTTTATACGTGCATCAGCAGCCCACGGCATGTACTTCTTTCTATGCTGGCCCACCATTAATCACATGATCCTTGAGAAATGCATGTAATTCTGGGTTATCTGGTTTTTCTAGTGGAATTTTTGCATAAAAAAATGCTAAATCATAGATGGCTTCTGTCTGCCAAGTTCTCCTGTGCCCTGCTGACAAATGATTCCCCCATGTTGGTCTCCATAAAACAAGACTGTAGTTGACAGGTTGTTTTTTAATTTTAAATGTCAATCTATTGTTGTTTTGTGTGCGGGTATGGGCGTGCAGAATATAATGAATTTGACGGTGTGCAGTGTATTAAGTGGATACTGCTGTTGTTTGACAAATAGTGTTAGAAAAATCAATTGATTTTACGACGGTCACAATTAACGACAAATTGTACGATTAATCAGGTGATTGCGCTAATCCAGTGCCTATGGGGACCCCATGAGGATATCGATCGTAATGCAAGTGGGTCATGTGCTTTGGTAAAAATGGCAACCGTAATAATACTATATCTGTTCTAAACAGTTTTAAGTACATGTGTAGGGCTTGTCATTGGTGCCTGAAAGGACAAGAAAGTTGGAACAGCGATCCAGAGGGATGAGAGGAAGGATGAAATAGGAAGAGGAAGGATACCAACCTCAATGTCCGTCTGGAAGTCAAAAAGGTCAATCCTCTGCCAGTTACTGCCATCCAGAGCCAAAACATTCCAGGACTGAGAGAAAGAGAGAAGGACAGGCAAGTTTCACCCCACCCCCTCAACACACGCACGCACGCACACAGTAGAATTTAAAGACAGTTACACAAAGCTCTGCCTAAACTGAAAAGGTCATTTTACCATGGCACAAGAAAGCTCAGTTACACATTGATTAACAGAGTGATACAAAGACAAGATGACAAACTGACAGGCCTACACACAGGCCTTAACTCCAACCGACTCACCCTTGAGACCTGGGCACAGCGACACAATGTCACCACGTCCAAAAATGAGAAGATTCTGAAAGACAGCAGGACAGATGGTATATTACTGCATACTAAACTTTGACCAGCTTTACTAAATGCAGTCCATGCCAATAAAGCATACTCAAGTAGACTGAACTCGGGGACAGATAATGGAGTGTAATAATAATAGAGTGTGAGATGGATGATGACATGGATTGGACGAGAGGGAATTAGGGCACATTCGAAGATTGATTGGCCTGTGCGAAGCCAGCCAATCAAAGAGGACTAGAAGGAACCAGGTCTGTAGGTGCAGCTGCACCCCCACTGAAACGAAACGGTGATGGGTAGCGGCCAGCAGAAATGCTCTCCATTTGTATTTATTTCATCCATTAAAAGTCTGTCGCTGCACATCATCTGTCCCACAACTCATTAGACACACACAGTGAGCACAACCAGCAAAATCAAGGCATGAATAATGTTTCCATCTTGCGTCTGGTAGGGGCTTTTTGCCTAATGATTGAAAGCATTAAAGCCAAAAAGATAATTACATTTTGAGATGAAGGGGTGAAAAGTGTTAAGAGAAGGGTCGTGTGTAAGGTCCCCCGTTGTACATTTCCCTGTATATGCAATCTCTTAGATCTGTGATCTGTGTAAGATCCTCCCCTGGTTTCTCAGATGATTTCTAAGCCGACAATACTATACGCTTTTCTTCTTTAATAAACGTGCTATAGGAGAGCTCACTCTGAGATCTTCTCTGCACGAAGCCAGAGGAGTAACCCTACATGACCAGCCCTCCTTCTCTCCTCAAGGAGTGGCGGCGAGACGGCCTTGAATATTCTTTCTATACAGCATCCTAAGAATATAAGGGTCGTGTGTAAGGCTTCCAGTCCAGGCCCTTGTACCGTCACGCCAGGAGTATTGAAATTCCATTATCACCAGTCTGCCCGATTGTGCTGCAACTAAAGGCCGTTTTATGGTTATGCGAAAACGTGGTTCCCGTGTGTGCAACACTGTCGAGCGCGCTGGGCAAATTATGCTTCTGCGTCGGTCGTGCACAGTGGGTGTGCATGCATGTCATTACACATTTATTTTTACAGGAACCCTGCCTCTAATCACCGCACAACCAATCATTGCTTGTACGACACCTGCGCGGCCGGTAGTGCAGTTAGAAATCCAGAGAGGTGTGCGGCACACTGTACAACCTCCTCTGTAAACGGTCGTGCAACCTGCGTGACCCTACACAGACCCCCCTCCGAATAACCATAAAACCGTTTTAACACTGAAAGGAGCCTTAATACTTAATACTGAAAGCAGCTGCACAACTGTCTCCAATCTTCCTAAGTGTGCTCATATCACGCCCCTCCACAATTCACTTCACCTGGCTACCTGTTACAGGTCGCAGGAAGTATAAAACCTTGGAACTAGCCAACAGGGCAGCGAATGGAACAGCTCCACCATAACTCCAATCAATCTTCACACCCTACATCTGGGCCAGATCTCCCATTGTCTTTTCTCATAGCCATGATGCCTGTACCGGCAACATAGTGGTGGAACAAATTTCCCAAAGTGTAGCACGCCCACCTATTGTACGAATTGAGGGTATGGTATTTGTATAGTTTTAGGTTACATTGCAATGGTTTTATGTTTCTCTTCATAGGGCTTGTGAAAGATGTAGTTCATAGGCATTTGCAATGTGTACTTTGGTTCTTGGTTAGCATAGCTAATTTGCACTAGTGCTTTAGTGATTTTGCATCTTTACTTGCTGGTCTGGGAATGTTGTTAGTCCGGTCTGGCACTACAGCTCATATTAATCAGATGAATGAACTTACCTTTCTCCCATATTGTAAGTGAGTCACTCTGGACGAGAGCATCTGCTGAATGAATGCGATTTTGTGTAATGTAATATCACGGATGTGGTGTGGAGGAACAGCACTCTGCCCCCTCCTGTGACTGTTATGGGTGCCCTATACCCTGGCCATGGTGGTATCAGAGGTGTCACCAGGAAGCACTCACCTCAGCAGCAGCTCTTTGGGTAGTTTCTTGTTGATGACAGCCTCATCACTGTTGGAGAACATCTGCATTCCCATAAAAAATAGTTTCAATTAGCGTATAATATACAAGAAATCACTTCAGCTTTTTTTCACCCTCAACCAGTAAGTGCCTTACGCACAATAGATACCAATGGCATTATACTCCATGTGTTAAATGTCTTCTGTCTTTTCTCTCGGGTTGTGGGAAACAACTGTAAGCCTCCCTAAACGGGATAAGACATTTCTTCCACTCACATTAAACATTGTACATATCAGTATGGTGACACATTCACACATGCATACAACTCTCAGAGGGTTGACTATCAACTGGTGATATGCCCAGACATGTTGTATGTTGCGAGAGCTTGCAGGAGGGAGGTTTGCCTTGGGTTCAGGTTAAATGGTTCTCTGTGGCAGTTCACAATTCTGTAGAAGATACTCTACTAAATATACTTAGAAAAATATTTATATTAGGGAATCTGTGGCAGAAAAGGAATCGTTTCATCCTTACTTTGTCAATTTGCAGTATGAGTTACACAGCATTAAACCACAAAATGCAGTGCAAATAAACTGAATGGAAACAGCATGGAAACAGCTGAGTGACTGAAAAGGTTTTTATTATTATTTTTAATTGCAGAGATCTTGAGGTTACTTGGGCTAATCTCTTTGCAAGCAAAAATTTTCAATGAATCAAAAATCCAAAACTATAATCGTCAGCTACTTTGCAAGAACAGAACTATTTACCTCGCTGTGAATGACCACATTCAAAGTTATGGTCATTGTGATCAGTTTACAATAGGCTACCTTGCTACTCAGGACAAAACATGTAAAGAAATGTTTCTCAGCATATATATAAAATATATTTAATGTTTTACCTTATCGATTTTAGTTATTTTTGTAAACGTACGCTAATTCCGAATTTCATGCCCGCAACGTAGCTACCCAAAAATTGAGAAAAAAAAAAAAAAAGACTAGGAAGTTCAAAAAACAACTGTTTGGAACAGTCCACACAACAGGTGATGCTATCATGTCTGGGTATAAAAAGGCATCAAAAGACTCTTGATATCTTATTTTCTGGTACTCTTACAAACGATACTATAACATCTCTGCATTTGAATGGATCTCTATGGGAATTGGGGGGCGGGACTAGATTAAGCTGTAAATTACACAGGAATAGCATGGAACCCATGGTTGGCTAAATAGCTGTAAATCGCCAAGGCTCAGTTTGGCAGTTCAACACCCTGACACCAACACCTTGACTATTAAATTGTATTAAATTAACATGTGTTCCAGTTGAGGTTTCACATTATCGGATAGGCCTAGCTTCCTCTGAATTGAGTTTAACAGTGGCGAAACAGGAGGGTTGTAGCCTATTATGTTACAAGCATGGAATGAGCAGTTTGTATAAGCATACACTTCACAAGAGCTAAATACATGCCACCTTTACGGCATAGGACCTATCAAAATTATTTGTGTTGACTGAACGACTAGCCTAGCTGTAGCCTATTGCAGAATTCTAACCCATGTACTGTAGGCTTTTTTTATGCAGCCTATACGTCATAGATCCAACATAAAGAGCTGCAAATAAGATTGACACAACTCCGATGACTATAAAATTTATAAAAATGTGAAAGTCGCGTATTTGTTACTAATACTGATCACGTATCTGTCGACCGCAGCTGTCGGGACAGAAGGTATGGCCTGGATCTTCTGAGTCGTCAGCTGTTGCACCGTTAAAAATAAATAAAACCACACAAATCCCACGCTGCCTGGTTGGGGATTAAAGAACAGAAGTCATGGTAGACCTCGACTGAGTACTGCATGGTATGAACAAACAGACAGATACGGGAACATTCAAGGGATCGGAGTAGCCTATAGTTTATCTAACATAATCCTCTCTGCTGTTCGGTAACGATAAAGCAACAGACCCCAAAACAATAGAAAGTTTGACAGCTATAATATCCTATGGACACGAATTTAGAGACTTGTCATTTTTGTACGTACACGAGTTTAATAATGATCTACCGTTACTTTCAATCAAGTTTGTCATTTTCCCCGTCCGCTTATGAAGTTATGAGTGGCTTTGGTCGACAGTCGAACAGGCTTGTTTGCAGCAACCCGGAGCCTATAGCCGCAGCAGCCATTAGCACTCACAACAGTGCTCAGAAACAACACTCTGTCGCGGACTCTGTAAAATAGCCTACATCTGACGGGGTGGGGGAAGGCCCAGTTGTCACCCTGCTGTATTACGTGCACATTATTAAATGATAGGTCGTAAACTGTGTTAAGAAAACTGTCGTTAAGTCTAGTGTTGAAACTAGGGGGGAGATTTTTCACCAATGTTCGTTTTCGAAGCTACCAATGAGCATATCATAGCCCACTCGTCAAAAATGTGGAATTACATCTATAACAAGTTACAACTACACACAGTAACAGTTGTGATTCAACACAACACAAAGACAAACAACAGCGACCGGACTGCAGATGTACTCGGAAGCAAATGCATAATTTATACCCCAAATATTGGATACGGAAGCAAGCTGAAACATGGAAAGGAGCAGAAAGTATAGCCTATCAATAAACAAAAAGTGACCGACGCGTATCGTGTCAGCCCCACGCTATCATCCATAACTAACTATTTGTGATATCTGTCAGTCATTCTGCCATTGCCAGTCCTTTAAATGGGCCAGAAACTCACCTCAAACCGGCTCCGCGACACCCCGTTCACCTCCTTCCCCATCCCGGACGGTGAATTACCCAACTCGATTCGAAAAAATCTAATCCAGCGTTAAAAACGCAGAATTAGTGGTCAACTGTCTCTCCCGTTTTAACATTTACCATGCTATTGTTGTTGTTGTTTCTGCCTCTGCTGCTACGGGCTTGCTCGTGTTAAATAGCTAACAGAAACTGCCTCCGCTTTGCTACCCTAGCCATACCAGCCGACCTCTTATCTCATTTGCTCAGCAGCTCTCCCCTCCCTCTCTCATGCGATCGCATTAGACTTTTTCGATCATCGGTACTATTTAGCCAACTACATGCAACCGTATGGGAAACCTGCATCTCTGGTATAACTTGTGTTTTTCTTAGATCCCTCTACTAATTATTCAGGTTACCCCCCCATTGTGTCCTTCTAATATTATCAGGCCTAAACGCTCTTTATGTAATACAATACGTTCTACATGTGGGGCTCAGGTTTTTATTTTATTCTAAGGCCTAGCCGACAGCACTGCATACACAACTGTTCATGAATTCCCAATGCATAAACATAAAACAATTACAGTCAGTAGTATCAGGCTTAGTTTCATTATGTATTTCGCCTTCTGGTTTTAAGAAACATTATTATTGTTAAATTAATTCCAGTCAGTCCTGTAGCCTATTTTTAAAACAGCATTTCATCCTTTCTAACAAGGCCTGATGTGGGAATTATGTTCACATACGTTTAGCTTTTGGTTTATTAAGATAACTACAGAGTTAAATTACAGTACGGTACGTCAAGTATTACTCCATATGTGCACTCAATGGGCTCGGGGTAAACAGTGCATATAGACTGTGTATCAACTTTTTCTTATTATAAAGAACAGGACTTCCGCCTTTGGTGAGCACCGCCCCCGAGCAGCTGGGACCTATGAAAGGGGAGAGCTAGTGAATGTAATGGCATCAGGTCAGCGGGAGAATCAAGCATGTTGCTGTACACAAATAATATTCTACACTCTACAGTGAAATATCTCACGATTAGATCGAGCCTTACTTGGTCATGAAATAAGCCACTGTCGTTCCAAATAGATCTAGAATTTGCTATTGGTAAGCATTTTATATCCAAAATATTTTTTCTGCATTCAGCAGTATTTCTGCAGATATTTGAAATGCTTTTGTCATCATGCTAGATCCCGCAGATTTTTTTTCTAAGAAAAAATGAGGGCATTTCATTTTTGAAATAACATTGAATAACGTGGTGATAGAAAGGCACAGTGGTTGAACACTGTTAGCTCTTTCTCAAAGAAATTGAAACAACGAGACTGCTTTAGATTATCTCATGCTTAAATTAATACATGTTTTATGTGAAAATAATTAGGCTTGGTAAACACTGAGTCATTAACACATGGTAATTACTTATGTCAATTACTCTTAATCAGGGTACTATGCATTATTTGTCAAATGGTTGTAATTATAGGTATAATTCTGAATAGGGCTGCTTCAGACCATTCCACTTGGATTATAAAGGGCAGCAACAATAATAGTTCCTTCCTAAATAAGCATGCCTGAAAGTAATCAATCAACGATCAAAATAACAGTTCAAATTCCATTTTCAGCGAGGAGTAGGCCTCAAACAGATGGATGTGTTGCCATTCCATTCTCTCTGATCTGAGGTGTATTGTGGTAAATCAATGTTGACATTGGGTCTTGCAAAGAAAGTAACAGAACAGCTGCCACTTGTAGGCCTACAGCTGCAAAAAGTCTTGTCTATACCAAATAGAGCACAGATTTCCCCAGTACTTAAGTCACTTAATTGGTTACCTGTTAGTTTTAGACTTGATTTTAAAGTAGATGCATTGGTAAAACATACAATGTGGCGTCTCTTCGTTGGAAAAAAGATTGATAGGTTCAATTAGACAAAGGGGTATCCAATAAACGTAGAGGTAGGGTAACACTTTAGGTACTACTATTAAGAAAAACATCAAACCAATGTTGATTTTCACAATGAAGTATTTAATTAAAACCAATAAAGGTACTCATTTCCAAAATAAAAGAGGTCTTAATTTAGCTGATATAGCAGTGTAAAATACTTAAGAATCATTTGCACAAATCTGTGCATAAAGGAAAATTTAACATGATAAAAGATTCTACATATTAAAATCCAAAACCTCAGAGGAGATTGAAATTATTGGGGGGGGGGGGGGGGGGGGGGGGGGGCTTAAAAGCCTTTAACACTGTACAATAATTTTGTTAACATAAACTTTACAAACCTTGAAAAAAATGTTTGGGAAAAGGGAGAAAAATACAGAACTTTTTTTTAAATATAAAACAGCATGCTAATGTTTTCCGTTTTTTAAAATTGAGAATTATTCAGTAGCATTTTGATGAAAGCTCACCTGACTACAAATACAAAAACTAAATCAGGTATTTTGTATCATTATTAGCTGAGAATACCATACACTTGAGTTATCACAGTGCAGAAAAAAATGGCAACATTGGGAGAGGTTTTTACACTTAAAAAAAACAATTAAACTCCCAAATTCACCTTGAACACATTTCATTCTGTTGGTCTTGCTGTATCTTGATTAGATTCACAGCAGCAATTACATAGTAACAGGCTGCTCTCTCAACTTAATTCCAGCACAGTGATTGTCCATATACTGTCTAAAACACTGTCCTGTTTTTAAATTGGCCACATTAATTACACAGAGGGTTTAAGAATTTGAATCCTAGTACTTCTAATTCTAATTTGAAAGACTCCATTATTCTCTGACTTGAAAACAAAAGGAAAAGACCTGGAATGACAACCCTTCCCCCTTGTACCTTGAGAACAGCTTTGACTGTCTTTTTAATACAGATGGCTTGTGGGAATGTTCCCTGCATGTCTTTGTTTCGTGAGAGCTGAAAACCTGCTACTGCCACCTTAAGTAACAAGAAGACAGGATTTCAGATGATCTTAAGTCCACCCCAAACAACTGTGCGGTGTGAGCATGGAAGGGCTACACAGTGATGAAAAGCAGCCTCTATTTGAAGGGTTCAAGGTTGCCAGTGAGGGCAGAATCCATGAGATCATCATCTTCAGTACGCAGGTAGGTGGGGCTAGGTCGGGCTGGTCGATCTGACCCAAGCATGGATAGGGAGGGGTCAGGAGCTGAAATAGGTGATCGAGACCAGCTGTCGGCTTTCATGGGGTGGGAGGAGGTGGTGCAGGATGATGATGACTTCTTTTTTTCCTTATCTCGGTCTCTATCTCTGTCCCGGTCCCTCTCCCGCTCCCTCTCCTTCTGCTTTTTCTTCTCCTTCTTGTGCTTCTTGTGTTTCTCCCCTGAGCTGACTGGTGCCGAGCTCATGTACTCCAGTGGAGGCTGCAGGGGCCGCAAGGTCTGGTCGTCGTCGGAGCTGGGGCTGTTCTGGTGGGACTTCTCAGCCACTGAGCTGCTGCCAGATTCGCTCTCGCTGTCGGGGTTAAGAGGCGTGTACCCTGGGGAACGGCTGTGACTGGGGGAGGAGCGATCATGCTTGGGTGTGGACCCACTGAAGGGTGAAGCTTTGAGGCCAGAGTGCTGGGAGCGCATGGCATCACCAGACCCCTCACCTGGCTTCTGGAGGGTCACCTTGGCCTTGATACTGGGCGAACCCCCATCAGGTTTGCTGATGATGATCTTAGCCACACCGGTGCTGCCCACACCTCCACTCTTGGAGTCCAGTGACTTCTTGTCTCCTGAGCCACCCCCCGACACTGACACCTTAGACTTTCCCTCTTTCTCCACCTTCTCTCGCTTGCTCAGGTAATCCCCACCCTGTGATGACATCCCATGCTTAGATGGCTGAGGTACAATATTAGGGGGACCTCCAACACCTCCAGCTCCTCCCCCAGCACCACAACCTCCTTCACTGCCCTCTTCACCGCCCACTCCACCTCCTCCAGCACCTTTCAGTTTGTCGATAACAGCGGTCAGGGATGGCTTTTTGTTGCGGCTAGGAGACTTTCCCTTTACATTTGGGTTGTTCCCCCCCCCTCCACCTCCCCCCCCTCCACTCCCACCATACTGGGACTGGGAGCCTGCAGAGAAAGACAAGGAGCCGGAGGATGAAGAGGAACTGGAAGATGATGAGGAAGAGGAGGAGGACCCAGAGGAAGAACCTCCACCCAGTTGCTTTTGAGACCCCATCCCACCCCCAGAGGCAGACTTGGATCCTCCTGAGCCTCCGCCTCCAGATCCCATTGGAGATTTGGCCTTAGAGGACGGGGGCGTACCAGGGACCTGAGTCTGCTGGAGTTTCATGGGAGAGGAGAGCTTGTCAGAGCCACTGGAACGGGAGTGCGAAGGAGAAATGTTGGGCTTGATGTTTGGGTTGATGAGGGACCCGGGTGGCTTGCCCCCTTGAGGTTTCATTTTGCTCCCACTTCCTCCTCCGCTGCCCCCGCTTCCAGTCCCTGACAATCCATGCTTTGTTATGGGGGAGGAGCCAGGTTTGCCTACACCCAGCCCCTGGGAAGAACTCTTCGACTGCGAGCTCCCTCCCCCACTTCCTCCTCCGCCACCTGGTTTTGAGCTGCTGCTCTGTCCCATGGAGCCCTCAGACTTAGGCTTCATTTTGCCTGAGGATGAGGAGGAGGAGTGGGAATGATGGCTCTTACTTCCACCACTGCCCCCTGTCCCCCCCGTGCCTCCTCCTGCTGAGCTACTGGAGGTATACCCCCCGTGAGAAGAGGTCTTACCCCCCGATAGTGTCCCTTTTGGAATCTGAATGGTGATTTTGGGTATTGGTGGTGTGGCACCCCCAGGGGGCGTCTGTGACCGTCCAGAGCTTCCAGGGGATTTGGATCCTCCTCCACCCACAGACCCTCCTGAACCTGCGCTCCCACTTGGTGGGGTGTAGGGCCGGCCCCCTGAGCTGTGCGACGGTGACTTTCCGTCTGGGTCTAGCTTCTTGCGCTTGGGTGGCTTTTCTTTTGGCTTTCCCTCGCTGGAGGGGGTACGGCTGCGCTTAGCCTGTTTAGCATCAGATGAGCTTCCCCCTGCCATACCTAACCCCGAGCTGCCACCGCCGCCATTCTCCTCCTTCCCCCGCATCATCTGCTGCTGCTTGGCCTTGGAGTCAGCGCTCTTAAATTCGCTGCCCCCCATGCCCATCATGAGAGGACTCTGCCCTCCCCCCGAATGAGAGGAGTGGGGGTCTCCCAGGTCGGGGGCTGGACCCAGCAACGGCTTGCCCCCTCCGCCGCTGCTCCCAAAAACCATACCCATGTCAAAAGGGTCCTTGAGGGAAGGGTCAGGAGTACTGCGGCCATGTGGGGTGGGGTTCTGGGGAGTGCCCGATGGAGTGTTCTGCTGGCTGCTCCCACCAAAGCTCTTCACAAGGTCCAGGTCATCGTTAGGACTGGGGGGGCTGTCGTCAAAATAGGTTGGAGGGAACAATTCTGGATTAAAGTCTACAGCGTCAGGGAAGAAGTTAGTGGAGGAGGAATCGCTAGTTGGTGTGGCTGCAATAGCTGCCTCGGCGATGAGCTCCGCTGGGTCACCAAAGGGATTCTCATTGCTGCCAGCATTGAACAGGTCGGATTCAAAAACCGCGCTCCCCTGACCTGAACTGGAGGAATCTCGCAAAGGGGTGCCTAGGGGGCCCCCTTCCTCCCCGCCCAGATGGTGCTGGCCATGGCTGCTGCTGCCCCCTTTCGCTGCCTGCTCTGGGAGGTCGGACAGTATCTCGTTAATGTCTGCGCCGATGCTGTCAGAGCTGGACAGCCGCACCATGCGAGGGAGGCTGGATCCCGGGGGTTGTTGCGGCTGGGACTGCGACTGGGAGTGTGGCTGGGTGTGGTATGGCACCCCGGGGCCAGCTGGTGGTGTCCCGCACTGGCTTGGGGCTGGAGTGATGCTGTGTGGAGTGTCTAACCCTTCCCCCGTCAAGTTGACATCGAAGATGTTCTGGGAGTCCACGTCCATCGAGAAGAGCTCACGGTGGAAGTCGTCTTCAGTGGGGTGGTGAGGATGGTGGTGCTGCTGCTGCATCGCTCCGCCCTGCTGCTGCTGCTTCAGTCCCATAACCCCCCCCCCTGCCCCACTTTTCGGGCGCTTCTTCTTACCCTTGCTGCCAGTTCCGGCACCAGCGGTGTCGGTACGGGGTGATCCGGAGGATGAATTCTGCCTCTCCAGGGGGCTAGAGCTGTAGAGGGCAGTGAAGTCCTGGGAGGGGTTGTCCTTCAGCAGGTTCATCAGCATGGGGTGGTTCTTGGTGTTGCTGGCAGGGGAGGATGTGAGGGGTGGGGTCTGGTGGGGCTGGGACCCAGAAGATGGGGCCTGAGGGGTGGGGCTCGAGCCCACACTTCCTGTGATCTGCAGTAAGCTGGTTAGGATGGGGTTCTGGGTCACTTTGTTGAATTCATCTCCATGGCTTTGCTGCTGCTGCTGCTGCTGCTGCTGCTGTTGCTGTTGCTGCTGCTGTTGCTGCTGTTGCTGCCCACCACCTCCCACCTGGCCCATGCCCTCCCCTCCGGACCCTGAGCCCCGTGGCATATTGAACAACGACGTGATTGGGCCAGAGAATGATCCACCTCCCCCAGCCCCACCGCTTCCTCCCGTGGGTGTGTTGCTCCCAGCAGGCCCAGGAAGGCCCATAGCGTTTCCGCCACCGCCACCCATGCCGCAACCAGGGCTGCCGGCAGGAGGCAGGTTCCTCTTTACCATATCCTCCACGGTTTCGGCGATCAGCGACAGGGCTGGGGTATCGGCCTGGATGGTCTCTGCCTTGCGGCGGATGGCCCGCATTGTCACAGGGATGGACATGCACCTGGAGGGAAAAGAGGCAGGATGTGAGAACACATGCAGCCCAGTCTTCCTGCCCAACTTCCACACAGACCAATACGATGATTGGGCAGGTGCTGCTAAAGTGGATGGGGACACAAAGGACAGATTTGACTGAGTTCAGGAGAGTTTGGAATCTGTCCAATAAAAGCAAGGGAGGAAGTCACACCTCTGGACCACCTTGGTGATGAAGTCATCAGTGCAGATGAGAGCATCAGACAAGCCCTTGTAGAGTTTACAAGACACCTGCCTTGAATCAAGCACCTCCATTACCACTGCAAATAGAGAGAGCAAAAGGGACAGAAGAAGAAGGCAGGAAATAGGAACAAACCACAAGAGAGACAGAAAGAAAAAAATAGATTAAACACATTTAGAAATAATTTCATGTTATTTTGAAAAAGACACTAAGACCTGATGTGAGACCTGATGATGAGAGTGACTCGGCAATATGAGGCCTGTGGGTAGAAATGGATGAAGTGATGGTGGAGTGAGCACTTGTGTGAATGAGTATCTGTGCAACAGAGTACAAGTGCGAGTGAGCTTTAGTGTACCAGTGTGTCTGGGAGTGAGCATATGCGTGGATGAAAGTGTGCGATCCTCACCGCAGACCAGGGACTCATTGACTGGGTGCTGGAAGGATACACTGAAGCTGGAGTCTGTCAGAGGACACACCTCAAACTGTAGAAGCCCAGGTGTGTCTACAAGAACAGGACACCAATTAAATTATTCATTACCTGCCTATTCATTCATTCAAGAGTTACACCTCAAACTGAAACGTTCACAATACTCGTTCATCCTCTAAATCAGTAATAAGTGCAATGAACTACCATTTTGTGGATAACCTGTAGCAGGCAGTACATTTATAAAAGTAGGGGCATTCCGCCATAGCTACTAGTCATCTAATCCAACTCTTCCACTACTACTACTACTACATTACATTCAGTAGCAGACCCTCTTATCCAGAGTGACATGAATGTAAGAACATACTACTACTACCACCACCACCACTTCTACTAATACTACACATCTACTAGCGTCCCAAGTTCTGATGTTTAATAACACAAAGTACTTTTGTGGAATACACAGTTACTGGTGTTTCTGCTTATGTCATGGTACGTTTCTGTACCAGCCAATCTGTGTAATGACTAGAGTTAGCATTGCTTCTGGTGTCCAGAGCACTGTGTCTGTAACTGGCCTGAGGCAGGGTGGCACAGCAAGGGACACGTGCCTTCCTTGATGAGGGTGCGCTTGACGCAGCTCCCGATGAGCGTGTTGTACGCCGCCTGATGTCGGATGACGTCCAGCAGCGCCGGCACCTGAGCTGGGTGCCGGAAGGGGATCTTGGAAACCAGCGCCCCCTGCAGGCAGCGTCCGTCCTGCACCGGCGCGTCACGGTTCAGGAAGTAACAGTGCTGCTGGCCGGGCAGAGACTGGTGGAGAGGGAGGGGGAGAAACAAGACAAGGCAAATCAGGGGAAAGAATTGAAGTTTCACACAAAGCCGGGATCAATACCAATATTATACTACAGTTCAGAAACAATTGAGGTAGGTCTGTGTTCTTAGTTATTTATTGATTCCTATGATTTACTTGGACTGGGAGCTGAGAAGTCAGAGCAGTGCTAGAGTATATTGTTTATTGTATATTGTACTCCTTTTTCTTAATTCCCATTTTTTATTTTCCCTACAGAATGTCCAGTGCCCAATCATCACTGTATTCCCTTCCAATCACTGCAATGTTCTCAATCTATTCTGCAATCCACCAGCTGAGATCCACAGTTAATGTAATGGAGGACACTATGGCGCCACTAGGCAATGGTGAAGACTGGATTCAGCCAGTGGGAGCATCACTTCCCTAAGCACAACTCAGCTGGATACAGGGTTCAGGAGGTCAGATTTTATTCCATTTTTCACAACCATAATTCCGTCAAACGGTATCGATTCAGATCAAGCAATGATTTCTGCACACTAAGTTAGCCAATTGCTTCAGAGGACTGAAGGGAAACGTAGAAACAAGTCTGAGACTGAGACGGGGACGGTGGGCCGGAGAGGCACTCACTGCATAGAAGCGCATGGCGTGCGTGTGAGGGGGCAGGGCGCCTCCTCCTTCCTCCTGCAGCTGGCTCTGTACAATGAGCTCGTAGAGAGGCGCCAGTGCAGGAGCGCTCTCAAACACCGGGATACCTGCAAGGAGCAGAGCGCAGCACTCTTCGGCCGCACACTCGACAACACATCTCTGCATACTACTACCACACATGCTAAATACACTGGCAATGCGGCAATGCCCTACTGAGTTACCTTAAGACAAGAGTCGTACACAGACACAACCAAGTTCAACCTACAAACGCAAAACATAACTGGCACACAGCCATGGCTCCCCTTTGGAAAACTCATATTGGACTTCAATAGAGCCACATCAAAATGTGCATCAGCACTACTCGAGATTGCTACCCAAGTCTTGCAACGTGGCACCGCCCACCTTTGCAACCCACACAAGGCAGTACCTGCTATAACCGTTCCTGACCCTTTAGCGCGGACGTCCCCAACCCCTCACTCCTCTCACCTGTGGTGTTTCCCATCCTCTGTATGAAGGAGAGGGAGAACGGGGTGGGCCGGTTCATTTTGAGGAAGAAGCAGGCCGGCAGGTCCACACAGTTGGAGTTTGTCACAGAGGAGAAGGAGGGAGTCCTGATTAGGAGAGAGAGAGAACAAGAGAGAGGGAGAGAGAGCGAGAAAATAGCGTCATTGGTGCAGGCCGTATTACATTTTACACAGGTCACAAAGTATGGCAGTTTGGCAAATCCCCATCTGAGGTATGAACCCCAAGACATTCTTGTCACATCCATGGTTTCCCTCCTGGCTGAGTTAAACACTGAAAGTGTGTTGTCTGGACAGGGCTGGCATCGGGGGGGGGCGGCAACCAGAACCAGAACATTATCACGGGCCGTTAGTAGAGGTAGTGGAGGGGGGGCGGGGGGTTGTGCTGCCAAGGAAGACACCCTGACTTTTAATCATATAAACATTTGTATACAATTATTGTCTGCTTGCATTTTATCCATTCATATTGTGAAAATGCTTTGATAAATTCAAGGCCAATCAGCATCACGTTTACCTCTGTCATTACAAAGGGTAGCCAACTTCCTTTTATGGTGCTAGGCTGCTATCAGCTAACTTTAACTAGCAATCCAATGAAGTAGTTTATCAGCCAAATATATGTTTTTTTAATTTTTTAATTTTTAAACAAAAATAGAAACAAAAGAAACAAAATGAAAGCAACTACACTACAATTACACTACTGGCCAAATTTCTTAAGAAGCGAGATGAAATAGTGGTGGAGGCAGCAGAATGTGTTGGGAATGACAGCAGTGCCCCATGTACAGTCAAGCCGGAAAGTCTGCACACCCCTTTCACCTTCTCCACATTTTATCACGTTAGAGACATATTCTACAATATATTGAGTTCATTTTTTTGTCTCAAAATTCTACACAAAATAGTCCATAATGACAAAGTGAAAACAGGATTTTAGACATTTGTGCTAATTTATTAAAAATCTAAATGTTAAATATCATATGTACATATTGATATGACACCCAAAAGTGAGCTGATGTGCATTTAGTTTCCACTGATACTGCTTGAGATGTTTCTACAACTTAATTGGAGTCCACCTGTGATAAATTCAATTGATTGGACATGATTGGGGATTGCCAACACCTGCCTATATAAGGTCCCACAGTTGACAGTGCATGTCAGAGCAAACTCCAAGCCATGGGGTCAAATGAATTATCTGCAGACCTCAGAAACAGGATTGTGTCAAGGCATAGATCTGGAGAAGGGTACGGAAAAATCTCTGCAGCTGTACAGCTCCCAAAGAGCACAGTGGCCACCAGCATTCGTAAATGGAAGAAGTTTGGAACCATCAAGAATCTTCTTAGACCTGGCCGCCCGGCCAAACTGAGCAATCGGGGAAGACGGGCCTTGGCCAGGGAGGTGAGCAGGAACCTGAGGGTCACTCTGACAGAGCTCCAGCGTATCCTTGTGGAGATGGGAGAACCTTTCAGAAGATCAACCATCCAGGCAGCACTCCACCAATCAGGCCTTTATGGTAGAGTGGCCAGACGGAAGCCCCTCCTTAGTAAAAGGCACATCACAGCCCGCTTGGAGTTTGCCCAAAGGCACCTAGAGGACTCTCAAACCATGAGAATCAAGATTCTCTGGTCTGATGAAACCAAAATTGAACTTTTTGGCCTGAATACCAAGTGTCACGTCTGGAGGAAACCAGGCACCGCTCATCACCTGGCTAATACCATCCCTACAGTGAAGCATGGCGGTGGCAGCATCATGATGTGGGGATGTTTTTCAGCAGCGGGAACAGGGCAACTAGTCCTGATAGAGGGAAAGATGAATGCAGCTAAGTACACCGTGATCCTTGAAGAAAACCTGCTCCAGAGCGCTCTGGACCTCAGACTGGGGCGAAGGTTTATACCTTCCAACATGACAACGACCCGAAGCACACAGCCAAGAGAACAAAGGAGTGGCTTCGGAGAAAGTCTGTGCATGTCCTTGAGTGGCCCAGCCAGAGCCCAGACCTGAATCCAATTGAACATCTGTGGAAAGAGCTGAAAATTGCTGTGTACCGACGCTCCCCATCCAACCTGACGGAGCTTGCAAGGATATGCCAAGAGGAATGGGCAAAAATGTCCAGAAACAAGTGTGCCAAGCTCGTAGCTTCTTTCCCAAGACACCTTGAAGCTGTAATCGCTGCCAAAGGTGCAGCAACCAAGTATTAGGCTAAGGGTGTGTACAGATATGTAACCCCTAAATAACCTATTGTCAGTAAAATAAAATTGCATATTTTCTAAAAACCTGTTTTCACTTTGTCATTATTGGCTATTGTGTGTAGATATTTGAGGCAAAAAATGAACTCAATCTATTGTATTATAAGTCTGTAACGTAATAAAACGTGGAGAAGGTGAAAGGGGTGTTCAGACTTTCCGGCTTGACTGAATATCCATGGCAGATGAAATAGATGAAATAGATGAAATAATAATAATATTGGGTTGATGGTGAGGGAGAGCGAGGTGAGAACTGGCAGCCCTGTGAGAGGGGAGGAGGGGGGCTCTACATGGTAAATTGTGTCCCGGGCCTGGGATTCCTGACAGCAGCACTGTCTCTGGGGATTAGTTAACACTTACATTCACCTCAGTTCACACTTCAGTCTAAATGACAAACCACGAGATAGAGGAATTCATTTCACCCCAACAGGCAGAAAATCTTTCAATCATTTTGGTAAGCATGTAGCAGCAGAGTGGAGAATAAATACAAGTGTGTTCTTTCTTTACACCAAGTACATGCAATATAGAGTTAGACTGCTGTGAGGCTGCCGCATGGAGAAGACATTTTGAGACCTCAACTTCCTACTTGAAATGGTGTTCTGTTCTAAATGAACAATGTCTCTCTCACCTTAAACTACACTTTCTCCAATGATACGGTTACCAGTCCTGGAAATTTTCAATTATCAGCTGTAAAAACGTTGTAAATAAATATGTTGTTGAAGGTTCTTGCATAATGAAGAAATAAATCTTATTTTTGCTCATGTTCTCCCCTGTTGCCGATATAAAGATTTATTTCAACTTAGTACTATGTTAGAACAAAGCTAGATCATCTAAACAGCAAGATATTGAGATACAATGCCATAACATGATTTGACCACTAGAGGGAGTCTAAACTGGACTCCTTTTGTCTAATACCCCTTATTGTCCACTGGATGAGAGCCTGTGATCAGCGGCGCGATGGGGAGCTTGTACACAGAGGAAGTTCCTTCTACAGTCACCGATACGCTGATGCCCAGAGAGCGAGGGACTGCAGGTGAACAAGGACAGAGGGAGAGAGAGGCGGTATAAATGACAGCGCTCATTACCTTTGGTCAGTAAGTACATATTTCAAATGAGCAAGTCTTTCCCCCCTCAGACTAACCACTAGAGTCAGTGAAGTTGAGCAGTGCTCCCGTCCCCTCCTCAAACACGTCATATGGCGACACATAACACTGGAGGGACACTAGGTGACCTGCAAGAGAAGATGTGAATAAGCCATGGGTACACATGATGAACAAACTCCCCCGTAAAACTGCAACTACCTTTAAACAAAGGTCACGCATAAATAACTAGATATCGCCACACTTTATCTCAGCTGCAGTGACAAGCATTTCTTATGGTCGTATGTAAATATACCTATACAAAGATCATTTTGTATTAAGGTGTGGTGTAGTGAGGTCTGTGAATGTTTGTGTGTGCGTGTGGGTGTGAAAGAGTGAGAGAGAGACAGTGGAGACAGGTGTTAGGCAGGTGGTATAACATATTCCTTCAACACTGTTAACGTATTTCGTGTATAATGGTGAATTTGGTGTGGTGGCACGTTTGGGTTTTGGGTATGATTGCCAGTTTGGTATTTAAGGTAAAATCTGCTCAGAGTGGTTTATTTTTGGGCTGTGTGGTGCAGATGAGTTTGGTAGGTATGTATGCAGGATTTGTACGATTTAGGATGCTTTAGCGTGTTTGGTGTGGGGGGTGTGAGTACCTCCACTCCGAGCAGTCAACAGACCCACACTCCCATGCAGAATGGTCTCCACTGTGTTTGCATTTGTAGCCAACCTGCAACACAGACACAGACACACACACACAGAGACACACAGACACACACACACACACAGAATAAGGAAACAAGACATAGCAGACTAACAAACACTAAGGTTGTGCATATTGATAAAGTTAACATTCCACCGAATGCTTTATTATATGAAAACTATTTACGGTGTCCGAGAACTATTCTTTTCTTATTCAACATGCATTTCAACACCTGAAATGCAACCAGCTGGTGATGTAATGCTGAAACATTCAGGCTAATCCCTAACAGAGACTGACGCCGACAACAGGGACACTAAGAGACACACCAGGACACATGGATTAAAAAGCCACAGAGACTGAAAAACACTGAAAAACAAAACTACAGTTGCAAAAGCATGCACACAGATGACGAGCAAATGCATGACTGCAGGGGCACCTGAACATGTGCATCATCTTGGTGAGATCCAGCTCCAGGGACTGCAGTGCCAGGTACATCTTTGTTTTCAACTTACTGCTTGGAAAGAGTGAGAGAGGGGGGGAATGCACAGCCATTTTCACAACCACAGTGCACAGGACACCAAAAACAAATAGGAAATAAAGAACTATGTTAGAGGCAGGCGCCATATGAAAGAAAGGGATTAATTTCCTTCACCCCACACTAATCTGTGATCAGAGCTTGCATAGTGCTGACAAATTCTCAGATTCTTGATGACAACCACTATACAATTTCCTTAACTGAGATTTCCCATAATGTGAATGCCACTAGAGTGTGTGGTTTGTAAACTAACTGAATTACAAACATACGTTTAATTTTTAATGGCAAAAGGATTTTGACCATTAAGGTTCCAGGGATGCACACACAGCAGAATCGCAATTTATCTACTGCAATCAGTGTGGATAATCAAGGCCCTTTTACACCTACATTTGAATCAACAGTGTGTTTTGTGTTTCAGGTAACAAGCACTCAAAGCATATCTAGTAATTGTGAATTTCATTGATAGAGATACTTTGTGAATTTGTACTAAGTACAAATCTTCTACTAAAGAGCATAACTTTGCAACTATAGTTCCATTCTATATATGAATACGTAACATTTCATATGTCACAGTGACTCAAGGGATTCTGGTATAGAGAAGCAAAGTGGCGGAGCTATAGTGGGACTCACTTGTCTCCAGGAAGCTTATACAAGTTGACCAAACCCTTGAGATGTTTGGAGAACTCCTCAAAGTTTTTTTCCCTGTGAAAAGAAAGCATCAAAAAAACGCTGGCTTACTATAAAATTCAAGTTTAGCAAACGATAATAATTTACAGGGGATAAGATCACCACACCGGAACGGAGATGAATGAAACAGGGTAATTCTTCATATAATGGACATGGAGATACACTTTCATGAGTCCCCACCTGAGATGTTGAACCAACTCTGGACAGCTCTGTCACACCAGGAAAAAAAGAGAAAGAGACCACAGTCAACAGAGAAATTAGGAAAAAACTAAACTAAAGAGGTCCACCAGGAAATATTCACCTCTAAACAGTCCCCCTTTTCCCCCTTACCCCGGATTTACACCAAGAGCGGTAGTCCCGCGCCGTCTGGCCGGAAGTCATTCAATTCCAATGGAGAGAGGGAAACAAGGCACGATTCTGCCGGTGCCACTGGGAGCGGTACGAATCGCAAGTACCGCACTGTTTGCGCAAGCTAAAATATTTTAACTTCTGCCAGTAGGCAACCAATCATATGAAAGGAGGAGGGTCATCTCACTAGAACAAGTCACGACCCTTCAAACTGTCGTTCATAGCTTTTCATAACTGCTTCGGCTATCCTAACTAATTTGCTTAAGTTATGTTCCAGCTTGCATAGCTAGCTAACTACACAAGCCAAAAACCTTTTTTTTTTACACAAGCCAAAAACCTTTTTTTACCCAGCTTGCTAACTAACTATGCTGTAGCTACAGAAAGCAAATTAAATCTGAAGCGAACTCCTCCAAACCTGACTGACACCAAGAGGGAACGCCCACCTTACAAACTTCAACGCTTTCTTTTTCAGTATAAGGGGCGCACACCTGCGACACTATACAGCAAAACGCTTTTGGTGTAAATCCAGCATTAATCCTCCTTTTGTGTTTACAGGTCCACCCTGGACATAGTTAAAGGCACTCAGCACTTTATTGTACTTACTTTGTCTCAATCTCCTGGAAACTTCAACTCCCCTTTCCTTTTCTCCACCCCTTTCTCTGTACTCACCGCTGGGTTCTCCCCATGATGTGCCACCTTTACATCCACCAACTGTCCCCCGGCGTCCAGCTGCACCTCCACGTAGAACATGTCAGAGGTGATGTAGCACTCCGTCCCAGAGGGGCTCAGGTGAGAGCCTAGCCTATTGGAAAGATAGGAGAGGGGGACACACGTCAAGAGCATGATTACACCTTATGCTTCTATCACGCTGTGTTAAATTAATTGGGTACAAACACAACAGGACAAAAAGGGAGAGGGGTATTTGTGCAGCGCGAGGGGGGCAGCGTGTACCCGTTCTGCCGAGCGATGGACTCCAGGCGATCTGTCATGGACGGCAGCGAGGACACTGTGAGAGGGAGAAGGGGAACTGGTGAGCCCAGCTAGCTCTTCCCAGGCTTATAATGGCATAATACACACTGTTGGGGAGGCCTAAGACTGGTAAAACAAAAACAATAGCACCGCCACAGCAAGTGAAAATTCCCAGACAAAAGTGAAAGAGAACAAGGGAAATGCAATATTTGTAGGAATGAAGACTTCATAAAAATATATACATTATTGGTGTTGTGGCTGAATTTAGTTTGAGGTGAGAGTGACTTATAATAAACCCCACACTCCTATCCTTCTTTTCTTCCCTCCTTCCATTTTCTCTCACCCTTCAGCGCTCTCTGCAGCGTCTCCAAGCAAGTTAGAAGCAGCTGGTGACCAGCAGCGTTCATCACTCCACGCTTCTCCTATAAAGCAGAGATGCATTCAGCACGTCAGAGCATTCCCCCAACCCACACCGTCGTCATGGTGCTGTACGCACCACTGAAACCACCCCCCTCCCCCTCACCATGGCCTGCCGCACCACTTTGCTGGTCTCCAGCCATGGGCGTGCAGCGTTGTGCTTGGCGTGCAGCCTCTCAAGCAAGGCGTTCACTCGGCTCTGCTTCTCCGTTTCTGTGATGGAAGAGACATAATAAACATAAACTCACAGACATAATAGAACTTGCATGCAGAACAATGTGTTCCTTACTATGCTGCACAATATATCATGTGGTTTATTTATTATTTTAAAATGAAAAAATGATGTACAGTGTCAATTCCGATCCAATCCTGGTGAACGGAATCTTGTCTGTGAATCTAGAATTTCACTAAATATGTACGTCACAAATTAATTGCCACGAATACATTGAATAACAATGATAGCATAGCGTCAATACATGGTAAATAGAGGAAAAAGAAGAAATGCCATGGCATACTTGCGGCATTTGTTTTGGATTAAATTTAATCGACTGTGGTGTCTAGTTAGTCATTGTAAACAAATCCAGCCAGCTCGTCAGCTCCCTCTATGTATCGGCGACTTAAAACAAATAATCATAACTTTCTCCGTAGCTTAGTAATCAAAAAGTCTTTACTTTTAACAATGGTACACGGAATATTGGTGCATATTTTTCATCAACAACAAATCCAGTTAACCGACTAACTTCTGTACAGTGGTTAACTTAGAAGCCTAACGTTAGTTAACTGTTTCGGCTCAGACTGCCTCCATGACCATCTATTTCAAGCCTAGCTGGCTAGCTAACGTTAAGTATCCAGTTATAGCCTGATCGACTGAGATTGCACAAATCACATACATACCAGTCCCTTCCTCTACTTTTATCCGATCTCCGGCGCCGGGGTGCCCCCAGACTGTGCCCCAAGAGCAAGCTCTCTTGCCGGACTGTTGCTTTGCACTGAAACCCCAGATACCGCCGCCATGTTCGGATCTTCCGTCGCCGAGGCAAGAGCTTCCGATACAGCAGAGCGCAACAGGGGGCGACTGGCAAAGTGTGACGACACTAACTTCTATTGGTTAATATGATGATGACGTAATCAAATGGTGACCATAGGACAACAGCCACTGATTTAGTTGTGACCGCAGCAGTGCTCAGCAAGCAAAAAATTATTATCTTTGAAGTCAGTCAGACTAATTTAACACCGGCTCTTATACAATGACTATCGCATCTGAAAACACGTTTTCAATATAGCAAAGCCAAGTTACTCACATACACAAAGCTATACTGTAAAAAAAGAAAACACACACAATTTCTGTCAAAATCCTGTCTACACACCCATTTATTGATATCAAAAATGATGCAAGTAACAACACATTTTCACCAATATGTTTTGCAGGAACAAAACAAGTAATGTCACAAAGCAATGCTACCCATGTTTGTTTTATTGGAGGAAAATGACCGAAGCAAGAGTCTTACTATGGGGAGAGAATAGGAGAAGACCAGGACAGTGCATCAAGAACAGAGGTTATAAGAGGTTAGAGACTGCACATCCGTCATGCAACCTGAATAGCGTTACTATCGAGGTAAGAAGCAAACCCAATTGATAGCTGTGCCACAGGACAGTAATCGGGGAAGACATGTAGGTGGTGAACCGCTGTGTCAAAAGCTGGAGAGAGGCAGAGGAGGATCAGAATGGAGGGGAGAAGCTGTTTTGCAGAGTGGAGCACTTTGCTGACTGCAAGGAGGGCAGTCTGTTGAGTAGCCAATCCCCGTAGCCAGAGGTCATTTTGAGTGAGAAAAGGGAAGAAGAGAGACAGGATGGTACTTCTGGCTGACAGTGGGGACAAGAGTGGGTTTTGAGCAGGGGGTGACACAAACTTGCTTTAAGTTTTCACAGAGAGAGGATTAACTCAGGAGTTGGGAGAATCCACCATCTTTCTAATATTTGACACCCATAATTTAACCTTGGAGTAATGGCCATTGGTATACTTCTGAGAAAAAAACAAACAAACCAACCTTAAGAAAATTAGGGATTAAGTGTCCATTTTCACTCCACTTTTGGCCTAACCACCTCTAGTTTCGAGACCTACAATTTGACAACCATGAATGGTAAAAGGAGGGTCATATTTGAAAACATGTTTGAATACTTTGACTTAATTCTTTGCATTTATTAATGATCTCATAACTACCTATTAAAATTTTGCACAATTTTTTTAAATGTTATTCTATACTGTCCGATGTATATACATGCCAATTTTCAGGGTGAAATCTCTTGTACTTTTTACAATACTATTACAAGGGGTGATTGGTAAAAGCAGGGGTCCACAGCTCCGGTCCTGTTTTTGTTACAACCAATTACCTTAGTTTTAGTATTCTGACAGCTCTAATGGTTCCTGCCTGCACTTGAGCACAGTAAAATTGAAATTTTTTGTGTGATGACAATGCATAAATGGAGTAGATCAGCAACTGATCTCTGCAGTTATAGTCTGATTACAGAGATACTTTATCCCTCCAAATTTGTCATTAACGTTACAGATGTTCTGTGATAACTATTACTTTATAGTTATTGTCCTGAAAACTTATCCCAATGCAATTTCAATTCCAACTCCAGGAATTGAATTAGAATTTATCATGCATTCTCAATTCATGAATGGCCACAACCCTGGTTGATAAGTGAGAGAAGAGGGTCCGGGTACTATCGTATAATTCTGTAATTGGTTCTGAATGGTAAAAACAATTGATTTATATACAAAAACAAAAAATTTAATAAACAAACTTTTTTTTTGTTTTTAGCCATAAAACAAAATACTTAATGATCAAGTGGTGTCTTGAACTAACACTGAAATTAACACTGAGTTCCTGCACTACTGCATCCTTGATAATTAATTAGATGATAATGAACAGTCAGGATGCATATGTACATTCAGTACATTATTCCACTGGAGACTCTTCTGTTGTCAAACTGTGTTGTCATGGACCCTTCACTCCTTTTATGTAAATATATTCTAGGAAGTAGAACACCATGCTTATCCACCTTTCCTCTTCATTTCCTGGTTGACTCTCCACACTACAAATGTGAATTTGATTACTAAATTGTTTTCAATTCTAGAAAACTTCAAAGAGTACTAAAAAGAAAGTAAAATGTCTTTTCAGTAGGCTACCTCTCCTGCTCAAAGAGGAGTCAGTAGCCTACCTCTGAATCACTGAATGAATAGATTTGTATTCTGGTATGTTTTTTATTGCATTTAAATAAAAATATAAAATTGTGTTGTTGTCCTTGGCCAAGTTTAAAATGCTTTAGAATGCAGAACGCTCGAGCTGGATCGATGAGCGAGTGATACTAATGTTATAATTGGTAGGCTACTGTACCCAACACAACACATACAGTTGAAGTCGGAAGTTTACATACACTTAGGTTGAAGTCATTAAAACTAATTTTTAACCACTCCACAGATTTCATGTTAGCAAACTATAGTGTTGGCAAGTCAGTTAGGACATCTACTTTGTGCATGACACAAGTAATTTTTCCAACAATTGTTTACAGATTATTTCACTTTTTATTCACTATATCACAATTCCAGTGGGTCAGAAGTTTACATACACTAAGTTGACTGTGCCTTTAAATTTTTAATATTTGGTTGGATTTGGTATGGAATACATGATTGGTAAAATGGCTGTACGTCATCAAGGGTCTGTGGTATCAAACAAACCTCAAACCATCACTTTGCTGCCAGATATGCAGTAGATATGGATGGATCACTTTAAGGGTTGTTTCTCCTGACAAATTTTCCTATTGAACTCTATGGAAAAATAAGTCAGGAGAAGAAACCCTTCAAGTTATCCATCCATATCTACTGTATTTCTGGCAGCAGAGTGATGATTTAAGGCTTGTTTGATAACTCAGACCCTTGATGACTTAGAGCCATTTAGCCAACCATGTGTTTCCATACTGTTCCAGTGTAATTTACAGCTAAATGTAGTCCCACCCCCCAATTCCCATAGATATTCATTCAAATGCAGAGACGTTATAGTATCGCGTGTAAAAAATAAGATATTGGGTCTTTTGATGTTATTGAGTCACAGACAGACAATTTTTCCAACAATTGTTTACAAACAGATTATTTCACTTTTAATTCACTATATCACAATTCCAGTGGGTCAGAAGTTTACATACACTAAGTTGACTGTGTTTTAAATTTTTAATATTTGGTCGCATATCCTTTGCATGCCATGACTTCCTGATGTCTGTGACTCAATAACATCAAAAGACTCGATATCTTATTTTTTGGTACTCTTACAAGCGATACTATAACGTCTCTGCATTTGAATGGATATCTATGGGAATTGGGGTGTGGGACTAGATTTAGCTGTAAATTACACTGGAAAGGTATGGAAACACATGAATTCTGTGGAGTGGTTAAAACTGAGTTTTAATGACTTCAACCTAAGTGTATGTAAACTTCCGACTTCGACTGTACTGCAATGGACAAAATATCGGAAACACTTACAAAAACGGAATATCAAGTAACAAATAACGAGTAGGCCCACCCTTTGCCTTCAAAAAAGTTTCAATCCTTCTAGGAATGATATGTCATACAATTTCTGAACTGTGTGTAGTGGGATATTGGCCATTGTTCAAGAAGGAGGTGGAAATCTAGTTCGCACCCCGTGCTACAGAACTTCCCATAAAGGTTCAATTATGTTTAGATCTAGTGATTGTGCGGGCCATGGAAGGCATTTGACGTCATCCTCCTTGTAATTATTTAATGTTTTCAGCAGTGTGTATGGGGGTTATCATGGTGGAATATGGGGACATCATGAGGGAACAGTGTTTGCCCCATAGGGTGCACCTGGTCTTGTAAAATGGTTTCATATTGTTTGCCCGTTACACGTCCATGGAGAGCAATCATTGGGCCATGAGTCCCATGAAATGGCTGCCCATAGCTACCATTACAGAACCACAACCTGACTTAATAGTTGGCAACAGACATTGTGGATTGAATGCCTTATGCTTTCTCCAAACATAAACCTGTCCAGATGTATTAAAAAGAGTAAAAGATATGCTATCCCTTTTATCACTTTTCTCCATTGCTCAGGGGTCCAGGTTTTGTGTTCCTTAGTTATGCATTTTTGTGCATTAGCCTTGGACACAATTTCTGAATAGCGGCCCTATATCATAAATGCCAGCTTTGTGAAGCTCACGATCATACTGTTTTTGTTGAGACTGGTTCAGATACGGATTGATTCAATTATGTGGTGACTTTTAGAGCTGTAGTTCTGTGGTTATTAGCAACTATCCTACGAAATGTCTGTCTGTCCCTGTTGGAGAGCTTTGACTTGCGGCTGCAGTTCTTTTTTCCTGATGCTGTTTTTTGATGTTGGGCATATGTTTTTGACACTGCTCCCCTTGCCACCTTAAATAACTTTGCTGTTTTTGTGACCGACGCACCTGCAATTCGGACACCAACTATTTGGCCGCTTTGGAACTCTGTTAGTATCCTCTTCTTGCTTTCCCACCCCCAGGCGGAGAGTTCCTTCTCCCACCGCAGCCCCCCCTAATCTGGCAATAAATTGATATTAGTCGGGTCCCTGCTCCTTTAGTGATGCTCCACACATTAGCCCTGACAACAAGCTGGGGCCCTGCCGCATGCACTCTACCATCCCAGTCATGCTTAGAAACAGAATGTTGAAAGATGTCTCTGGTTTACCTGTGGTCTCTGTCTATAGACCCATTAATGTTAGAATCACCACTAGGGCAAAGCATACTTCTAATAACAGAAAATGTAGGCAGCAGTATTGATGGAATCGCCCCCCCCAAAATTTTTAATTCATTGATGCACCCAGAGAAAATAAGAAAGGGGGAGGAGTTGCCATAATGTTTTCTGATTGCTTTCAGTGCAAACAGGTGAACTTTGGAAATTTCTCTTCCTTTGAATACCTTGCTGCTGTACTAAAAAGTACTCCCAATGTGCTGCTTCTTATCATTTATAGGCCCCCAAAGTACTCTGCTGCTTTTCTTGTGGAATTTGGAGAACTGCTGTCTATTGTTTCCATGGAATATGACTGCTTGTCTATATCGGGAGACTGTAACATCCATATAGATGTCGAAAATGACAGCCTTGCCAAAGGACTTTTGAATTTACTTGACACCTTTTGTTAGGTGTTTGTGGGGGAAGGACCCAAACGCAGGCAGGAGTTCGCAAAAACCGAAGTTTAATAAAAGGGCTAGGCAGCAATCCGTGGTAAACAGGCAGGGTCAAAAACCGGGGAGACAGGGCAACGGTACAAAGCACAGTCCAAAGAGTAGTCAAGGAACAGGCAGGGGTCAAACCGGGACGGCACAGCAAAAGCACAAAACCAGGATCCAAAGACAGGGTTGCGAGAACACAGGCAGGAGTCAAAAACTGGGGAGGCGTAGAAGGAACACAAAGAAAACAAAAACAGGCTGAATACAAAACAAAACAACAACAGGCAAAAAACTAAGGAAACAAAAACTAGGAAACAGAAACTACAGAATAAACAAAACAGCTCGGGCAGAAACTCGGAAAAACAGAAGGTAACACAGAAGCAAAATATCATATGAGGAACTCGCGAAGAAACACTGAAATGACAAGGAATATATACACACAGAGGGAGACAGACATAATGGGAATCAGGTGTGTAGAAGCAGGGAGGGGAGATTGCTCACAGGTGAGAACAGTGAGGGTTAACAGGGACCAATAAAACAATGACAGGGGAAACGTAAGACACGGACTGGAATACACATAGACACAATGATAACAAACGGCCTGGAGTTAGCAGGTAAACAAGTGCACAGCTCAGAGGGGAGGAACACGAAAGTGGACACATGTGCAGAGAATGCAAAATCACAGATGGATACAGGGATAGGATAACGAGGAGGGAAATGACAGCTGCAGATAGAAACTCAAGATGAATTAGTAATTAGTAATGTTAGTAGTGAACTCTAGAACCCTAATGTTAGTAGGTTAGCTGGTTAGTATTATATACATGTTAGTAGGTTAGTATTAAATCTAACAGTTAGTATGATTAGTACATTAGTATTATATACAAATATAAATAAAGCCAGAAGGAAGAAAACGAGATATACGAAATACAGAGGAAACCCGAATGTTCCCAAAATCACCTGAATAGTGCAATGACAAAGACAGGGAGTGGAATCTCAGAAACATGGAACGCGGACTGACAATCGCGAGGGAAAGAAAACAGGAAAAATAATAACAAATAAAGAATAAACAGACAGATTACAGGATCCTAACACCTTTGGACTATGCCAACATGTATCTGGGCCTACTCATGTTCGGGGCCACACGTTAGACCTAGTTATCACAAGAGGTTTTACAATGGCTATTGTTGTTGCATTGTCAGACCACTTATGCATTTTCTTTGAGCTAAATCTTTTCTTGATCATTCTTAAGAAGTCAAAACACATTAAGAAACAGTAGGCTATATCTGTGAAAGTACTGGCACACAGTTCATAGAAATCAGGTTGTCGTCCCCTAGTCTCACTCCTGCCCTGGTAAACCACCTCCTTGTCTCTAAGACTGCAAATATTTTAGATGATATTGTACTTGTCAAAACTAAGTTAATCTCTGGTAAAGAAAGAGCTCTGTGGAGAAATGCTGGTTCAGTTGTTATGCTAAAAAAAGAGTGTCGGAGAGTTGAATGCAAATGGCGAAAATCTAAACTGCATGTTCACTTTGAGTTGTACAAAGAGAAAATGCTCTCGTACAATGTTGAGTTAAATAGAGCCAGAAAATTCTTCTTCTTTGATTTTATTAACAGGAATGTAAATAATCCACGCATTATTTTTGCCACTGTTGCTAGACTGACCAATCCGACGACTCAAATAGCCCCAGAGTTTCTTTCCACTGAAAAATGCAATGAATTTGTGTCCTTCTTTAGTCACAAAATAACACAAATCTGACAATCTATTATGGCAAATAGCAAGGTTCCACCTGTAGTAGCACACAACAGCAGCATCACCAACATGTCACAGATTAAAACCATTGATCTGATGGCTCTTGAAGAAACGTAATCTTAAAACCTCCACCTGCTGCCTGGATTCTCTACCCACTAAATTCTTCAAAACAGTATTTAGCTCCCTTGCACCTGATAGTAAATGGTTCCCTTCAATTAGGCACTTTTCCAAAAGCCCTAAAAACGGCTGTGGTTGTACTGCTACTACTGTACTGCCTCGGCCAACATTTCTTTATTCATTAATTTCTTCACTTCAGCTCTGTTCACTTTATCCTTTTCACACATAACACAATGTCACCATAAAATTAACTACTAGGAAAATTAAGAGTTTACGATAAGAATTGATAATAGCCTCCTATAAGCTGCAATCCTTCAAAAGATCTGATTTATAAACCGCAACGTCGCCAAACATATTGCATTCATGGTTAGTCACTTTAAAAAAACAAAAACAAAAAAAAAAACAATAGCTTCCGAATGTGACTCTAGCCTAGTCTACGCTACTCTGCAGATAATGTAGCTGCAAACACTTTTTATTTAACTACCGGAAAACAGGCAAAAGACGTTTCCAATATTAACTGTTCAATGTTTCACTTGTAGCCTATTTCACTTGTACTACAGTGAAATGGTGAAAGTCAGACCGACACTGACAAATGGCACATATCATGTGGTTATATCTATTTTTATGCAGTCTATGGGTTATATCCATTTGGTCTTCTGGTTAGCGTCAAGCCCTTAGGCCTGGTACATACTCTACGCAAGGAACGCGCGCAACGACGCAAAGAGCAACGCAGGGGGCGTTTCTCGCGTTCTTCCGTAGCAAAATGTGCAGTCCAAATTTTGTAACGCGACGCAAACGTGTGGTGCAATTCCACGCGTTTCCGTTAGAGGTGCTAAATGTAAATACTGTTCAATAACTGCAGAATTGCAGACTACACACAAAGAAGTAATAATTTCCGGTTTAAGGTACAGCTCCAACCAGATTAGCCTAGGTTGCCAACTAGCGGACAGGGCGAAAAGAAGCCCATACACGCGCGTATAGTATGTAAGCAAAGACCTCGCGTATGTCCCGAATATGCGTTGGCGTACATGTTCCTTGTGTAGAGTATGTACCAGGCCTTAGGGAGACGGGGGTTCGTACCTCGCCCGGTTGATATTAAAATGTAATTTCATTTTGGACTCAAACAGTGTGCACATGTTCTGGTTTTCTCATGCAAGAATATTTTTTTATTGCAAAGGCAAAGACACGTTTACAATATTAACTGTTCACTTGTAGCCTGTTAAGCAATTCAGTCACTAGACACCACGACAGTAATGCAATAGGCTAGCTAACGTTATGGGAACAGGCATCCCATGGCCATTTGTCAAGCAAAGAAAAACGTTTCAACGCAGAATATCATCTGGTTAACATCGCGTTCTTGCATTAATGTAAAAATGCAATTGGCTACATGTTTTAATCTCACACAAATGCCGACAAAAATATTCGTCTGTATGCGTGCTGTTCATTGCGCAACAGTCTTGTCTGACTCACTGTGGAAGCTGAACGTTCAACGCTCGCCTCGGCCAACATTTCTTTATTAGGCCTATGTCTTCATTCATTTCTTCACTTCAGCTCTGTTCAGTTTATCCTTTTTACACATAACATAATGTCTCCATAAAATTAACTACTAGGAAAATTAATAATTTACGATAATACATTCACGATAATACAGCTGCTAGTCAGGAAGCAGGTACAAGCTAAAAAGGTATCCTACAATACTTGTATCCCTTGTACTACAAGCTTTTTTTACCTTCGAAAAAAAATCACTGCGAAGGTATTATGCTGTGCTTATGAAGTTCGGCAACTCGTAGCCCAGACATGGAAGCTTGAAGTTACGCATCCGACAAGCCAGTGTTGAATAGCCTAACGTTATTTCTATAGAATACTAATATGCCTATTTTACAACTGTATTTCCATATTTTAGGCTGTATGTATTTCTTTCAGCTACAATGTGTTTGCGTCGAGCCTATTGTGCATGCATAGTCTCCATATAGACTTGGTTAATTAATTTACATGCTTCTTCATGATCCATAGTTCAGGTGGTGCTGTTCATTGTATTCCATTAGACATTAAATACAGCTCATCTACAAACTCTTTTAATGTAATTGTGGGAGAAATGTTATCATTCTCGTCAGTAGGCTAGAGGGCGTAATGGTTATGCGAATGCCTGCATGCATTTATTTGGAATGCACGTAGGCTACTATTCTGTATCCATGTCTCTCTCGATGTCATTATCTTCATGCATTGTTCATCATTAGTTAGCTACCAAAAATAAGTGATATCTGAACAAAAACGTCTCCGACGTAAAGAAAGCCAAGTTACTCACGCATAGCCTACAGAGCGCTGTCTATAAGTCCTTAATTCCAACTTGCAAAAACTAGGCCTGCCTTTAAAAGTATTGATATCAAAATGTGGCCAAGTTACAACGAACAATATTGCCTATCGTAGCTCACACTAAATAAACTAGCTCTATTCCAAAGCAATGCTATCCAAACTTTCCTAAATTATTTAATGCAACTTGGCCCTGTGTTTCTTCAGCTTACCATCTCAAGAGAATATGGTCAATAAAACTGTATGTTCCACATCAAACTGCAAAATCAGAATAATTTATAGTGGAAATACTCTGATTCAGATGTGTTGCACTTAGAAATTAAACAGAAAAATTACTACACTATAGGGCATGTTTGAATAATTGTCTGCATCCACTGCTTTGGGTCTATGAAAAGCACAGAATGAATAAAATGTATTATTATTATTATTATTTATTTATTTGGAATATTTGTATTTCTATCAAAACCTGTGTGGTCCTACAGAGCATAGATATCCTTGTGTTCACAAAATTCTGTTCGCAAATACTATTATTATGTTAAGAAAATTAGTACTATTACTTATTTTCTATCATCTGACCCACAAATATGTCTTGATACGTTTGTAAAAATGCTATATGTACGCTATTTTAAAAATATTACTTATTTTTATCTGCATTTATTTATTCATCCCCCCTTTCTCTATTGTACATGATGTTTCTTGATATAAATGTCTGCTTGTGAATAGTAAAGAAATCTGTAGCAGCAGTTAACATTTTAAAACCTGTACATTTTCTAAAGTAAACTTGCCAACAAAGTATAACCGTATCCTTTCTGGAGTGTAATTATTCATCAACTGTTAACAACATTAATTGAAATCATATGTTGTTCCATGAGGCACAATCTCTTCATATGCTAAGATGAAGAAACACAGGGCCAAGTTGCATTAAATAATTTAGGAAAGTTTGGATAGCATTGCTTTGGAATAGAGCTAGTTTATTTAGTGTGAGCTACGATAGGCAATATTGTTCGTTGTAACTTGGCCACATTTTGATATCAATACTTTTAAAGGCAGGCCTAGTTTTTGCAAGTTGGAATTAAGGATTTATAGACAGCGCTCTGTAGGCTATGCGTGAGTAACTTGGCGTTCTTTACGTCGGAGACGTTTTTGTTCAGAGAGACTATATTCCATAACAACTCTTCTAACAAACTGGTAGCCTACTTTGTATTCAGCAGAATGTCATATCTACCTCGAAATTCGTCTAGTCAACGTTTAGCTAAGTTGATACTACCTAGATACGTGGTCTCGTGAGAAAAACTAAAAACAGGAAGCTAACGTAACGTTCCATGGCTGGGGGCTGGCTGGCTGCCTGCCTGCCAAAGCGAAAATCTCTTAACTTGCTGAGAAAATACTGTATGATAAGGGAAATCAATTATAGTAATCAAATTAAAAATCTAATACAAACCTGAAATGCATACATTTAAAATAAGTTATGATAATGTAAGCAAGTGATATGATGTAGCCTAATATGCAGTCACAACATTGGAACCATTAAGATTAAGTAGTTTGCAACTTTTCCTGAGGATCATTATAAGATTTCATGATGAGAGACCATGTTCGTTTTAAGATTAAAAGTTTACTTTTTTTGTATGAGTTAAACCTAGAGGTAGGCTAACATTTTGCCTAATTTAATCTCAAAGTATTCAAAAATAATTTAATTTGTCATTATTTCATGGTAGCCTACATTCATGGCCTATTTCTTTTTTTTAAAATCGAAAACCGAGATTATTTTCCGAAATCGAATTCAAAAGGTAGGTAGGTAGCAAAATGTAGGCTATTGCAGAAAATTTCAAACCTCTGATTATGCCTATTTCTTTTTTTTTGAGAGAAGGAAAATTATTATACAAAGTAGGTTATAAAATAACAGGCGTAGCCTACCATACATAGCTTTATAATGGCAGGTAAAAAAAATAAATCAATTCCTTTCAACCGGGAATCAGATAGCATGTAGCCGATGTGCAAAAAGTATTCACTAGGTGGCGCCTTGGACCACCAAATCAAGCCTGACATTGTCATATCTTGGCCTTCATGAAATATGAGGCTGTGAAGATTAAATTATGACTCTTTATTTTGACTAAATTGTTAGCATTTTTCAGTCATTGTATGCAGTATATTCAACCGAATGAGAAGATTAATCAAAAAGTTTAATGGGTGCACTGAACTCAAATCCACTGCTGCTTTGAAACTACTACAAAATAGTAGCTGAAGATGTGGTTGTCATTCATCTTGCGTCATCACTAGTGTGAAAAACTGTGTAGTTTAGTCCATGTTCTCTCTGATATTTTGCTGGAATCCCTTCCACCCTGTTTAGCCGCCGGGTGTGTATCGGCTCCAATTCTGCCCAAGGGTCCTCCAGCATCGAAGGCTTGTAAAGTTTGGAAACCCCTGACGAATCCCGTCGTCTTGCTGAACCTCTTGCATACTTTGGTGATGGAGATGTATACATCTGAAAGTGCAGAGAGCAGTTGTGAATTGTAAATAGGTGTTACAATAGGTCATACATATCGAAAGGTATAAACTATAATAGATAAAAGAGAATGGTTTCCAACACATTATTTTTGGTCTAATAAATAAAATTTCAAGAATGAAAAATGCAGAATAGATTCTATACAAAATCAATAAAAAATAACAGTGCGCACACGTGTGCGCACACACGCACACATACACAATTGTGTGTGAAAACATATAGAAATATAGAAACATATAGAAAACATATTGTGCATGTATACACGAGTGTTCGCGGTATCCTCCATGGTAGAACTAATGTGAACAATTTCTTACTCTTGACTGCGGCGAATGGAACGGAGAGTTCTGGCATCTGTAAGATCCTCTCAGTGGGCGAAGTGACCATTCCGGCGAGCGCATATCTGGTCCCTGTGGGCTGCGATGGGGATTCCAAGTGCCTCCATTCCCCTCCCAATAGAAGAAGACGGGACTGGGCCCAGAGTTTCGGCCTACAGGGCTAGATTGCCACTGAGGCGGTGACTGAGGCCAAGACATTCGCCCCATTGACCTAGATCTCAACTCGGCCACTGAGGAATGTGGGGAGAGCTCCATTCTCCGGTTAGAGTCAAACGGTATTTCATAATAGGATGCCCCTGGCCCTACCGGACTTTGTCTGTGCATCTTTTATGTAGTTGCCTATACCAATAAAACATAATCCAACAGGTGTGTTTACTTTCAAAGCATTTTTGAGTGATAACATACTCGGAGTCAACAATGCATGTAGCCTATCCACTTGATGATAAATCCTGACCGAGCGGTTATTCGACATTGTAGGCTATAAAGTTAAAAAGAAAATTATTGAAAACAATACTAAATAAACCAATGTAGCCGACACACACATATCCTACGACATTTACATTGTAGTCTATAGACGAACTGTATGAAAAATCTAATGCTTGTATTCGAGTTAACAGGAAAATAATTCTTACCGGATCTTTAAGGTGAAGTTCTGGAACACTGATTGTGTGGTGTTCGGCAAAGCAAATATAGGCTGGGTCCAAACAAGTTCTAGCCTACTGTGAAACTAAGTTTGGTATGATTGGAGCTGCATACCCTTGTAGCCCTTGTAAGTATCTAGGCGTGGACATATAGCTATTCACACGTCTGAGTGCGATGATGTTGCCACTGGTAGAAATTACCGTAATAAAAGAAAGTCTGGAAATACTGAAAAGCCTGTCTTTGACAGGTCTGTCCCGTCTATTGTATTTCGGATTAATCTGCGACATCACAATCTTGAATAGTCTGTGTTTTCATGCGCGTTTTTCCATAGAAATGTAGATAATGGAACAATGGGAAGGTAGCCTACCAGACTCTCGGCAGTCGATGTTGTGAAACGGCTAAAAACTGAATTGATACGGCTGCGGCTGTAGTTTAATGAGACGTCTAATTCTGACAACAAACGATGCAGACTTACTTTTTTAGTCAAGTGAAGGCAGTAGTGAATCAGTGCGCATTTAATAACTTTAATAGTCTACAACAAACAGACTTATTAGATAAACATTATTAGACAAATATTAATATGTATGTCGGCAGTTCATTATACTGCAATATATAGGCTACATCAATAAAATTTAAAAATTATATTATTGGCCTACCTGATAATATTAACTCCAAACCGAATCAAGCATCAGTTCATTGGGAAGATTTAAGTTCGCGCGCTATGGACAGAAAGTGCAGAGTGTGTCTTCGCTGCTGTGTATTCGGCTATAATCGTATAATTTAGGAATAATTAAAACATTATAGAATTAGCGAAGTAGCATAGGCCATAGGCTACAATGTGGCACGCCACCATCGAACTCATGTGCCAGAATTTTCCATCTGAAAGAAACTGTTCTTACTTCTTACGTTGATTCGAATGAATAATACCTTTTCATTATTCATCAGAAGACAAGGGAATTGAACAGTGTGATTACGAATATACTTCGCGAGAGGGAGACAGAAGCACATAAATCCGCATTGTAGCCTACTACTGGACCCCAAATCAGGCAACTTATAGGCTAAGCTTAATTTTAAAACATATATGTAAAACGCATTTTCGCAGGTTTCATGAATGATTCACCAGTGCTTCCTATTTTAAAACGTTGCATTGCTTTGACTCATTCCATTTAATTTATCTGTGGGAAATGTAAAGCGTTAATTCGGTGAGTAGCTATAGGCTATGGGACATGCCCCGTGAAAGCGTAGGCTAATTTGGCGGGTGACATAGTCTACCTGCCATCCAGTTTTTTATTATTATTTTATTCTGGAATTTTATCATGCAAGGGAATACATTAACGAAATCTGCCCATATGAGATTGTAGGTGAAATCCAAATTTCGGTGGAAAGCACAAATATGTATTATGTATGTATTTGTAGTTTATTTAACCTTTTTTTTATTGGGGAGGGGGGCGGGTTACATTATCCCGTTTCAGCATATAGGCTGAAATCCAAATTGTCCAAATACACAAACCATTGCCTACAAGCCTACCTTTGTAAAAAATTATTATAATAATAGCCTAATAAATCCCCAAAATATGTCTGCGGTAGGCCTACTAAATTATTGATATCAAAATTATACCAAGTTACAAGTAAACATCACAGAAACTAAACGTTCCGAATTCGAATACCCACGACATTCGTTCAGTTTAACTTGGCCCTGTGTTTCTTCATCTTGTCGTCTTATCTCTCACTTGATTTCTTGAAATGTGTCACCTGAAAGACACAAATCCCTAAGTGTGCAACACTGTGTGCTTGAAAATAGCTGACTCCAAGTATATGCTAATCCTTCCTGTGTGACGTTCATACTGGCTATACAATCTTAGAAGTTACAAAACATCACGTAAGCCTATGCTATAATGAGATAAACATACAACACATATTAACGCATATCTAAAATATCCTATACTTAAATTATGAAGAATTCACATATACTTCCTAGTGACAGATTGTATTCTGGGCAAGGGTATATAACACGTTGTTATCTGTAACTATGCATTCATAACTACAGTTCTTGCCTAATATGACAGATAAATGTTTTTAAACATATGCAGGCTATATAACATGTCTTATCCGTGTTAGCACTACATGTATTGACACTGATACTTTTAATACTGGGTGGCGCTCTTTGATTTGCTTTTAATAGGTTATTTACAGTCAAGCCGGAAAGTCTGCACACCCCTTTCACCTTCTCCACGTTTTATTACGTTACAGACTTATACTACAATAAATTGAGTTCATTTTTTGTCTCAAACATCTACACACAATAGCCAATAATGACGAAGTGAAAACAGGTTTTTAGAAAATATGCAATTTTATTTTACTGACAAAAATAGGTTATTTTTAATATTTTTAATGCTGCACCTTTGGCAGCGATTACAGCTTCAAGGCGTCTTGGGAAAGAAGCTACGAGCTTGGCACACTTGTTTCTGGACATTTTTGCCCATTCCTCTTGGCATATCCTTGCAAGCTCCGTCAGGTTGGATGGGGAGCGTCGGTACACAGCCATTTTCAGCTCTTTCCACAGATGTTCAATTGGATTCAGGTCTGGGCTCTGGCTGGGCCACTCAAGGACATGCACAGACTTTCTCCGAAGCCACTCCTTTGTTCTCTTGGCTGTGTGCTTCGGGTCGTTGTCATGTTGGAAGATAAACCTTCGCCCCAGTCTGAGGTCCAGAGCGCTCTGGAGCAGGTTTTCTTCAAGGATCTCGGTGTACTTAGCTGCATTCATCTTTCCCTCTATCAGGACTAGTCGCCCCATTCCCGCTGCTGAAAAACATCCCCACATCATGATGTTGCCACCGCCATGCTTCACTGTAGGGATGGTATTAGCCAGGTGATGAGCGGTGCCTGGTTTCCTCCAGACGTGACGCTTGGTATTCAGGCCAAAAAGTTCAATTTTGGTTTCATCAGACCAGAGAATCTTGATTCTCATGGTTTGAGAGTCCTCTAGGTGCCTTTTGGCAAACTCCAAGCGGGCTGTGATGTGCCTTTTACTAAGGAGGGGCTTCCGTCTGGCCACTCTACCATAAAGGCCTGATTGGTGGAGTGCTGCCTGGATGGTTGATCTTCTGAAAGGTTCTCCCATCTCCACAAGGATACGCTGGAGCTCTGTCAGAGTGACCCTCAGGTTCCTGCTCACCTCCCTGGCCAAGGCCCGTATTCCCCGATTGCTCAGTTTGGCCGGGCGGCCAGGTCTAGGAAGATTCTTGGTGGTTCCAAACTTCTTCCATTTACAAATGATGGTGGCCACTGTGCTCTTTGGGACCTGTAAAGCTGCAGAGATTTTTCCGTACCCTTCTCCAGATCTATGCGTTGACACAATCCTGTTTCTGAGGTCTGCAGATAATTCCTTTGACCCCATGGCTTGGAGTTTGCTCTGACATGCACTGTCAACTGTGGGACCTTATATAGGCAGGTGTTGGCAATCCCCAATCATGTCCAATCAATTGAATTTATCACAGGTGGACTCCAATTAAGTTGTAGAAACATCTCAAGCAGTATCAGTGGAAACAAAATGCACCTCAGCTCACTTTTGGGTGTCATATCAAAGGGTGTGCACACTTGTGTACATATGATATTTTACATTTTGATTTTTAATAAATTAGCACAAATTTTGTGTAGAATTTTGAGACAAAAAATGAACTCAATCTATTGTAGAATATGTCTGTAACATAATAAAATATGGAGAAGGTGAAAGGGGTGTGCAGACTTTCCGGCTTGACTGTATAATACTATTATTCACTGTTAACAAAAATGCATTTGTGTTCATTTTTCAACACACAAACGTAGCCTACTCTGTATGCTTTATGAAAAGAAAATTCTGACAATTTAGAGTTCAAACAAATAGTGTATTACTGGAAAAATTTAATAAGCTAAATAACCACAAGCACTCCATTTGATATTAATTACAGACTTTCTGACATTAACAAAGATTTCACACATTGATCACGCACATTAAGACCAGTCTCTTGAGTATCAACCACGTATATCTATAGTGGTAATGTTACAGAAAATTATCTTACGGAGAATGCAGCTGGCAAGTCAATGCACACCACGTTGCCTATTGTATTTCCATTCCACATAAAGTTAATTCATATTAGCGTGCAATTTTAAAGTGAGATGTTTTGTTAGGAGTTGTAGGGAAATGAGCTTGGTTGTTTTCCCTGCTTCATTTCACATGTAGAAAAGCCTGTCTCTACCTAGTTAACCTCTGTTGGTAGGAAGAGAAAAAATACTTTTCTTGCCTATACTTTTCTCAAATTATGATTTTATTTCCCCCAAAAATGTGTCAGAAACATTCACAACTTTGTGAGCAACCCATGGGTGAGGACCTATATATGTTTACTACAAAGTCTGTGTCTCAAATCGTCCACTAGTTCCTTCACAGTTTCCAAACAGTTTCCAAACATTTCTTGTCTTTCTTTAGAAATTTTTCCCATCTCTTTAATGCAGAACCCTTACAGTTCAGAAATATTCTTAGGTCTTCTTACATGCACTGCATGTTTAAGATCTACCCACAGATTTTCAATAATATTAAAGTCTGGGGACTATGAAGGCCATTCCAACCATAATCTTTCATTCCTTTAAGTAGTTCATTGTTGATTTTTAGGTATTCGGTGGATCATTGTCTTATTTAAATATCAAAACTCCTTTCAGCTTCAATTTCACCCGCATAAAATTCCCTGTACCACTGGCTACCACAAAACCCCCAAGCACAATAGATCCTCCCCCACGGTTAGCGGTTAGCAATTTGTTCCTTTCTTCAAATGCTTGCCCTGTTTTTCTCCAAATGTATCTTTAGTGATTAGTAGCCAAATAATACAATTTTTGTTTCATAAGTCCACAGCACTTTGTTCCAAAAGATCTCTGGCTTATGGAACACTTATAAGTGTTCAGACATTGACTTCCGTGATGAGATCGCAGGAAAGGTTTCCCTCTGAAAACGGTTCCATGCAGATAATTTTTGTATAAGCAACACTGCACAGTGGACCGGTGTACTACTACTCCAGTGTCACTAAACCTTCTTGCAGGTCCTTTGCAGTGATATGTGGGTTTTGCTTTACCTACCTGACCAGTCTACACGCAGTTCTATAAGAGATTTGTCTTGACTTTCCACATCTTGCCTTTACTATTTTGTTCCTCTCAATTTTAATGATGTTTCTGACAGTGGAAATTCCTTGCTGGAAGTGAGTCAATGAGTTTTGAGAAAAAAGCATTAATGGATCAACTTGGAGGGCGTCTAAACATTTGCACATGCCACATTTACTGTTTTATCGGTTAAATTCAGCAACTAAATAATAATTGTGCATGAAAAATAGCAGAACTAGGTCATGCCTAAGTTTGTACACTGCAGAGGTTGTGTTAACATCTTTTTACTTAGAGATTGAACAAAACATGCAATTTGACCAGGGATGCCCAAACCTTTGCATACCACTGTATATATCCTTGAGTCCAGAGTCACAAGACACCCTGTATACTTTTTATTTTCAGTAATTCACATCGGTTTCAACAAGGTCATCTAGTTTGACTTCTTGCACAGGAGTGAAGGCTAAGGACAGTAGTTGCTCCTATCTTATCCTGCAAACAGACCAACATCTTGCACTTCATCCATAGAAGGCCGCAGTGGTCAAATAAGTGACGGATCCCATCACAGCAAACCTCCCATCCATTCCCATGTTGTTGAGAAACTATAGTTAAATTTTTAGTGGGATTAATCTCAGTTGGAGCAGAATTTAAAGCATTACTGTGAGCATGTATATGTTGCTAGGTCAGTGTTAGCTAGGGGATGCTGACGTGACACAATGGTGCGGGTTTCCTCTGAATGGTCCGCGGTAGCCTAGATCGACGCCGCTGAACTTGTGCGTCAGTGTGCCAGCATTGAAACAACTGCTACACCGCAGCCTCGCTTACTAGCCGCGGGTCAGACCTGCCAGCGCCTCTGGTGACAGCCGTGGTCTGAAGTGAGATACGTTGCGCACAAAGCGATTAAAGGAGTGGTCATTTTACCCGCTCAATTAGCTTACAGTAGAAATGTATCATTATCGACGGGGAGAGTGGGCAACACGCAATGTTTTCCTGCAATTAGGAGCAGTCTGTACGTACTTATCTCAGTTAAGTGCACAGTTGTCGCTGGATGCATGTCCAAGCTGAATGAGGGGACCTGACATATGGATGGTAAGTGAGGCTACTCATTCTCTGGCCCAGAGCCTTGGACAGCATCCTTAAGACTAGCGGATCTAGGAGAAGATTATTAGGGCCACCTGTGTCGTGTCAACCGCTGATATTTTATCAAAACAGTCCAATGTGATGTGAAAAAAGGGTTATGAGGAGTAGTGGCTTGTGGGCAAGAAATGAAAAATGTAACTTTTATAAAGTGATAATATTAATATATTTTTATTTTAGCAAGGTTGCCAGTTTGGAAAGGATCACCCGTCTGTATCTGATTCCTTTAATTTAATTGTGTATAGCCCTGATATGCAAGCATAAAAAATACTAGACATAATGAACTATTGAGCACTGAAAAGGATTTCAAGGTATGTATGAATGTGTAGCCTACACTGAATTTCTGCTCCAAAAAAGATAAATAAGTAAGTAAATAAATATATAAATTGACAATGAGTTAAAGACCAAATTTAATAAGGGTTCAATGGAATGTAATTGGTGTTATAATAAAATGCATCTAATATTAAAAAGGTAAAAAGTCAGCGAATTAATTTAACAAAAGAAAATAAAAAGGAGATAACTGATGGCTCATTTTCACTAAAATCAGAAAGCCTGCCCTTATGGAAATGCAGTATATTTTAAATATATTGTGAAGATAATTTGATATATTTACAATATACTGCGGTATATTCTTTTTCCATAAGGGTGTTTATCCCAAAAATGAAAAAAAGGTCGGAGACAATTCTAAGCTACGGTAAGCTCATGTTCGCCGTGCCTTTCACGCGGAGCACTGCTGGTGCCAAAATCACACAAGATGGTCTTAACAGGGGGACATTTCTATGGCTGAAACAGACCAAATGGGCTTCTGTGAAAGATAGGCTTTCACAGCTGAATGGTGGTGTTAGAGAAGGCAATTTGCATTACCCTCTGAATGCTTGTAAGTCATCCTGTCATTTGTATAATTTAATATTATAGTATGAGTTGCATAATCAGTAGAAAACTGACAATTTGGTTCCCATTCCTTGAAAATACAGAGCCTGAATGTGTGAACACATAAGTAAATACAAACATGCGTACACATGCACACACACACACACACACACACACACACACACACACACACACACACACACACACACACACACACACACACACACACACACACCTACACCAGCTGAAACGGATACAGAGGCACGCTCTGGTCTCGCCAGCATGTGCCCGCAGACACGTACTCGACTTGGCACGCATACAGACACGGTCACTCTGAGTGGCACAGGGCAAGTCCCGCCCCCTGCCGACTCCAGCACAGCTGAGCCTCAGGGTGAGAGAGCGCTTTAGAGGAGCTTCCTCACCTGGTCCCCTACCCAGCATGTGTGCGTGCGTACGTGTGTGTGTGTCCAAGGAGGCATGTGTCTGTTGTGTGTGTGTGTGTGTGTGTGTGTGTGTTCCTGTGTTCATGTATGTGTGAGCGTGTGTGAGCATGTTTTTATGAGCATTTGTGTGTGTGTGTTTGCGCCTGCACGAGTGTTTGCGCGCATGTGAGCACGTGTCCCTGCTCGAGCGTGTGTTTTTGAGTGCGTGTGAATACGTGTGCACGCGTGCCTAAGTGTATACGAGTGACTGTGTGCGCCTGCAAGTGTGTATGCGAGTATGGACGTGTGCGTACGCACACACACATGAGGCTCGGTGCAGTAATTAATGTGGTCATGGGAAGCCACCAGGGGAGGGATAGAAGGCAGGAGTGCCAGGAAGGACAGCAGAGGGATAAGGGGGATGGGGGCGGAGGAGGGGGGGTCACACCTGGGCAGGCTGGGAGCTGGTGCTCCACTGTCAGCCCCTGCACTTCACTCTGCTCTGACAGCGGCCCCCTCCATGTGACGGGGGAGAGGAGGTGATGGCGGTGGCAGTCAAAGTGCCTCTCTGCCCCTCTCAGCGGCGCACTTCCGCCCTGGCGCTGAACGGCATGTCGATGGCGGGACAGGGCATCTGTCTCCCTTCGCGATACCGCCGTTTCCGTTTCTTCATAGTTTTAGTCTCAAAATGCGTCAAAGGCTAATTTGTCGTCGTGCGCGTAAGAGAGGGCGCTCTTCAACAAGAATGCACGCTTTCGTGATGTCGCATGAGAGAAGTCTTGTGTGTGGCTGCACGCGTGCGTTTTTTGGCCTGTACCGGCAGAGATCTGTCATTTGTTATGATGTCCTAGTGAGAACTTTTTTCATTTGTCTGTGCGTACCGGGCGAAAGTTTCGTGTTTTCACCTCAGCTCTGTAATGGGACTGCCCAGGATCCGACGAGACACAGAGGACATGAGGTAGGGACCTCTGCTTAGACAGACGTTTTGCCAAGGTCAGGACAACTCCCAAACTCTCATACGCGAGCTAAAATATTCCTCCCTGGTAACTTGTTGCATTCTCCCCCAGGAGCAGTTCTTTTTATTACTCTACCATCCTAGCAATTAAGACACCTCAAATATCTAATTTTCAATAGAGCTGTAAGCTGTTTTTATTTTAATTATCATGAACAAAAAGTCCAAAATGTTTGAATATTGATCCCATGCAGGCATAGCTTTTGGGTGGGTCTTCCAAAATGTCGGCGACAGCAAACGGTCGTTTGGCTCAAACGAACGCTTTCACAGGTTTCCATTTCTTTTAGAGAACCTCAGAGAATGTTAAAGGACATGACGCTTTGCTCCAAGAGGAAGTTGGATGGAAAGCTGGGCTCGGTAAAGGCTGCTCTGGCTCGCAACGACGTGACGGAATGTCAAAGTGAGATTAATGGCGGCTTGTGGGAGGAGGGGCGTGACCTCAGCGGCGCCCCGCTGCGTGACGGTGCCGCGGACCCCCTGACTGCCAGGCCTCCTCTGCCAAACCAGACTGAGATCGGCGCTGACAGGGGGGTGTGCTGGAAGGTTCGGGTGAAAACAGTGGGGGGGTGCACTGGGGTCTGTGAGGAAAAAGGGGCGTGGCCTGCCTTGTGACAGGACAGGAGCCTCTAAGAGGGGGAGAGGTGTTTGTGTCCTTCGATTCTTGCTTCCTGTAAATCACAAGTTCTGGGTGTGCACTGGAAAAGCATCCGAAGCCAGGCTGTGATGGCCTTTTTCTGATTGGCTGCTACAAGGGCTGAAGTCTCTTACTGGCTGAAGTTTAGACTGCCATTTCGCAACATTCTTTTAGAAAAGTGGCATACAAATTTAAGCCATTAATGTACGTGGTTTGCAGTCAGAAAATGAAGCTGCTTTTCTGTGTCAGAGCTGCTTTTCGCAACTTTTTTGTATTTCACGCACCATTATGAGTTCACCAGATGCTGAAATGAACCAAATTTGTTGCGTGTGCCACAGAAAAGATGATACGCGTTTAAATGAGGCACTTAAAGTTAAGGACAAAGCGTGCTGCAGTTTGAATAGATGCCAGATGTGTGTTGATGTGTAGAACTGCCATGGGTGAGGAAGCAGTGAACTTGACTGCTTTGATCAGGACTGTGCGAAAACAGCGAGGGTGACATGGTTCCCCTGGGCCCAGAGTGAATCACTGTCGGTACCCACTGTAGACTTGTACAGACATAGAGATTTTATAACAAACGGGCATGCCTAGCCGCTGCGTTTAAAACTTTTATTCAACCACAAAGTTAGCCCAAAACAAGATGGTGGTAAGAGGCGCCTTTATTTGTGGCCAAATACGTACAGTTCTCCGTGCGTCACAGTGTTGCAGCCAGCAATGTCGGGAGTATTCCTATGGCAGAGCTGTCCCTTACTCCATTAAAGCTTTCATGCATCATCTGTGGGTGTGCAGTGCATTTATAACTGTCCTAGTGGTTTAAGTGACATTTCACTGCTGTCAGGATGAAAGAGCTTTTGATGCACCTCAGTATCTGTCCCTTTATATCCATGTTGTTTTTTTCCCCCTCAGGTGAAAGTCAGTGTTCCCAAGTTAATTAAAATTTGTCCTAAAAATAGTCGGCTGGGTTCTGTAGACCCAGCACCTCGAGTCATTTGGTTACTAAAAAGGTCATCTTCTGTAAGCACCCTCGTGGTCTGCGTGCAAATCGATCCTCCGGTTTTAGAGGATTAACATCCTCTTTTATCATGTAGAGATGCGTGGTTATGTAGGGGTCAGTTTTTATATCAGTTGCTTTTTGTCTATGCACACAGTTGTCGAGAAAACAAAAAATACTGGCCCAAGAGGTCACAAACACGAGAAGTATCCGATACAAAGTGAGGGTTTAAGTTTTATGCAGAGTTGTGGAAGTCGTGAGTGAGGTATGGCACAGGACCAGGTATTGCAGGTAACAGGAACATTGGGTCTTAAGAAAGTAATTTCCAGAACCTTCATTGCATCACAGAATGTTATGAGCCCTGTGAACGTTAAGCCTAGCTAAGACATCCAGAATTAATGATAAATAAGCACAGCTGTTTTAGAATTTATTTACTGCTGAAGGCATAAAAAAATGAAGAATTATCTAAGTGCTGAGTCCCTGAGTGTTTCTTCGGTGCATATTACAACTAAAGTAGACAAGATAACAATGCTTAATTACTTTGCTCATGTTGAACTATCTCCTACCCAGCAGCTCTGCAGTTAATGACGAACATACTATGCCCAACACACGTGCACGCACCTTAGAGAGAAACCTGAAAAAATATTACAAGAATAGTCAGGTAAATAAACATTTGACCTTACCTTCCATTCAGCAAATAATAATGTGGTTAATTAGTTTTTTCAACATGAATAATAGTTTTAAATGTCAGCGAATGATGAATGCTCCAAACTATTTTTTTGATAGCCTGATGGTTTTATAGTTGCATTACACGTTCTGTAAAGCACCCACGATGTTGTGCCCTTGACCACTTGTGTGCTGTTCAGGAAAACTCCAGCCACAGATGCGGCCTGCTTACTTTACAAGGCTAGATGGCCCACCACTTTTTTTATCAGAGCTAGTCAGGTAAAGTATGTATCTACGGATTCCAGGGCTCAAGAGGGTGTTTTGTTTTTGATCATATTCATTGTTATTTGTAATAATTTGTGTACATTTTGTTTTCACGCCAGTGTAATTGCCATGACCATCAATTTGAATTGTAAAAATGGACTCCAGACACTGAAATAGTCCTGTGTGGAGGCTCCTGTGTGCAGGTGTGTGTGTGCGCGTGTGTGTAAGCACATGTGTATTTGTACTCCCTCCTCAAAGAGCCTCCTGAGTGTCTTTATCGCCCCTGCCTCTTTAAGGGAGCAGGGGCTGATGGGAAGGCAGGCTGGTGGGGAGGAGGGCGGCCCTGCAGGACCATTTGTGCTAAAACTCATTTGCACAACGACACTTAATTGGCTACAACAATTAATTAATGTGTTGGAAAGTTGGCACAAAAAGTTCATTTAAGAGGTTTTAATAAGCAATTAGCGGAAACCAGGAGGAGAGAACGACCAGAGTGGAAAAGAACGGAAGAGAATGAAAAATCTGTCAAAATTAAGGACAAGGGAGACATATAGAATATTCACAAGAAAAAAAAACTAGAAAAATGAAAAATGCTCTTTTTCCCCAGTACAATACAGTCTGCATAAAAATCACACAGCTCATTTATTTCAGCTCTTACACTGTGTCTCCAACATTCATTTTTTAATAAAACTGAAAAAGTAGCATTGTCTTTCCCTGTCTCCCCTCTCTGTTCCCATCTCTGTATGAAATATCGCATGACTAATGAGAAGAGCAGGTTGAAATCCTGGGGAAGATGTCCTTGGAAGACGAATGCATTTTCAGCAGAATAATTAACTTAATTAACAAATTCACATGCATATTCATCAGCCTATTAATGTCTGCTCCGCGCTGCTTGATGAGCAATGCGGTAATAACCATCTCATTTGCATACCGCTTTCACACTACTCTCCAGAAAAAAAGAACAAAATACAAATAAGGCAGAAAAGACAGGAGCAGACGCACAAACACACACACGCAGTATGATGCAGAACGATGTTCAAAAGCAAGGGGGAGACCGTCATTGATTTTGACTCAAACACCCAACTGATGTACAATGTTCTTATGGTAGTTCCACATGAAGCAAGCAGACGGGCTCAGACTCTGTCTCCTCTCCCTCTCTCCCTGTCTCGCTGTATCTCTCACTCTCTATCTCTCTCTCTATCTCTCTCGCTCTCTTTCTCGCTCAAATCCACTGATGTCTAGCTGCAGACTCATGCATTCTTTCTCTCTCTCTCCCCTCTTTTCCTGTGCAGCAACACCTCCACATGTTTTGTCCTTTATATAACCCTCTATTTATTTATTTGTTTGTTGATCTATTAAGTATCTTGGTCCCCTTGTGTTGTGCTTTTATGTTTGTTCATCCTGTGCTTCCCTCTCTCTCTCTCTCTCTCTCTGACCTGCTCTTGATGGTGCCACTGTCCGTTGACCTGGGGAAGAATGGCTTCCTCAGGAGGTTTCCATCATGTCCACACAGTGCCTTTTGCAGTTGTGCATCTTTGTGGCTCTTGGACTGAATGGAATCCTGTGGACTTGATTACCGTCTTTGTCCATCCACACACGGACAGCTGATTGTGTGTTTGTATCTGCCCCGCCTGTTCAGGAGTGGCTTACCTTTGTTTCAGCAGTGTGTGTGTGTGTGTGTGTGTGTGTGTGTGTGTGTGTGTGTGTGCGTGTATGCGCGTGTGTGTGTGTGTGCGTGTATGCGCGCGTGTGTGTGTGTGTGTGTGTGTGTGTGCGTGCGTGCGCGTGTGTAAAATGTGTTTGTGCTTGTGCATGTTTGACAGGCGGTATTAGTGTGCGCCTTTGTGTGTGCGCCTGTGTGAAATCCTCTTTCTTCTCTCCCTGTCTCCCTCAATCTCTCTCCTGGGACCCACTTGGCAACACTCCTCACTTTTTTATTCTTGCATCTCAAACTACTGCACCCGCCACGGTTCTCTGCACACAGCCTGGCACCTCAACAGCACCACCTCGCACACTGGCACTGACGCACTGACACACACACACACACACACACACACTGGCACTAACGCGCTGACACACACACACACACACACACCGACGACTGTCCTCCGCCCACAGCAAACCCAGCCTTCGCTCCACTCCCAGGAGTCCAGACCTAAGCCGGTTCTCTACATCTTCGTTTTAGAAATAGTTTGTTTATATTTACGGACAGACGAAACGCATAACGCCCGTGTGTGCAGAGTCAGAAGAGTGCAGAATCCGCAAGGCCTCCTAGAAGGAAAAAGGACGTTCGCCCAGCTCCCAGACTCGTATGCTGTTTATATGCAGCAGAAGCTCTGGTATCCACAAGAATGTGCTTTTAAAAACGACATTGCCAAGTACATTACACAAATAACACAAATTCACCTACACGGTGTTGCACTCCCGCAAAACACCCCATGACTGGACTTCCGAAACAAACCCTTGCAGTTCCAAACTCCTCCTCCCCCAGGTACATTTATGCCTTGGAATGGAGTACCTCTTCTGCATAATGGCTTTATAACACGTGACCGATAAAAAAAAAAAAATGTAAAAAGTATGTGTAATGTGTATGTGGTCCTTATGGTAACAAATTGTACTGATGCACTCATACTCACACACTAGCACTGACACACTGACTCATTGCTACTGACACTGATAACAGCACACTGCTATAAGCATTGGCAGTCACACACTGGTACTAGCCATACAGTCTATGGTACTAGCACACATGGGCATTGACTGTATTGACTCACGCACTGATACTGACACACTGACAGTCACAGACTGAAGCTGACACAGGAAAACATATTATTAGTAACACTTTCAGTCACACACTGATTCACACACTGAAACATGCTGATACTGACATACTGATACACACACACACACACACACACACACACACACACACTGTTTAATGAAGTTTAATTCCTTTTGTGTCACATTGTTATAATTCCACCCTGCTTAGCCATCGGTCTCATGTATATCTGATCAGTTTCAGTGTGTGTGTCGGTCAAGGCTGAACATTTTGTTGGGGCTGTTTAGGTGCCAATTAGCTGGAAGATTTTACAGAGAAAGAGGGTGCAGTCAGCATGTTTCTCCAGTAGGGGGTGGTAGAGCAGATATTTTCTCACACTACATTTTCAGATGTGTGAGGATCTCAAGGCTCTTGCTGTGCCTGTGCGTGTTCCCTGTGTGGGGGGATTATATGTTTGCATGTGTGGTGTCTTGCTCAGCAGTGATGTGGCAGTGGCTGTGTCTGGAGGTGCTCTGTGGTATGTGTCGGTCTGGACTGAGCTGGTGCTCCTGGCCTGGCTGAGCTGTGGTGAACGGGGATGCAGCGATTGAGATATACAGCATTAGCTGGTGTCAGGAGTAAATTAGGGGCCAGATCTGTTTTCTAATCAGAGCACAAGCACCGTGTTAGAGGAATTAGGTCGACAGCTGCTGGGAGATTTTTTTTCTCTGACTCTCTCTCTTCGCTCTCTCTCTCTCTATCTCTCTCTCTCTCTCTCTCTCTCTCACACACACACACACACACACATACACACACCCTCTCTTTCTTACTCAGAGACTGTCAAACCTGAGCAGTGGGACCCCCCTGTCTTTACCGTGGCCACCTGTCAACGCTGGTGACCTCTCCAGCCCCCCCCACCCCCCCACCACCAATACTCCACACACACACACACACACACACACACACACACACACACACACACACACACACACACACACACACACACACACACACAAACACACACACAAATACACTCAGGCTAGGGATATGTGTGCATAAGTGAGAGAGAGTGAGAGAGAGAGGGAGGGAGAAGGAGATAGAGAAAGGAAGAGGGGGGAGAGGACAGCTGGCTCAGTGTACCACAGCCGAATAGAAACAGGCAGAGGGTGTGTGTGTGTGTGTGTGTGTGTGTGTGTGTGTGTGAAGTATAGTTCTCTGGCTGAGGTGTATGGGTGTACAGGGACACATCTGTTTCCCAGCCACTGTGTATGTTGGTGTGTGGTGTGTTTCAGCCCAATTTCTGTTTCTTCTTAATATACGTGCATCTTCTTTGCTGTGTGTGTCATTCAAACATGTTAACACATTGCGAGTAGTAGTCACATTACTATGCATATTATCCCTGGGAACTCAATGTAGTCTAGAACACATTATCATGGCAGTTCTTTCACTCTCGTAATTTAGCATAGTCGTAATATTGTTTTAACCTACTCCTCTATCTTGGTTACCTCTCCTAATTTTTGCTTATTTTCCACTTATTTTTCTACAAAATAATAATTTATTAAAATAATAGGTTCACAAGCTGGAACTTGAGAGAAACCACAATCTAAGAACACTAATCTTCTTGCTGCACAATACATCCAAATAATAGATTTTGTTAAGTCAAAACTGCAGTTGCTGTAAATGGCATGCCTTCATCAGGGACATCTTATACAAAAACTCAGGTTGAACCACTTTTCTCATGTCTCGGATGGAAGTAGCAAAGGAGCACTTATTAACTCTCTGAACACAGGCATGTAGACATTTGACACACAATATAGCAAATTCTCAAGCATTCATATATTTAAAATATGGGGGGGAAAGTGTGGAAAATTGAAGTACCTGAATGCTTCATTCTGTTTGCACGTCATACGTTTAATAATCGTAATTATTGACAATGATAACTGAGTCATTTCCATAACCGTAGAAGCCTTGTGAATACCGGTGAGCTTAGTTTTCAAGGCATATCCTGTGTGTGCGTGTGTGTGTGTGTGCATGTATAGGTATGTGTGCGTGTGTGTGTGTTCTTGTGCATGTAAGCATGTGTGTTTGCGAGTATATGTGTGTGTGTGTGTGTGTGTGTGTGTGTGTGTGTGTGTGTGTGTGTGTGTGTGTGTGTGTGTGAATGATGTGAGTGCAGAGGTACAAGGTTGAGATATAGAAGAGGAAAGGGCCACACTGTGGTAGGTGTGGATTCCCATTCTGTTAGTATATGCCCGTTTGTGTGATTCAATGTTGGCAGTGGCTAATTTCACTTATTCGCCTTTGGCCATGTGATTTGTTTTGAATTATCTTTATTATTGTCATCAATGTCACTGTTGTTATTGCCACAAATTGCTGTGAAATTGAGGTGCATGGATAAAATGTCAAGTCTCTATAGAAAAAATGGTGACTGGGACAGAGACAGAGAGTGAGAGGAGGGGAGAGAGAGTGAGAGCGACAGAGAGAGAGAGGCTCCTTCCGTTGGCATCTGTTTCCTTCCCCCTCCCCCTGTCTGATGCCAATTTGAGAGCCCAGATGCTACATTGATGCCAACCTTGCAGAGGAGAGGGGGAAAAAACAATGTCAGCTTCTCTTGTGACATTAACAGTTCAACCCTTTCTATACCATTAAACAATGGATTCGCTAATCTTCCAATAAGATGAGTTAATACTAGGGTGTGCACTCATTTTCGGCCAATAGGAACAGAACATGGGTATGAGTTACAGCTAGAGTACCGACGGCAGGCTGTATGAGATTTGGGGAGCCCCAACAAACACATCCTCGTCTCCCAGGAGTGCCACAGAGGTGCCAGCTGGAGCCTGGAGGGTAGCCAGGTCTTTGGCAGAGCAGGGGTTAAATTATTAACAGCGAGACAGGGGGACAAAGAGAAAGCCAGACAGCAGGACAACCAGCAAGAAGGAAAGACAGACAAGGACCCATACAGTACATGACAGCTATCGAGAGAGAGAGAGGAGAAAAGAAAAGGTGGGAGAGCGAAAAGTTGTAGAAAATAGAGCATGAAACTGAGTGAAGACTGGGAGAGGCATGGAAAGAGTAAGAGACGAGAGAACGAGAGAGAGAGCGAGAGAGCTCGGGAAAGGAGAGACAGATTCTGTGGTCTTGGTTCGGCTCCAAAGAGTTAATGTTGCGCACCGCTGATGGATAGGATGTCAGCGGTGAGCCTCCACACCCACGCAAGCTGAGCAGAGGAGCATCAGTCCCCCTCTCTCTCCCTCTCTCTCTCTCTCTCTCTCTCTCCAGCCTTGATCCCGAAATCCATCACTCACCGGCATCACACCCACAAGCCCCATTACACTCTCCCACCTCTCTCAACCCTCTCTCCTAACATGGGTACTCTGCATTCAAAATCTGCCTCTTTCCCTCTCTCCTCTACATCTCCCTGTCTCTCCCTCTCTTTCACGCTGCCTTTCCCGCATCTCTGTGTCTATAATTCATTCAGTTTATAAAGACGTGAGATGACAGGATTTCTCCAGTGAAGGATGAGACTGCACAGTTCTGATATCCTATTTTTGCGAGTGCCGCAAGCCAGAAAAACACAAGACGAAATGTTGAAAAATATGTGAAGCAAAAAACAATTTTAAATACATGAATAATATATAAACATTCAGATTATTTATATGTAACCTGACAATTGAAAACAATTGAAAAAAATTATATAACGTAACCTAATTTATCATAGCATTGTGTAACATAATGTAAGATAACATGACATAAGAATAGAACATTGTATCTTTTATAAATGTTACATGTTGCTGTAATTGCTGAATATGGATGAATATACCAGAGGATATTTATGGTGTATATATATATATATATCACCATTCTTGAGAATTTGGAGAAAAAAAATATTTTCATAGATCAAAGTCTTGGCTATTAAACCCTGTATAGCGACCACCTCCCAGTGATTACATTTTTTTTTAAATAGCATTTTTCAGCTGAGGACTTGCATTTTGTCAACTCTATCAAGCACACAAAAATCATAGTATTATAATATAAAACATGAAGGAAATGTTTAATGACTGTTGGAGTATTAAATATTTGATTATTTTATTAGCTGTATAATCAAAAAGTGTGATATCTTTTTACTTGGGAAAGAAATACAATTATGATGTTGCCCATGTACAATTTCTGTTGATAATGTACTTTGTCTTTGTGATAAAGAACATAGATCATTTATAACACAATTAACACACATTACCATAACAACCTTTTTTATTGATATAAACACATTTTGAACATATCCTTCATGAAAGTAACAGAAAATATCTGAGGGAGGTCATTTTTCACTGACAAAGTTGACAGCTAACTGACAGTTGACAATAGTACACATAAATACACTTAATCCCCCTCAACAACAACAGAAAAATCTAAGTAACTATATGCTTGCTATTGGAAACTTGCCCTATTTGAAAATGAGTCGACCTGACATCCTCATTGTGTCTGAAGCGATGAAGACCATCATCATGCTGGAGCTGTCCGTTCCTTGGGAAGACTGCTTGGAGAAGGCTTTTGAGAGAAAGATAACCAAGTATGGGGGGCTGGTCAGTGACTGTTACAAGCAAGGCTTGAAGGTAAGGTGAATTAGAATTAGGGTGCAGGGGTTTTGCGAGGCTGTCTCTCTGCAAAGCCTACCACACACTGGACATCACAGGGGTGAGCAGAAGGAGAGCCATACACAGCAACACAGAGGTGGCTGAAAAAGCCTCAAGATGGCTCTCGATCAAGAGGGCGGATCATTGCCACTAGGACAAAAGCTGGGGCCTGATCAACCCTGGCTGGGTCACTAGGGCGAGGGTGTCTGATGTTGAAAGACCTCCAGCGGAGGACGAATGCCCAGGCAGAAAGCACCTCCATCTCACTCTCTAGGTTGGCAAACAGGGAAGGTTGAAAACCAAACTAGTACTCACATGGAGACAGACCAGTGGAAGACCACAGGAGTGTGTTGTGAGAGTATTCCACCTATGGAAAGAACGGACTCCAGGAAGATGGGTTCTCCGACACATGGCACCTCAGGATGCTTTCCAGGTCTTGGTTAATGTGCTCAGTTTGGCCCTTGGACTGAGGATGGACAGGTTGGTGGAGGAACCTAAAAGGGAAGAGAAGGCCCTCCAGAACCTCAAGGAAAACTGTGGGCTATGGTCAGACACAATGCCTGGGGGCAGACCACAGAGACAAATCACATGCTGGGTCACCAGCTGAGCCCTCTCTCAGGCAGATGGAAGCTTGGACAGGGGAACAGAATGGGCAGCTTTTTAAAACCTGTCCACAACCACCATAAAGGTGCTGAAGCCCTCATGTGGAGGCAGGCCCGTAATGAAATCCATAGATATATGGGACAAGGGGCAGGCAGGAGTGGGCAAGGAATGTAGAAGATGATGTAGAAGTGCTGTGGGTGCATGCAGTGCAGGCTAAGAAGACAGAGTGGACATCCGCCTCAACGGTAGGCCACCAGAACCTCCTTGTCACAAACTCCAAGATGCACTGTGTCCCCAGTTTACCTGTACGCCTGGGAAGCGTGAGCCCACTGGAGGACCTGGGAGAGGACAAACAAAGGAACAAAGAGACGATTATGTGGACCACCCCCCAGGTCGGGTTCACACCTCTGCACCTCCCGCATCATCTTGATTCTGGGTGTCACCTTCAGGGCGTCCATCTGTCCCTGAGATACGATAAAACCAAGGAATGACACTTTGTGTGAGTGGAATTCACGCTTCTCAGGTTGTATGTGCAGATGCTGCTTGAAGAGGCATTGAAGGACCTGTTGCACGTGTTATACATGCTCAAAATCAGAATGTCATCCAGATAGACAAACACTGAAGTGGATAAGTATGTTATGGAGCAGGTCATTAACCAGGGCCTGGAAAACAGCAGGAGAGTAAAGCCCCTTTTCTACCGGAGGAACTTTTCCGGAACTCAGGAACTTTAACCCCTTTTCCACTGGAGGAAACCACGAAGAGTTTGGTTCCTGGGGCATGGTTTCTATCCCCTTTTTAGTCCCTGCTCACAAGTTAGTACTTTTTGATAATTCACAAACTATTGGGGTGTAGCTTGCAGTACTGAACATCGCTGATTAGTCAAACGCAATATTTACGAGAATCACCAAGCAGACCAAGCGCCATTTTTAAATACTGCCAACAAAAAAACATTTAGCAGCAGCCAGAAAACCATTTAACAGCTAGATAGCAAGTGAGTCTTAAAACAAAGGAAAAATTGAAATAGAAAAAAAACAGATGAACGGTGAGGTGCAAGGTTTGATCAGTAGCATATCTGGTCAGAGCCACCCATCCAAAAAATTTTGACACATATGTTTGAAAGGTTACTGGATAAGCATAGACAAAAAAGCAGTTGACGAGATTCACACCTCTAACAGGCACTGACACACATACACACACACACACAGCAGAGCAGTGCTTGCAGCGGTTGCCTGCTGCCACTGATTCTGCATCTGAACTAGCCTATTTCATGTATTTATCTTGTGGGCGTATTCTACCCTGATTAGGTGTCGAGTCCAGGACGTAGGGTTGGAGGCAGCCAAACACTGAAGGGTGTTTTCCAGAGTCTGGTTTGTGCGCTTGGTCTGCCAATTAGTCTCAGGGTGGAACAACAATGAACCCCAGGAAAGAAATGGAGTTAGTGTGGAAAACACACTTCTCCGCTTTCACAAAGAGCTGGGCTTTGAGCAGCAGTTTAAGAACCTGCCTTACATGGCCAATGTGGGTGGGGAGATCAGGGGAAAAAATGTAAATGTCATTGAGGTAGACGAAGACAGTCTTTTCAAGCATCTCCCTAAGAAGATCGTTCACTAGCGCCTGGAAAACCGAGGGGGCGCTAGTGAGCCCAAACGGCATCATCTGGTATTCGTAGTATCTCGAGTGGGTGTTAAATGCCGTTTTCCATTGATCGCCCTAGCGAACGCGGGAAGAGAGAGTGTGGGTATGCTTTGCGAAGGTCGAGCGTTGAAAAAACAGATGCCCCCTGAAGGCGTTGAAATGCCAAATTCATAAGGGGGAGGGGATAACGATTCTTTATCGTGATGTCATTCAGTCCCCTGTAGTCAAGGCATGGCCTGAAAGTCCCATCTTTTTTTTTACAAAAAAAAAACCCTGCCCCCGCTGGTGAAGTGGAGGGTCTAATGAAGCCATTGGCCAGGGATTCCTCTATATTTTCCCTCATAGCAGCACTCTCCGGGACAGACAGTGAGTACAGGGCACCCCTAGGAGGCACCGTGCCCGGATAGAGGTCAATGGCGCAGTCATAGGGTCTGTGAGGAGGCAAGGAGGTAGCGCGTTGCTTGCTAAAGACCTCAGCAATATCAGCATATTGCTCAGGAACGTTAGCCGGCAATGGGAAGTGATGCGCCCCGCCCACCTGAGTGCTCTCACAGTCCAAAAGGGAATTGAGTGGCATGTCCCACTTTAACTCAGAGGTCTCCACCTCCCCCCAACTGTGTCTGTCTGCGAACAGTTCTCAGGCAAGGCTCTCCTTGGTGTTCTCAGACGGTGCTATTGAGTCGTGTGCACCATGGAGAGAGTTCTCTTCCTCCTGTTCGCAGTCCGAACAGGACTCATGTAATGGCCGGGGACCCCCCCTGACGTGACAGGTCTAGGTTTAGAGCAGTGAGATCCGCACTGGGGACCCCACTAAAGAATGACTGCCCCCTCTCCCCCCCAGTTAATGTATGGCTTATGATGAACCAGCCACGAATGACCCAGTACAAGGAGGTACGTTGGTGAATCCACCAGAAAAAACTGAGTTGACTCCATATGGCCCAGGTGAGAGACGGCCATGCTTAACGGAATCGTGACCTGGCGGATTGTGCCCATGCCTAAAGGGCGGCCGTCAAGTGCCGTTACTAGCCGGAATCGGGGAAGAGAGAGTGTGGGAATTTTCTGCTCCCTGGCCCACTTTATGTCCATGAGACACTCGACTGTCCAGGAGTCTAAAAAAGCATTACAGCTAATGGAGTGCTTCCTCCAGCTTAGCTGTACTAGTAATTGGGTGCAAGGGAAGGTGTCAATCTGTCTCACTAGGGACCTCGGTCTCCCTAGCAAGACTCCCCTTTTCCCACTAGTTTAGGGCACTGGTCACGGAGGTGCCCCGTGCGCTTGCAATAACGGCACCAGGTGTCTCACACCCTGGTGCTCTTAGTCTCGCATACTGCTGCTCCGTCCACCTGCATGGCCTCCTCAGCAAATGAGAACAGAGTGGCCGCAGGAGGAGGAGCATAGCGAAGCGAGCGGTCTCTGCGCTCCCCCATTAATCTCTCTCGCTCCCTCTCTCTAATGCGGTTGTCCACCCGGATAGCTGTGGAAACCAGAGCACCGAACGTGGCCGCCGGCTCGAGCACTGACAGAGCGTCCTTAACAGAATCGGACAGGGCGTTAAGAAAAAAAGAACTAAGTGGCCCACAGACCACCCAGTCTCCCCCGCCAGTGCTGCCACCATGACGGTGCCCTGGTGGAGATGGGTCAGTCACATGGCAGCCTCCTTACCGGAGACATCATGATCAGGGCCTGAAACGAACTTTTTGGTGGCTGGTGGTTTTTCAAAGTTACCAGCCACCAATTATTTTCACTAGCCAAAATAAATTGAGGCAAAAAAGAACACAGAACAACATTTAAAATACTATATTTCTGCATTTAATGAAACATTAAAAAAAACGTAACATAGAGGCAGTGAGAGAGACAAGTTCACAGTAGAGAGTTGCATAGGGACAAAATTCTGTCCACGTCCCGACCGTCCCCGTCATCCCTAACCCCATTCCCACCCCGTCCCCGGCATTCCAAACCCCATTCCCACCCCGTCCCCAGCATCCCTAACCCCATTCCCACCCCGTCCCCGGCATCCCAAACCCCATTCCCACCCCGTCCCCAGCATCCCAAACCCCATTCCCACCCCGTCCCCGCGTGCACATAATTTGTCCTTGCATGTTTTAGTATTTTTTATTAAATTATTTTTTGACTAGAGCAACAGAAGCAATTCATATTTTCATATGAATGTTCCTTTTACATTTGAAAGTGCCTTTGTTAATACCAGAAAACGCATCTATGGAAACAGTAGGCTACTGTAAAATGTAACAAGATTTCCAAACCCTATAGAATGTAATGTCATGCTGAAATGTTTATTTATATCCTTTGTTATCTTTACAATTATTTAAATATTTCTTTTTATGACCCCCTGTTTATGTACAAATGGTCATTGTGCATGCTAAATATGCTCATGTAATGGGGCGTGACGTGTGACGTGGGAGGAGCCAAACGCAGCAAGGGGATTCATTAAGCCCTTAGGCCACTAAGGCGGGATACCCGCAGATAAGGGAGGAGACAAGACAACGAACAACACTACAAACGCTACTAACCGGCTCACTGTCAAACGCCAAGTAGAGCGCAAGGACAGGGATCTGAACAGCCAGAAATAAATACGCGCCCTGTCTCGGTAACGAGACAAAATAAGAACGGGCGAGTAGCGTAAAGGCACATAAACCAGTAAACAAACACTGCAAAATAATATGATAGAATCTGAGGAGGCGAAAGGAACAGATCCAACGTTCCAAGGCTAGTTTCATAGGCTAGCAGTCAAACGCAAACATGTCCAAAACATCGCCCGGTCTCCCTAAGAGACGAATTGCACCGAGGGGCGAACAGAACTACAGTTCCGAACAGAATCGCCCAAATCTCCATACACGGAGAAAGCGCACAAAAGACGAAAGGACAGCTGCACCAAAACTATCGGCTATCTGATTAACACAAGCACAAGCCCTGCCTCTCAGTAAGGGGAAATGTAACGAGGCGAACAGGAACAGAGATTTAACGTTCCCATGGCGAGATTAATAGGCTCGCAGTCAAATGCAGAAAGCAAAGGGGTAAACACCCGATCTCCCAGGAGAGAGAAACATTTTACAGGTGAGCCGACGGAACACCGTCGTCCCATAACTTTACGATCCATATAGACTAACGCAAGCTTAATATAAAACAACCGCCCTCTAAGTAATGGAATATGTAACAAGGCGAAATGGAACAGAGAGCTAACGTTCCGAGGCTATTTTAAGAAACACGTAGTCACACACAAACACATCCACAACATCGCCCAAGCTCCATATAAGGAGACAAACACCCGGAGAACGAAACAGAACAACAGTTCCAAACAAAATCGTCCCGCAGGTAGAAAGGGCGTACAGGACGGCTGCAACAAAAGACCTACGCAAACTTAATAGCAAGCACTGCCTCAATATAATAATAACCCTGACTCACAACAAAGGGGAACGTAGTCCACGAGAAGGAGAACAAAACAGGGAATAAACATACCGAAGCTACTAACTGGCTTACCGTAACCCGGAATTGAGTAGAAGCTAAAACGCCAGGTCTCTCAGTAAGAAAACCAAATAACAGGCGAAAATGGACCAGAGAAAACTACTACTCTATACTTCTACGAGCTAAGAACTAAGTAGAAGCGAAACGCCCGATCTCCCTATGGGAAGACATGTGCCGAAGGGCGAACAGAACTATTGTTCAGAACAGAATCGCCCAAAACTCCATACACTGAGAAAAAGCACAAAAAAAGGCAAAATAGAGCAGAGATTTACGGTCCCAAACTTCTACGAGATAACCAACCACCAAGCCAGCAAGAAATAAGCCCTGCCTCAACTAAGAGACGTTAAAAATAGGCGAGTAGCCAAAATGGTACGAGAACTCACAGCCAACAAAAACACCACAGTACAAAACAATGAACAAACGATGAACAATTAATGTCGAAGCCCCGAACGAAGGAAACGGTAGGCTTATATAACTCTTGTGACTTACGCACAGGTGTAAACGCTTAACAGAAGCTCCGCCAACTCAGCAGGGTGGAGCAAGCATCTACCAAAAGGGCAGCGCCCTTGCCTGGCCACCGAGGAAAACGACCGCATGGGAAAACAGGGTTCAAAACCATGACAGCTCAGCACTTTGTTGCTCATATTGCAGACAATAAGAAAATGTGCAATCTGTTCAAATTAACCAAAAGCATAGATTTTCTCAAAATTCTCTGGGATTTAGAAGAAAAGGGATGTTCTAAATCTCTAGCTGACACTTCAGAGACATTTATAATAATAATAACCTGCACATAACTCATTAAATAACAATTAAATAACAAATTTCCTTATTTGTAGCACACTTGAACAATTACGTCTGTCATTTCGCTCTTGGCACTAGCGGGCAGCTCTAGCTTCCTTAAAATGAAACCTGGGAAATCGGTGATGCGCGTAACATTAGGCTACTGGATGTGTTTAATCTGAGCACAGAGCATGCATTAATGTGAGCCCATAGACCACCGGTTCCATCTCGAGAGCTCTCGATCGGCTATTTTAAAGTTGCGTGGCATTTGTTGCATTTGACGAATGCAACAATATTCCAGTTAACTTTAATCAAAGCAAACTCTTTCCATACACGCTTTTTTTGTGTGTTGTTCCACACAAACTAGACGGTCACTTTTAAGATGAATGAGTACTTGTGTGTCAGCCTTTTGCATCTCCATGATTATTGGCAGAAGATTTTGTCACTGTTACCAGTGCAACTCAATAATGACCATAATATCTCATGACCGTTACCGCGGTGCTAACATACATGCCATTATCGTTCCTGCGGGAACACCGTAAAGCCCATCCCCATTCCCGCTGTCACCACGGGAATATTTTTTATTTTGTCCCCAAACCCGCGGATTACCGCAAAATTCCGCGGTATTACCGCCGTCCCCATTCCCGTACAGCTCTCTAGTTCACAGTTCGTCTGAGCTACGATACTTCTTCTTAGCCTCAACAACGTTAACGTTACCGGTTTTCGCTGCCAGCTGTCTCTCTCCTCTCTGTCTCACTGGGTCTTTTAACCCCTGTGATGTGTTGCCACATACTGTTAACGTTAGCTAGATATAATAATGTTAAATCTAGCTAGGTGTTTCGTAGATATTTTGGCTGCCTCTCTCGTAGCTAGAGACGGCGTTAAAAATAGCACTTCACTCACTGACTGAGGTAACGTTAGGTAATGTTCGCGAGACGCTCGACAGGGGGGCTCTCAACCGGCTCGGCCAATCAGAGCACTGCTGAGAGCAGTCCCAGGTAATTATGGGAGTCGAAGTATTATACATAATTGACTGTTGTACTTGAGAAGCTTAGTTAAACTACAAAATCATTCATAACCATTTGGCTACCCGTCAACGTTGCGGGTGGAATTCGTCAACCAACAGAGTTTCTACCCGCATTTGGCTTGTGGCGGGTGCTAATTTCAGGCCCTGGTCATGATCTGACGTCATCTCCTCCATCAGCCAATCCGTGGTGTTCATGGTGGGGGAATTCGCCCTAATTAAGGGGTCTGCTCACGCGAAAGTGGTCCTTGTTAACAGGGAGAGAACAAAAGCAACCCGAGCCTCCTGGGTGAAAAAGCGGGAGGGCTGTGCTTTAAAAAAAATGAGGCACTGAGTCAGGAACCCCCTATGGTTCCCCGGTTCCCCTCCATAACGAGGCAGTGGCTGTAGTTTGGGCTTCCTGGTGTCAAGAGGAATGGGTATGGAGGCAGGGTCAATGGGTGCTTGTGCGACTGGTGGAGGTGGGGTGGCGAAAGTCAGAGTACGAAGACTGTCTGCCAAGTCGCGCAGACAGTCTCCCTGATAGCGCAGTTGGCTACTGAACTGTGCCTTCTGTGTGTGCAGGGCCTGCAAGGAGGCTTGAAGAGCCCGAATACCCTCCTCATGGGTGGCAAAGGCCGCCCCCTGTGTAGCGAGAATTTGTTCGATCCCCGGTGCTGTCGCTGGTACCTCTCTAGAGGCTTGCATATTCTGTAAGGGGCTGGGTCGGAGGACCAGGCGCGACAGTAGGGATCTGAAAGTGCTCGGGAGGAGCACCACTAGATGAAGGAAAACTCCGTAGGTGGGAAGGCAAAAAACAGAAAAGAAACAGACTCCTTCTCTCACACAGTGAGAATACTAGAGGGAAACTGGACACAAAGGGTGAACGAAAAACAACCTGCAGTCAGGCGGGCGAAACTCATAGACAGGAGAGATCACAGCAAGCTCTCATAAGGAGAGAGGAAATGCAATAAATAAATAACAACCCAGAGTTTTATACACTTTTAATGTATTTACCACTACTGAGAACCTGCAAATATGAATCATTGTATCACTTTATTTTCCATAGAGAGAAAGAAAACAAAAATTCTAACAGTAAAAATGATTTGTATTCATTATTTAAAGATTTAATTTTCCAGGCTGCAATGGGAATGGATACATTACACCCTCGCATACATTCGCATTGATAATTGATATCAATTAATGTTTGTATTTAGTCACCCGGTGTTCTCTGTCCTGTGCCAGTTCGTTAACTCTCTTTGTCTGAAACCTCTGGTCTTGTCTTGATTCCTAGTATCCAGCCTAGTCTTGCATTTAAAAGTCTTGTCTTGTACCGGCGTTAATTCGCCTCTTTACTCCATCTAAGGTCCCAGTCTAGCTCTCATCTGGAACGGCGCTTCCTGCTGTTCATTATTCCTGCCTCACTGTACTAATTCTGTCTGCTTGAGTCTGCCAACCTGCAGTTGTTTGCTACCCCTGCCTGTGTTGCTGTTTTCCTGCCATCCATCTGACGTGTGTGCATGCAGCTGGGGCTCCTGCTCCTCCACTCTGCGGCGGTGCCCGCCTCCTGCCTGGGCTGCTGATGTGCTGCTGCTGCTGCTGTTGTTGCTGCTGTCGCTGCTGCTACTGCTGCTGTTGCTGTTGCTGCTACTGCCGCTGCGCCCACGTCCTGCCCGGACTCCGCTCCACTGCCCTGCACTTCTCCTGCCATTCCACTCAGCCCTGTTCCCGCTCCCGCTCCACCTCTGCTCAGCCTGCCTGGTTATCCATCTCCATCTCCAGCCCCTGACCTCTCCTGTTCCCGCTGCTCCCCTGCTGATTGCATTACCCGGACTGTCCGTCTTATATGTTCTCCCTATGCTTCAGGAGTATTGGTCGAAGCATAATTTATTAAGAGGTACGCGCTCTGTCTGTCTGTCTCTCAAGTCCAGTTCCGGCTTGGAACAATAACTGCCTTTGCCTTTCTCCCCATGCTTCAGGAGTACCCTGGTCAAGCAATAAAATAATGGAGTATTGGCATTCCTGTGTTCGAGTCATGCATTTGGGTCCAGTCGTAACATTAATCATACAATTACATTTAATTCAGGCCAGCAACAGTGGTAATGTCAATAAGATAACATTTGATCAATGCTTAAAAAATATAACTGAAACATCAAGTCTCAAGGAACACATTTCAATAATGAGGACTACATTTCATTCAGGTCAGCATTCAAAACAATACTGCACATTCAACATTTAAAACAATACTGCCACAATGGTAATGTGAACAAGACAACATTTGATCAATGCTTTAAAAATAAAACTGAAACATGAAGTCTCAAGGAACACATTTCAATAATGAAATGCAACTGGATAATTTTTTTAACTATCTTTATGCTGTGCTGTTTTTTCTTTGCTTGACAATGGCATCTACAAAAATGAATGAAAAAATAATAACTTAAAAGGTACAATATGCAACTTTAAGTATCAATTTTGGTTATATAGTTATATAGACTTTTTCACCTTTAAACAACTTAATATCATACAGAAAGTGTGATGTTCTCACTCCCGTCCTCTTGTTTCCCGTGTTTTACCTTCTCCCTTCGTTTCATGTTCGTCTCTCCCTAGTTTCCCTCGTGCTGCAGGTTGGACGTGGTTTTTTCCCTTTCGTGTCACTCTGTCCCACTACTCTTCAACCGCCTATCCCTCTCCTCCGTTTCGCATGCATTCCACACACTCTCTGCTCCGTTAATCACTCTCTCATACATTCGCACGCAGCACCTAATTGATACTCGTTAATGTTTGTATTTAGTCACCCAGTGTTTTTTGTCCTGTGCCAGTTGTGCCTGTGCTCTCCTTGTGTATATCTCTGGTCTTGTCTTGGGGATACTTAGTATCTAGTCTAGTCCTGCATTTAAAACCTTTTGTCTTGCAACCGGCGTTAACTCGCCCTTCCACTCCATCAGGTTTCTGTCTAGCTCTCGCTGTTCGGTCTGTCCTGCCTCGCTGTACTAACCCTTGTCTGCTTTGAGTCTACCAACCTGCAGTTGCTTGCATTCCCTGCCTGTGCTGCTGTTTCCTGCCAAGCCATCTGCCGTGTGTACATGCAGTCGGGACCCCAGCTCTTCCACTCTGCGGCGGTGCCCGCCTCCTGCCCGTGCTGCTGCCGCTGCTGTCCCGCTCCGCTAACCTGCACTGCTCCTGCCACTCTGCTCAGCCCTGGTTCCTGCTCCCCGCTCCTCCTCTGCTCAGCTTGCCTGGTTTCCTGTCACCATCACCAGCCCCCGGCCTCTCCTGCTCCCGCTGTTCCCCTGCTGTACCCATTACCCGGACTGTTAGTCTTTTTATGTCTCCCTATGCTTCAGGAGGAATTCTGGTCGAAGCAGTAATTTATTAGAGCCTAGCGCTTTCTATATTGTCTGTCTATTTGAGTCCAGTTCCGGCTTGGAACGATAACTGCCTTTCCTTATTCTCCCTATGCTTCAGGAGGGATTCTGGTCGAAGCAATAAAATAATTGAGTATTGGAATTCTCTGTGTTCGAGTCATGCATTTGAGTCCAGTTCATACCCGGAACCGTAACAGAAAGATGTATATATTTAAGAAAATGTATTTAATATCTTCAAATACATTAATTAACATCACTTTTTTCAATTGGTTTAACTGTAATTCTAGTCGCGCCACCTGACATATTGGTCGCACCACCTGACTTTTCAAACTCAATTCAAATCTAACAGGAATTAACTTGGTCACCTATATACATTTTTGTCCTTGAACTCAAAGTTATACATATATTTTTTCAATCAAATACACATTTTCTGAATAAAAACTAATTTTCATAGTTTTCCAGGGGTCATACCACCTGACATGTTAAGTTGAACCAACCTCACCATTACTGAAAAACGTCTTCTATGTGATGTCACACCCTCTTGCATCGTTTTCTTACATAAATAATTACAGGTTTTCTTACATAAAATTATGTTTTTATGTCGGTCGCCCCCCATGACATTTGGAGAAGTCGATTTCTCGGACAAAGGTTTTTTAAGTAATAGAATAGTTTTGAAATAGGACTGTTAAACTACTTTCCGTCATTTATAAGCAATCTAACATAAAATCATGCCAAACTATTTGATTAGGAATTTTATTGAGAAAATTATCCTTTTTATTGCAGTTTTCTCTGCATGTATGTTCGGACGGTCGCACCACCTGACATTTTGGGACTTTAGAACACCAAAACTCGAAAAATAAACTGAATTTTAATAAAATGAGAAGGGCTTCTCATAAAGGAGATATTGTAGTGCAATTTGATATACAACATGTTTTTTTTATTATTGTTTTTAGGAAAGTAATGAATTCGGGCACAAAAAAATCACGTCATGTCATTGACCCTAATGCGATAAAGCAGGCTGGAGATTACGTAAATTAGGCCAATTGAGTATTCCATCTAATTTACTAAAGCATGCATTAATTGTGACTCTCCTCTTTGCGTGAGAATTCTTCAAACTCCTGAAAGCAGGCAGTAATTTGTCTGCACTGATATAGCCTATAGCTCGCACACAGGGGGCTCTATCTTGGCGGTCTTAGCGCTTTGTCTAAACGCATGGCGTAAAGTGCATTTAGGGCGTGTCCAAGTCCACTTTTGCTAGTTTAACAGCGTGTTTTTTGGGCGCTAAGCACGGCACAACGTGCAAATGGGCTGATCCTAGTCTCTTCATTAATTATAGGTGTGTCTTGGGCATGACATGCAATAAACCAATCAGAATGTCATATCCCATTCCCTTTAAAAGCCTGCTTTTCCACCTTGGCGGATTGCTTATATGATGGCGAAACAGACATGCTCGTTTAGTGCGATCGAGGAATAAGATATGGATCAATAGTATGATCAATATTATTCGGAATAACCATTATGAGTTCCCCGTAATTCCCGACAGTGCTGTTATTTTACAAAATATATGCGGTTAAATTTCGTTAAAAGCACCTGCAACAGCTGAGAATAAGCTACCTATGGCTTCCGTCTCACCTTAGAAAACGCCAAATTAGCCTGCTTGTTTAACGAATTTCGTTTGATTATGCAATGAAACATTGTCAAACATCAAAAAGGTTCTCGAAGTTCAAGCTTCATCCGAAGTTCATTACCTGCATTCTAATATTGATTAATAACAGTTATTTTGCCTTAATGATTACACTAAATACAATAAAGCTGTCAGGTTGGCAACCCAGAGGTTCACGCATATTTTCCCTTGTTTTATAATGTCCTGCTTATGGAAATGTGACCAACGCGATTTACTAGCAACTTAATGCTTTAAAAACAAGTCCACTTTCCCGGAAAGACTGTGAAAAGTGCAATTTACAGCATGGTGAAACAGACCTGCTCCTGTATGAAGTTAAAGCGCACATGCAGAGAATGGCATTAAAATGAATTGTGAATTAATTGTTCTCTTTAAAATCGTTTTGTTCAATTATGGTATAACAGGTGAAATCAGCTGGGTTTTAATAAGCTGAGAGTATGGAAGCCTGGTCACTGTAATTTAAAAATATATGAAGGATGAAGAATAGGGCTAAAATTTAGTTAACATGGTGAAATTTATCTCAGTTTTTTAACCGTAGGCTATCGAAAATACCTTATGCACAGCGAATCCCGGGGATTGTAGCCTATAGGCTATTTGAAAAACAATAAATGCAATATTCACTGGACAAGGTTTTTAACTTTTTTCAGTCAAAACCGTTCTATTTACTTACAGGCTATAGGCCTAGATAAACATAGCTGTATTGTAATGACATCTGAAACGCATTTTCAGAACTGAAATGTCCGTCTATTGCAGTGCGCGAGTTCCCATTGAATGACAATTCACGGATTAGGTGCAAATGACAATTTGCGCATTAGGCTTGATATAGGTGTTAATGGATAGCCATTGTCCCGTAACAGAAGATTGACCCCACAGAAGATCACAGGAATTATTGCCAAATATAGGCAAAATCATAGCTTGATCCAGGATAATTGTGAATAGTCTATAGTAGCCTATACATGTAACCTTACACATACCATCGCACATCGCCTAGATGTTGATGGAGTGGGCTGAAAGCAATTTAATGCGGCATTCCCCTTCGCTGAGGGACAGGTATGTGCTACACAATAATAATATTTCACATTGTAATCTTGATATTTTTAGCATGCTTGTGCACGTCCCTGTGTGGAACAGACAGGAGGGTGTAGGTGTGTTGTGCACACGCCTATGTAGACGCCCTTATATGCACCGTTAAAATAACATGTAAACAACTGCGACATGACTTTAGACCAGATTTTTGGTGGTTTTAGTGCAAGTGCTTTCTGCTGACTCAAGATAGCAATACACCAAAAATAATCCTGGCCACACCTCATTTTAAGACCAACATGCCCAGTTTGCTTGCTCTGGGCGCAACATCACTTAGTATTTAACCGACGGAAGCGCCAGGGGCTATAATGAACCCTGCGCCGAGTGTAACATAGCAAAGACACTTGCGTTTGGGTTAGCGCCGCTTAGCACTGGGTGTAAGATAGGGCACAGGATGCCGAAGAAGTGTGTCGGTCTGTACGCACATCCTCGGCAGTCAAATCAGTTTCCCTTGTGGGCTACATGGGGTGAAGTTTTAAAATGAATGCATGAACCTAGCACTTTGGAAAGGAGACAGGATTTAAAATATGTTTCACACGTGTTTCTACAAATTATTCTCATTTATTTTCAGATATAATATGAAATTATTCATTTTTATTGAAAGTACACAAAACCTCTATTGAAGTCATCAGCAGTTCGGAGTTAAAACAATTTAAACAATTGTTGGGTATACAATGAATTGTGAATACAGTTGTACACCATACCTGCTTATGGTGTACGTTAACATTACATCTTGGTTTATAGTAGGCTAGCTAAGGTAACTAATGTTACTAAGAAAGAATTAGTTAACTAGCTAACTCATGTAACGTTAAGTATGCCTATCACAACTTCTTTATGAAACATGACTTAATTAGGCTACCTTGTAGCAAACGCGTCTGCTGATATTGTTGACCATAGCATAACATTAGATATAGGGTATAGCTAAACATTTAGCTAATGTAACGTTATATATCTAACGTTAGCTATGTTGTTGACATTCAGCTGCCTGTGTGGTCGTCCAAATAACCAAATCCACTGTTTACATTTCTCCAATTGACTTTTAGGTTTAGGGAACATAAAAAACGTGATTGAACTATAGCGAGAATCACTGTTGCACGTGCCCCAAGCACACATTTTAACCACCATGAAAGTTAGCTGACAGTATATGCTGCATTTATGTCAACCATGCGAAGAATTAGTTGTCTGAGGAAGGAGAGGCTAGCAATGGTTGCTATGCATTAGAGCGCTGCAATTGGTTGTTTTCCCCTGTCAATTATTTCCCCAACATTTGGCTACAAAGGGTCAATTGGGCTCTTCTTGGGAGTCTCTTAAATTGCTCAGATGGTTAAGCAGGGATTCGGCTTGAGTTGGGTTGACAGGCAAGGAGAGACTCAGTGGGACTCGGGAATGCTCAAGAGAGAACGGGAGCCTGTGAGATCTTGAAAAGGAATGGGGAAGTTCTTTGCACTCGTGCTCTTGTTCACAAAGATGACTATCAACTCAAATGCCTAAGGCGATGAATTGATCCAGGTCAGTGGCAAAGTCATTAGAAGCCAGTTTGCCCTTTAACCCTATTAACTTTGGCCCTCCAGAGCTAATTTCCACCTAGTTTCTACTAGTCTTATTTAAATGTCAATGTCTCAAAAAATATTCACTGCACATGGTTTAAAGTGACCTAAGTGACCTGCCTGGTTAAATAAAGGTTAAATAAAAATAAAAATGAAAGTTCAAATTGAAGAAGAGGCTGTATCATTCAGAAATTTGCAACAGAATACATTTATTTCAGAATAGTCACATACAGTGTATACATAATACGCATAAAATAAGTAGCCTAATGTATTTAAATAAGTTTTTTTTAAAATGTGCAAAAGCATGTGTGTTTTTACATAACAACAGCAACATATTTTAGCCCTAAGTGCGATAGGTGGTCACTGTGGAAATGTCAACTGTACGCAAATATGTTGGTTTCATAAACATATTTATGAGATTTTGGAGAAAAAAAACAAAAGTGCATCAGGTACTATATAGTACAGTATAGCAAGAGAGGTTGTTTCTATATCTGAACACACTTTTCTTAGAGTACACCAGGGACTGCCATCCCCACACCACTGTAGCCCAGACGAGAGCTTTACTGGAGAGCAGGGAGATTATGTAGGCCACCTTTGAACATTCAGTGCAAAAGCTAGACCGCTGGTGCTCACAGGCTAGCCAAAAAGCTTTGACATTTCCCCAGATGGCTGTCATAGCATTCGGGAGGAAGTTGTGTTGACTGTTGGCTGCTGATACAGGGTTAGGCACTGCAGGTGATGAGGGATCTTCCCCGGGAGTAGCGGGTACTGATGCTGAAGTAATGGGTACTGGGTGCTGAACTGCTGCGAAATGGACTGGCTGAGATGCTTGTGGTGACCGAATGCTACAAACTTGATTTAGCTTTGTTGCATCCAAGACAGGCTTGGTCTAACTATCAAAGGTGCTCAGGGAAAGGATCCAAATGCGGAGGCAAACTCAGGAGACGGAGGTAAGTGAAATAACAAGCCTTGAACAACTAGGAACAAAGAACAAAACAACAAACAACTAGGAATAAACTAGACCCATAAATGCTGGCAGACTGTACAAACAAACACTAAGACCAAGCGAAGAATGACAGTGAACACGGAACTTAAATATGCTATCCCACAGGTGAGCCAAAATAACTAATAATTCCCAGGTGCTAACAATGATCAAACCAATAATACAATCAAAATGCAAAAAAGACTTGGTGACACCACAGTCAAAAATGAGAGACTTTAAAGCAGGGGAACAGGTGTCCTCTGGGGGTCAGAAACAGGAACTGATTAATATTAACTGAATCTTCTTCTGTAGTATTTTATGATATATGTGTATATATTGGGTGGATCTTTGACTATTCCTCCATACACAATCTTTGAAGATACTACAAATCCTTTGATCTGTGCTGGTGGACCGCCCTCTTTAGTTCAAACCACAAAATCTGGTTAAAGTCTGGAGACTTAACCATCTGGAGATGATCATTGCAAAACAGTAATGTTGTGGTCAGTTATCATTTCTTGGTTGGTTTTGAGGTATGCTTGGGATCATTGCATTGTTGAAAGAGCCATTTCTGGCCCAGTTTGAGCTTTCTAGCATGAGGAAACCAGATTTTTGCCAAAATGACTTTGCGCTTACTGAAGTTCTTGAGTCCATTGTCCTTTGCAAGACACCCAGGACCAGTCGATACAAAAAAAAACCATAACATCAAAGATCTACCACCATATTTCACTGTAGTTATGACATTCTTTGAAGACATTCTTCTGGCTTTATTAATATTTTTATAAAATACTACTAATCATACTAACTGTTAGATTAGATTTAATACTAACCTGCTAACAAACTAATGTGTATATAATACTAACCAGCTAACCTACTAACATTAGGGTTTTAGAGTTCGCTACTAACATTACTAATTACTAATTCATCTTGAGTTTCTACCTGCAGCTGTCATTTCCCTCCTTGTTATCCTATCCCTTCATCTATCTGTGATTTCTCATTCTCTGCACGTGTGTCCACTTCCGCGTTCCTCCCCTCCGAGCTGTGCATGTGTACCTGCTAACCCCAGGCCGTTTGTTATCATTGTGTCTATGTGCATTCCAGTCCGTGTCTTACGTTTCCCCTGTTATTGTATTATTGGTCCTTGTTAACCCTCATTGTTCTCACCCCACCTCTGCACACCCGATTCCCATTATGTCTGTCTCCCTCTGTGTATATATACCTTGTCATATCAGTGTTTCTTCACGAGTTCCTCACCATTGATTTGCTACTGTGTGTCTTTCTATTTTTCCGAGTAGCTGCCCTAGTTATCTGTCTCCGAGTTTTTGTTATCCCTAGTCCTTTGCCTGTTGTTGTATTAGTTTTGTATTCAGCCTTTGTTTTGTTTTCTTTTTGTTCCTCTTACGCCTCCCTGGTTTTGACCCCTGCCTGCGTTCTCGCGACCCTGATTTTGGATTCTGTTTTTGTGCCTTTGCTGTGTCTTCCCGGTTCTGACCCCTGCCTGTTCAGTGACTACGCTTTGGACTCTGCTTTTGTACCGTTGCCCTGTCTCCCCGGTTTTTTGACCCGGCCTGTTGTACCAAGGATTGCTGCCTTGCCCCATCATTAAACTTCGGTTTTTGTACTTTCTGCCTGCAACTGGGTCCTGTCTCCACCAACCCTAACAATATTATTATGCCAAATAGATTATGCAGACTAATGTTAACAAGATAGCAAAAATTTGCTGATGTTAGCTATTAAACCTGTTTTCATCCTTCTTGAAATCTGTTACCTATTCAATTTTGATTATTTACCGCATCGATTTCACGGAAAGATAAATGCTCAACAATTTAAACTCCTGTTCATCCTCCTAACTTAGCTAATCAAGAAAAAAAATGTTAGATAACCTACTCACCTGTGTGTGTTCTTAAATTGGTATAGGAAGTCTTGGACGTCAACAGTACAACAATACATTTATGTTAGGTGAGCATAGTTTAAAACTGAACCTATAACCTTTATTAATGGAATCTTGTAAAGTCATACATTTTGACTAGTATGGCCAGGGAACAACAGTACCGGTGTCTTCCTCATCAGAATTCATAGCCGTTAGTTTAGAAAGCCAGAGCAGAATTCTGTGTGGAGTCTATAGTCCAGTCCACGCACGCTGTAGCAGAGGTGCACCCACAAAGCATGCAAGCTCTACACCATTCTGAAGTCTGGAGCTATGTGCTGCCAGCAGGTGCCTCGTGGACACTAGTTTTTGTGTGTTGCGATTCGTTTTATTTACAAGTAAGTAATGTTAAAGTGGTTGTGTGAAATAGAAAGCAGTGATGTAGCCTTTGGTCATGCTATGCCGTTACTTGGTGGAAAAAATACCCAGCTAACAAAATTAGGTCCCCGGGACGTCCCCTAAACGTCTTGAAATGTCATGAGGACGTTGCCTTGACATTTTTTTATAGGGTTTTCTAAATGTTACATGGACGCCACAGAGAACATTCCCGGGACGTTCTAGTAACATCCCCCAGACATTCATTACACAATGTTATATTGTAACCAGTAACAGACGGAACGTCCCTGAATGTCCCATGAATGTTATGAGCACAACGTCATATCATAGCCGCATAGGGACGTTGCTTGAACGTTCCCGAAAAATTCTAATTAAATGTCATATTGTAACCAAACAGTGACCTTCCTAGGACTGTAATAATGTCCTAGTAATGTTTTTTTGGACATCTCTTGGGAAAGTCACATCATAACTCTGAGAGGACTAAAATGGTGCGTCCCTGGGACGTCCACTGTTTGCTGGGTAGCGCGTTACTGGAAAAATATATGAAATAGCTAAGCAACTTTCACGCTACTAAAAAATTTTGTTAAACTAGTAGTATCGCTATTTGTAGCAAGCTACTCCCTAACACTGGAGGGAATCATCAAGTACATTTGTTTTAGGTTTTTTCCTACTTTATTTCCCCAGGTCGTCCTCCTGATAGGAGACTGGTAGGAGGTAACTCCTTTGTTGGCTGAAGTAAAATTGCGTTTGGTACTAATCTCATAAAATGCTAAAGAAGATGACTAAAATTCAAAGGGGGGGGGGGGGGGGGGGGGGGGGGGGGGTGCACAAAACACTGAAGACAGGTGTGAATATCTGTCACTTCTGTTTTTGGGTAATGTGAAGAGGAAATGATTGTAATGTAATGAAATGTGTTTTTGCTTTTATAATGTGAAGAGATTTTGGTTGATTCTATTGAATCAAAGAAATGCATTCCACATGTTATAATTCTTCAGTGCTTGTAGTATTTGTCTTTATTAATCTTTATCAAGGGCGTGAATTATTTGAGGGTACTGTGTATTTTTCTGTGTAGCTGAATGCATAAGCTGTATCCGCCATATAACCCAGAGGTGCACAAACTCCCTGGGGACCCCTGTGTATTCAAGTGCTTGTGGTTTCCTTTCAATTGGCAGTCAATCAAGGCCTTGGACAAGGAGTGTGGATTCTTTAGCCAATCAATGCCTTCCAACCACAACTGCAACCACTGAATTGTACTGTTCTCAATTAGAAAAAAATGTCTTCATGTCTATTGAAGGTTTTACTAATGTTGCATGTCAGAAATAGCCATGCCTGCTATCAAGACTGTCCCAAGTCCATGTCCAAGGACTGATGAACTAATGCTTTCATTTTCTGCAAAGTGATTCCCTTAGAAAGTGTGTATGTTGTTTATGTTTGACAGGTACAGCGATCCAAGCTGCTGAAAGTGACACTTGGGGCCTGATTTGCTAAGACCTTTAGCATGTGCCAAACATTTTAGCACACACAAAACTAATAACATGGTTGGTGCAAGACAAATACCATGACCAATCATTGGTCATGTTATTGGTTTTGCGCGTGCTAAAAGGTTTTGCACCCGCTAAAGGCCTTGGTAAATCAAGCCCTTGGTCTGAAAAATAAATTGGCTTAACCTGCATGCAATTAAATAAAAAGTGTAAAGAAAATAAAATGCCTGAAAGACCTTAAAAGCAGTTTTAACAGCATTGATTGACAGGCTATAACAAGAACCACTATAAACAGGTGTCCCCCAGGACTGAGATTGAGAACACTTGATATAGCATATACAAAGTAGGTTGCATTGTCATTTTTATACAGCCTGACATTTCCTAAAATAATCCATGTTAAGTACCTCACTCCAGGGCACAACAGCAGTGCCCCATTTTATATTTTAACCTGCAACCCTCTGATAATTCCCTAAACATTTCACCATGCTTAAGATGGTTGATGCAGTGAATAAACACACTGTACTGAGACAGCACCCAATGTCATGTCCTCTGGAGAAAGCAGCACATTGTCTGGACTTGGAAGAGTTCACATGAATCAGGAGTTCCGCATTTCTCCTCCGACATGCAAGTGAGGGGAGTTAAATTGTGCCAAGCTCCTCTTTATGTAAGCTGCTGTACATCCCAGCATCGAGTGCTTAACAGAGGTGGAAATCCAGGGGACATAAAGTAAAAGTCCTCCCCAGTATTTTGCTCCAATCACCTTGATTTGCTAATTAACATAATTCTTCAGCGAGGAGGTAGAACTATTTAGTGAAATCAGCTGGCTGATTTCAGAGTCTATGGGTGGAAGAAACACATGGCAGGACTTTTACTTTATGTCCACTTGATTTCCACCTCTGGTGCTTAACACTGATAGTCTGAGTGGAGGTTTGCAGCTTTCAGATGAAATCTAAAGGAGCGGCAGGTCTGTGGTCCTCCAGAGGAGGTGGGACGGGGTAAAACAAATGGGGGTGTGAATAATTGTAACACATTTAGTGAAAAAATATTATTACTTGTTAAACAAAATCTTTTTCTCTGAGAAACTATTGGTATCAATGAATATATTTTTGTATAAAGAAACTAAATTTAACACAGTTAAAACAAATGAATTGTCAGTTAGCAGACACTCATCCCTTTTTACATTACATTACATTACATTACATTACATTTACCCATTGTTACTGGATCCATTTGATAACTACAGATGCACACAAGCGCACTCAGGTGTCAGGTTTCATGTTTCAATTATACCAATTAAACATCTCTCAACAGCTACATTCAATTTTGGACAATTCGACTGATAATTTGACACATTCAAATTATTAGAATTGATTTATTCACACAGTCATACACATGCATAGCAGCTGTATATTATCTTTTATACTAATGTAACTTCATTTTCTGCAATTGTTTACTGTTTGTTTAATAATAATTCAGTAATCATTGTTAAATTTCCTTGAATGTGTCTGATAATTATTTCGACACATTCATATTACTTAAATATATTTATCACACATATACACATGCAAATATATATATAGCTACTCTATGTGATCTATTCTGCTAATCTGACCTTTGGCCGGTCATTAGGACTAATGGCTAATTGAGTTGTATAGTCTAGTGTACCTTAAATTCTTTATACCACTCAGTATTTCTGCCTCTCCCTATCGCTGTGGCTCAATAGAATTAACTTAAAACATAACTTCAACATGCATGTTATAAGCCTGTGCATGGACTAGGGATTAATCACTATGGATGCTTGTGTTGCAAGTGTACCAAACATCTCTCCTCCATCACAGCAGTTCGTTCAACGTCTGTAGAACCCTGTTGAAATTAGAATACAATTTATGTTTCAGGGAATATATTGCCCCGTTTTCTTCATTCTCAAATTTGGAATTTCAAATCATAATTTAGGCCCCTCCCATCATTTGCAATGTCCTCTATCGGTTCGCGAGGGTGTGTGCATGTCGGCGCGCAGCGTTATCTGAAACACGCGGAAGAGGCCGCAGCTTGCGTATTTGGCGGACCGGCGGCTGAGCTGGGCGGTCTTTCCACCGGGGGACTGCACAAGTGCCACAGGCAGACTGCAAGTGCCAGATCAACCAAAGCTCTTTCTATTGTCTGATGTGACTGGGGCTATCCTACAAACAGAGACCTTCCCTCCTTGGGCCATGTTATGACAAATCTTACATTACTCTGCTTGGCACCTGGGCACAGTTGACTCAGGCACACCGAGGATTTGATGTGGAGATCTATACATTTTAGCAGAATACTCCCCTTGTGAGCCTAAATTACTCATATATGATTCATGGACAAACTAGTGCAAACAATTCAAACTGTTGTTTATGAAAAAAAAGTCCTTACAACGTACACTGGCCGCATGTTTTGAGATGTGCTCCATCTTGCATGTGGCATACAATATTTGTCAGTCTTGCCCTTTATTTTACCTTCTTTTGTTGTCAAATATATGGCTTGTATTTAATTTTAAATGGCCATTTTAGGTGGCAATTTTTATATTTTCAAAGAATTTAAAGTTTTTCCAAATACTATTTTAAATATCTTGACCAAACACTGTGCTCAGGAATGTTGGCCAGTGGGTGTGATGAAAGGATTATGTATACGTTTATAGATAAATTAATAGTATGGTTTTATATATATATATATATATATATATATATATATATATATATATATATATTTGTGAATTAATATTTTACCCGTTAAAAGCCTGTTGACTAATTAATGCTGTAAAGATATTGTAAGATATAAAGTGGATAAATGTTAGTCCATTTAGTATCAAATTGCAACATGGCTTATTGCCGTGTTGAAAGATGAAAATGTGGATGAAGATGTTTATACTACCATGAGTGCATATGAATTTGAACATGAATTAAGACCAACAAATGTTTTATTGGCTGTGATTCCGCAAAAAGGCTATGAGTATAACAGTATTTCCAAATGCATCCAGGGAATTAAGTATAGCTCACAGTTTATATCTGTCAATGACTTAAGATATATTTAATTAAACATGACTTTCAAATAGATTCAAATAACATTTACAAATAATTCAAATAAATTGTATTTGTATAATGCATTCCATACTTTAAATGTGCATTTTGCTCAGGTCTGATTTGGCTACAAAATAAAAGGCCAAAGATAGATTGAACCACCCCCTTTGAAATTGAGTGTGTTTGTTACAAAATGCTCACTCCAGGCGTGCCCTCTGCAGGCAGGTATGGACTATCTGGGGTTTATGACAGACAACACAAATTGACTGTGTAAGAGAAAAATTAAATGAAAGCACAGTAGGTGCTGGCTCTGAGGTGGATGGCAATATTGAAGTTGTGACAGGGGTGTCTGCCGCAGAGTGAGGCAATTTAATCTGTCACCCACTGTGATGCCCCTTCCAGTCAAACACACACACAAACATGCGCACATGTGCACACACACACACACACACACACACACACACACGGTTGTATAAAGATATTGTTACACTAACAGATAGATACACTCTGTCACACCCACTGATTCACATATAGGTTCAATCATATTGAAAGAATGATATTCAGTCACAAACACACACACACACACACACACACACACACACACACACACACACACACACACACACACACACACAGGGACTCTCGCTCTGGTTGCTTGGGTGTGCAGGGGGGATGACTTCAAAAACATTTAATTAGCCTTTTGGCAATCATTAATTTTTTACTTCTAAAGTGCAGTGGAAAATGAAAGCCAGTGCTCACCTGTATTTGTGTAGTGTGTGTGTGTGTGTGTGTGTGTGCGTGTGCACACGTGTGTGTGTGTGTGTGTGTGTGCGTGTGCACACGTGTGTGTGTGTGTGTGTGTGTGTGTGTTTGAAAGAAAGAGAGAAAGAGAAACTGACAGCTGTGGTACACTGGTATTCTGACCTGTTCGCTGTTTCCAATGTGGCAGCGCTCTGCTATGTGGAGATTGAAGGTTAATGGTCAATTAAATGTACAATGCAACTTACTGTGGCTCTGAGCTTCTGCCATATAGTAACGCTGGTATGTTTGTTCGGTTGCAATTGGAAGCTGATTTAAACTGCCATGTTGCCAGGTGTAAACATTGAAATGAATGCAGGCCAATATGATTTTCCTCATGTGAATATGTATCTGAATGGATATCTGGGTGCTTCTCGGTATTATGCGTACGAGAGCTTGTATGTGACCGCATTGTGTGCTTATGTTTCCCTTTTTACTCTCCCTCTATCCTGCCCTCCCTTTCTCTCACCCCCCCCCCCCCCCCCCCCCATGTCTGGCGGGGGTATCGGGGGTGAAGTGATCCGCGCGAAAGCCTCCTGTTTGGTGCGGCAAGGAGCTGAGGGAGAGGTGGCTTGTGGGTAGCTATCTGCGGAGAGGCGGTGGAGTCGGGGAGGGCGGCAGCAGATGGCGTGCCACACTGTGAGGGCTGTCGGCTGGCATTCGGGCGGAGGTGGGGGGGGGCGGTGCGTGGGGAATGGGGGGGGGGGGCACTGCTCCCAAAGTGCCAGCAGGCATCAGGAGAGTGGGGACAGAGAGAGAGAGAGAGAGAGAGGGGAGATGCTCTAAGGCCCCAGTTCCTCATTGTGGGAGAGGTGAAGCTTCACTGACCTCGTAATGCTGTGCCTGTTTTCTGGATTCCACAGCTAACTGCTCCACTTGGAAGAGCGACTGTATAGGGCTGTTTTTTTTTTGTTTTTTTTGCTGTGGTCAGTATCGGAAAAGATAGACCAATTGGACAGATGGCCAGAAGAGCAATGCTTTTACGGAAATTAACAGCGAATTAAGGAATTTGTCACCACCATATTCACATGTCATGAAAACACATTTTCTAAATATCCCAGATGTCCTTGCATTTGATTTGAGTCCCCTGCTCTGGTTTCCACTGTTGAGTGTGACAAAACCCTTTTGGAAACCTCAATTGTCTCATTTTCTACTGAAACGTTCTCTGATCAAGAGAGCCTCGTATCCAGTGGAGCCCTACAGGAACCATCCAGGGGTGTCTGATCCCTTCTTCTCCAGCTGAAAGAAGGGTGGAGTGACAGATGTCCCCGTCCTGTGGAGCACTTGGTCCCTGGCATGAAGGACGTGCACCAATATTTGCACACACCTCATTTACTTGGTAGGCCTTGCCCATCTCCTCCCACAAAGTCTGTGAGAATGTGGCAGCCGTGTGTTTGATCTCAGATGAGCTTAAGACTCACAGTCACACAGTGTCGGGACATTGGAAGGTATTTTGTGGACTGTCCCGCTGTCCTAAAAAATTTACATTTAACCCAGGGAAGGTGTACGAGCCATTTCAAGTCTGTGTGTGACTTTGGCCAGTGACTTGCTTTGAATATCCAAATTAAATATCCAAATTAATATCAAAAGAGGGAATATGGCGACCACGGCAATGATGAGCTGAGAACACTCGCACAATCTTGTCCCATTTAATTTCAAATAAACCAGGTATTCAATTCTTTGATACTATGGCTACTAACAATAAGTAAGTAGACACAAGAGAAATCCACAACCTAGAATAATAGCCCATGTATTTCTTATTTATGATCTCTGAGACCGTAATGAAATAATGTCTACCAAACCGGACTTCAAGCGTGGTAGGTCTGATCTAAGCTCTTGTGTGATTTTGAAAAAGATAAGCCTACAACTTCAAAAACGTTAAAGTAATTCAGATATAAATGTCCAGATATAAATTTTATATGATCGCAGAGAAAAATTGCAGGTTATTTGGGCCTCATTCACCAACCATTCTATGAAGAATTTTGCTCTTAAGACTTTCTTTAAAAGGTTTTTATGAACATTTTGGCATTCACCAATGTATTCTTACTTGGGATTTTTTCTTGGGTAGAACAGAAGCTCAAAATGCAAACATCAGTTATTCCCGAAATGTTTGTAAAAACGTTTTAAAGGAAGTCAACAAATTTGTCCATAGGGTGATTGGTGAATGAGGCCCATTGTTCTGAAAACGATAGCGTGTGCTCTTTAATGGTGTTCAACAGGGGGTGCGCGCATTACGATGTGTTTTCCAGGTTAGTTTGAGTCAAGGGTAAGACAATGTTGATCTTCCTCGCCCAAAAGTGACACTACCACCTGACACTTGCAGCTCCATGTAATTGAAGAATTATGCCTAGCTGCATCTCAATTCAAAGTTAAACTTAAGAGGTCTGAAGGCCAGTTGGAGCCGGGGAAGCACGGGGAGGGTGGGGTTTGAGGCAACGCTCACCGTCAGTGCCCATGTGCAAAGAACGGAAACTCGCCGTTTCCCGCCATCGAAAGGACGACGGCTTGATCCGAGATTGTGGCGGGCCGGGGAGGACGGGGTGCGAAGATGCCCGAAACGCTTTAGCGGGGGCAGCGACGGCAGAGAAGGTAGCGACGCGCGAGGGGAGCCTGTGCTGATGCCGCGGAAGACAAAGAGAAAAAAAACGCGGCGGGAACCTGGAAGAGCCGCAGTCCCTGGCAGCTGTTTGAGAGAGCAGAAAGACCCAACGTGTCTAAATATTTCATCGGCAGGTCCCTGCCTGTGACTCGCACAAGCGCACCCTGCGTGACAGAACGCCCACGTGCACGCGCACAAACCCCCAGTACTCAGGGCGGTCACAATCCTCCAGAAGACATGATAATTCGGCGATAGTATGAGCCCAACCTGGTACAAGCGGGAGCCCAGAAGGAGTCTATATTTGAGGCGAAGGGCATTCTGGCCGCACCTCTTTGTTTTCGAAAGGCCATTTTTGGAGCGGGCTATCCCTGTGCAGTGCAGTTAGTTGTGGAGAAGGGGCCATTGGAGTACCTGAGTTATTGTTGAAAATTAGTCTCAATCTCTCACTAATTAAAGTGCCTGCAACAACCGGCTTCCACTGTGACGTGCTGCTGAACAGATGTTGTGGAATTTAAGATGCGAACTCGGCTCCTCTCCCCCTCCCCGTCTCTCAGCCCCCCTCAACCCAACACACGCTCACACACACACACACACACACACGCATACACACACAAAAACACACACACACACACACACACATGGGCACACACACACACATGGGCACACACACACACATGCGCACACACACACACACACACACACACTCATGTGCACACACACACTCACCTCCCCCCGGTTGGCCCCGCACAGGGGCACCATGTGGCACTCCAGTCCCCCTGGCACAGTGCTCCGACAGTGCCAGCTTCTCATTGTCTTCCTCTGCCGACTGGAAACCCAGACTTCTCTTCCCCCCTTCTCTCTTTTCAACTCCACATCCTCACTTCTCCTCAAAAAGAAAAACGCCATGGTAAAACCTAAACTAATTGCACGTAAAAATGAAGCATTGTGCTGAGTTCGGTAAGTGGCTTTTTCTGAAAAGGCTTTTTTATTGTTCTGGAAAATAAAGAGCAACCGCTATTTTTCCGTAACATTAGCATGTTCTCAGAACACGATTCCATTAACACACACAAAGCCATGATACAATACTGATGATATCAATAGCAATTCTTATAAAAGATTAAATGCTTTCACATTGCATGAATGATTAGCATTTAGTGTTAGCATAGGACACTATATTATGTTATGGCAGTGTGCCACATAACACATAACCATCTTGTGATATGAATGAAAGGCCTTACATCTGTCAGTATTTCATTGATGTCTGATTTATGAAAGCCTCAACATACCAGGTAATAGACCTGTTAATGTGTTTTATACCTTACATACACAATTACGCCTGCAATATCTGACCTCAATCTCAGTATTTGTCAAAAATACCTTACTAAACATTTAACTTTCATGTATTTCGTGTTTGCATTTGATTCATCCAAAGATATTTATACTGAGATATTGTTCCAAGTATTCTATGTTTACACTTGATGTTTACACTAAATCATTTATAATTTCTTTAATGCTTGTGACATTATTTATTTGATTAAAAGGTGCCCCTAACAAGAGCCAATATAGCTTACATTATTCATTTTGGCATTTGTCCATTAGTGCAATCACGAGTGCAATACTATACACTGGCCATGTGTACCACTGCAGGATCTGGGATTCAAACGTGCAACCATCTAGTAACAAAACCATGTACCTTAATTATTCCTCTGTTCTGCCATTTTAGATGTTATCATTTAACGCTCCTATTATGTTAACATATTATGACACCTTTTATGTTTGGGGCAAAATTGACCCCAACAGTTCGAACCGACACAAAATGACTGTATTTTTGACACTTTGTCTGTCACCTCCTTCATGTCTCCCAATTGACAAGCATTTTATCCGTAAATTTGAAACATCTGTGATAAACTTCTCATTTTAGAGCCGAAGGCAAGTGAAGGTTTGTGAATTTTAAAACCTGTATGGGAAAGTACCCAGAATCACCCACAAAAAAAATCAGAGATAAAAAATTTAAAAGTTATATATTTTCTTATGTTTTATACAGCTACAGAGCCTGGGGTCAAAATGACCCAACACAACTCTGTATACAAAGTTTGGGCAGTACTTTTGAATACAACATTATGTTTATTGCACGTATTTCTATTTAATCCCACTACATTAGGAAACGTCATACATGGTGGAAAGAATAAGGTTGACTGGTTTTTGAGAGACGTCAAGCACTGAATGGGGTCAAATTGACCCCGAACATAATAGGAGGGTTAAGTTTTGTTTCTTTACTTGCTTTTCCTTTCTTTGATATTTCTTTTGTTACCACCATGACTTATACACCATGATGCCATGGTGTATGGAATTATCTTAACAGATCAACAGTGTTCATTTGATGAAAAATTTATAAACCAAACAATCTTGGCCAGTATTTTCATTTATTCATGTTATCCTAAGGCAAATAATAATATTTGTAATACTTAAAAAAAAAATACAGCTTTACCAAGAAACAGAATATGAAATTAGGGTACAATAATGGAAAATAACACCCAAAGATGAAAAAGGAAAACAAAACAATAGATTTTCAAATGTATAAATACGACTCAAATAACAAAATAAAGAAATATTTCAATTGACTTTGACATGAAAATGGCACATGATCAGAACGAATGACTCTGAATAGATGAATCCCACAATATTTTAGGACACTGTGACACACTTGAGTGTTGTAGTGAGAGACCGCACCTTGTCGTGAGATCAGTGAGAGAATTAACGCGGTGACTGGCTGTCACATCAGCCATTGTGTTAAGTCTTTGTGTTTGGCTGTAGAATGCCAGGCAGGAATGCCCATTGGTGGCAGGAAAGGACAGTGAGTAGATCATAGTTGATTGTACGTGGGAAATGTGTCCAGTGCTACAGAGCTTGTTCTTATGATACGCCTTGATAATTTGACAACCCAGTTAGTGAGCATTGTCTAACTCTGCCTGGGAAGTGTTTTGAGCTGGAAAATGAGGGGAATATTATAAAGTTAAATATTCATGGTGGAATAAAGCAGTAGTTTTGAGGGTATGTGCATTGGGTGCTTCATATATAGCATTGGTTATTTGGAATTGGCCGTGGTGATTTTGCAGGACATTGGTCAGGCACCATGTCTGTGTGTGTTTTTCTACACCCGCGCATCACTCAAAGTGTCTGCCTCTGGTTGCTAAGACAAAAAGACAAAAATTGTGGAATCGATGTTGCCATGGCAATACCCGGAACGCATTTATATTTATATACTGTATATATTCAAATTCCAACCAAATGTAGAAAAGAACCTTATCCCCACTGTAAAGTATGGTGGTGAATATGTGATGTTCTGGGGCTGTTTTCCTCCAAAGAAGGAAACTAAAAGTCTTAGACCAAAATCTGGCTGCCTCTGCCAGAAGACTAAAAGTGGGTAGTGGTGGAATCTTCCAGCAGGGAAATTATCCAAAGCATTTCTCAAAATCGACAAAAAAAAGGTTCATTGACCACAGAATCAAGCTTTTGCAATGGCCATCCCAGTCCCCTGAACCCCATTGAAAACCTGTGGGGTGAGTTGAAGAGGAGAGTCCACATGTGAGGACAAGGACTCTGAAGGATCTGGAGAGATTCTTTATGGAGGAATGGCCTCAAATCCATTGCTGTGTGCTCTCCAACCTCATCAAGCAATATAAGAGAAGGCTCAATGCTGTTATCTTGGCAAATGGAGGGTGCACAAAGTATTAAATACAGATGCCAATAATTGACACATCTACTTTGAAATAAAAATTATTAGCATCATAGACTCAATGGTATCCAATTAAACCAAATTTTTTTTTGCTCATTATTCTGAGAAGACATTTGATAAACAATAAACTGAATTTAATTCTGTACTTTTTGCTCATATTAATCTTACAGATTTTCAGCTTTTTTATTAGATGTCATTTTTATAAATATTGGATTCATCATTTAGAAATTATACATAGCCCGCCTATTTAATGCCAACTAAAGTACTGGAACAAATGATAAGTTTATTATATTTATGTAACATAATGCAAAATAAAGTAGCCAAGTTTATTTGGTTTTATATCCTTTGCATGTATGACATTTTGATGTTTGTTGTTTCTCCTGATTAATTTTCCTATTGAACTCTGGAAAAATAAGTTAGGAGAAAAAACCCTTAAAGTGATCCATCCAAATCGACTGCATATCTGGCCACAGAGAGATGGCTCGTTTGATACCTCAGACCCTTGATGACGTACAGTTTAGCCAACCATGTGTTGCATACTGTTCCAGCGTAATTTACCCCCCAGTTCTCATAGAGATCCATTCAAATACAGAGCGGTTATAGTATCGCTTGTAAGAGTGCCTGAAAATAAGATATCAAGAGTCTTTTGATGTTGTTGGGTCACAGATATCAAAACACCATGGCATGCAAAGGATATGTAACCAAATACTAAACATGGCTACTTTATTCATTATGTAAATTTAAGCCATTTTGCCACAAATTTGGAAGTATGCTTTGGGTCATTGTTCATTTGCAACCAAGCTTTAACTTCCTGGCTGATGTCTTGATATGTTGCTTTAATATATACACATAATTTTCCTTCCTCATGATGCCATCTATTTATGAAGTGCACCAGTCCCTCCTGCAGCAAAGCACCCCCACAACATGATGCTGCCATCCCTGTGCTTCACGGTTGGGATGGTGTTCTTCGGCTTGCAAGCCTCACCCTTTTTCCTCCAAACATAACGATGGTCATTATGGCCAAACAGTTAAATTTTTGTTTAGACCAGAGGACATTTCTTGAAAAGTAAGATCTTTGTCCCCATGTGCAGTTGCAAACTGTAGTCTGACATTTTTATGGCAGTTTTGGAGTAGTGGCTTCTTCCTTGCTGAGCAGCCTTTCAGGTTATGTCGATATAGGACTAATTTTACTGTGGATATAAATACCTTTGTACCTGTTCCCTCCAGCATCTTCACAAGGTTCTTTGCTGTTGTTCTAGGATTGATATGCACTTTTTGCACCAAAGCACATTCATCTCTAGGAGACAGAATGTGTCTCCTTCCTGAACGGTATAATGGCTGCATGGTCCCATGGTGTTTATACTTGTGTACTATTGTTTGTACAGGCGAAAGTGGTACCTTCAGGCATTTGGAAATTGCTCCCAAGGATGAACCAGACTTGTGGAGGTCCACAATTTTCTTTCTGAGGTCTTGGCTGATTTCTTTTGATTTTCCCATGATGTCAAGCAAAAAGGCACTGAGTTTGAAGGTCGGCCTTAAAATACATCCACAGGTACACCTTCAATTGACTAAAATAATGTCAATTAGCCTATCAGAAGTTTCTAAAGCCATGACATCATTTTCAGAAATTTTCCAAGCTGTTTAAAGGCACAGTCAACTTAGTGTATGTAAACTTCTGACCCACTGGAATTGTGATATAGTGAATTAAAAGTGAAATAATCTGTCTGTAAACAATTGTTGGAAAAATTACTTGTGTCATGCACAAAGTAGATGTCCTAACTGACTTGCCAACACTATAGTTTGCTAACATGAAATCTGTGGAGTGGTTAAAAATGACTTCAACTATATATATATACACTGCCCGGCCAAAAAAAAAGTTGCAGTTGCACCAGTCATGCATAGTGCCCACTGTACAAGCCTCTGGAGGCAGTGTTATGATCTGGGGTTACTTCAATTGGTCAGGTCTAGGCTCAGCAACGTTATGCAGCTATAAAATGAAGTCAGCTGAGTACCTGAATGTACTGAATGACCAGGTTATCCCATCAATGGGCATATTCCAGGACGACAATGCCAAGATTCATCGGGCTCAAATTGTGAAAGAGTGGTTCAGGGAGCATGAGGTGTCATTTTCACACATGAATTGGCCACCAGAGTCCTGACCTTAACCCCATTGAAAGTCTTTGGGATGTCCTGGAGAAGACTTCACGGAGTGGTTCGACTCTCCCGTCGTCAATACAAGATCTCGGGCAAAAATTAATGCAAGTCTGGACGGAAATAAATGTTGTGACGTTGCATAAGGTTGTCGAAACAATGCCACGACGAATGCACGCCATAATCAAAGCTAAAGGCGGTCCAACAAAATATTACAGTGTGCGACTTTTTTTTTGGCCGGGCAGTGTATATACACACACACACACACTGTTAAATGGATATATTTTTTTCAGTTATTCCTTACATCTATCCATATATGCATCTACTTCATATATACTGCCTGGCCAAAAAAAAAGTTGCAGTTGCACCAGTCATGCATAGTGCCCACTGTACAAGCCTCTGGAGGCAGTGTTATGATCTGGGGTTACTTCAATTGGTCAGATCTAGGCTCAGCAACGTTATGCAGCTATAAAATGAAGTCAGCTGAGTACCTGAATGTACTGAATGACCAGGTTATCCCATCAATGGGCATATTCCAGGACGACAATGCCAAGATTCATCGGGCTCAAATTGTGAAAGAGTGGTTCAGGGAGCATGAGGTGTCATTTTCACACATGAATTGGCCACCAGAGTCCTGACCTTAACCCCATTGAAAGTCTTTGGGATGTCCTGGAGAAGACTTCACGGAGTGGTTCGACTCTCCCGTCGTCAATACAAGATCTCGGGCAAAAATTAATGCAAGTCTGGACGGAAATAAATGTTGTGACGTTGCATAAGGTTGTCGAAACAATGCCACGACGAATGCACGCCATAATCAAAGCTAAAGGCGGTCCAACAAAATATTACAGTGTGCGACTTTTTTTTTGGCCGGGCAGTGTATATACACACACACACACACTGTTAAATGGATATATTTTTTTCAGTTATTCCTTACATCTATCCATATATGCATCTACTTCATATATACTGCCTGGCCAAAAAAAAAGTTGCAGTTGCACCAGTCATGCATAGTGCCCACTGTACAAGCCTCTGGAGGCAGTGTTATGATCTGGGGTTACTTCAATTGGTCAGGTCTAGGCTCAGCAACGTTATGCAGCTATAAAATGAAGTCAGCTGAGTACCTGAATGTACTGAATGACCAGGTTATCCCATCAATGGGCATATTCCAGGACGACAATGCCAAGATTCATCGGGCTCAAATTGTGAAAGAGTGGTTCAGGGAGCATGAGGTGTCATTTTCACACATGAATTGGCCACCAGAGTCCTGACCTTAACCCCATTGAAAGTCTTTGGGATGTCCTGGAGAAGACTTCACGGAGTGGTTCGACTCTCCCGTCGTCAATACAAGATCTCGGGCAAAAATTAATGCAAGTCTGGACGGAAATAAATGTTGTGACGTTGCATAAGGTTGTCGAAACAATGCCACGACGAATGCACGCCATAATCAAAGCTAAAGGCGGTCCAACAAAATATTACAGTGTGCGACTTTTTTTTTGGCCGGGCAGTGTATATACACACACACACACACTGTTAAATGGATATATTTTTTTCAGTTATTCCTTACATCTATCCATATATGCATCTACTTCATATATACTGCCTGGCCAAAAAAAAAGTCGCCGTTGCACCCGTGATGCATAGTGCCCACTGTACAAACCTCTGGAGGCAGTGTTATGATCTGGGGTTGCTTCAATTGGTCAGGTCTAGGCTCAGCAACGTTATGCAGCAATAAAATGAAGTCAGCTGAGTACCTGAATGCACTGAATGACCAGGTTATCCCATCAATGGGCATATTCCAGGACGACAATGCCAAGATTCATTGGGCTCAAATTGTGAAAGAGTGGTTCAGGGAGCATGAGGAATCATTTTCACACATGAACTGGCCACCAGAGTCCTGACCTTAACCCCATTGAAAGTCTTTGGGATGTGCTGGGGAAGACTTTACGTAGTGGTTCGACTCTCCCGTCGTCAATACAAGATCTCGGCCAAAGATTAATGCAACTCTGGATGGAAATAAATGTTGTGACGTTGCATAAGGTTGTCAAAACAATGCCACGACGAATGCGCACCGTAATCAAAGCTAAAGGTGGTCCAACAAAATATTACAGTGTGCGACTTTTTTTTTGGCCAGGCAGTGTATTTTAAAACTAATAGCTGAAGTAACTGTCTAGAGTCCGTGGCTATACTTTTACTGGTGTATGCTGAAAAGCCATTTACACCCAAAGTGAAACTGCTGTTGTCTGAGAGTGGTAGAGAGGCTCTTGGCTCTTGCCCCAAGTCGTGGGCTGTTGTCTGCCAGTGGTGAGAAGTGAAGGGCCCTGTGAAGGCCTAATCTGGGCCAGAATTAACTGTATTTACCACAAGCTATTGGTTCTAATCTCTTAAGCTCACTGTGGGGGCAAGCGGGGCTTGAGACTCCTGTGTAAACTCTCACTCTCTTCCCGGCGATGGAACCCCGTGGCGGGATCCACTCAGCGGTGTTTACTCTTCTCCTCGGCAGTCTGAAAGAACGGGGCATGTGGGTATTAATGCGCACGGCGCCCATCTGAAATCACACCTGCCCACAGATAGAGAACCACTGGGGAATACCGCCTCTAAGATGCGCGTGATATGCATCTACTATAGATGAGTTTACATGGACACCAGGTCTTTACTTTACAGTCCTATCATAAACGTGGGGAGGGGGCAGTTGTGTTAGGAAGAGTAGAACTCATGAATACCACCCAGTATCAGAACAGACCTATGAATCCACCACAATCTTAGCACTATTTCCCTTTAGTATACCCCTCCACATGTATGTCTTCATTTGCTTAATTTCTTAATTACACATAAACAGTGATGCCCCTCAAGAACGCGCCATGTTGTCCTCAGGCAAAATGTGTTACGTTTTAAGGGCTTGTTGTAAATCATATCCCAAAATGATACATTTGACAAATGGGACATGCTGACACACTCAAATAAATTACTGGAGCCAAAGAATTTTATGAAGACAAGCAGACCTGTGTTTCACAGCTGTGGTTACAATATTAGAGTTGTTTATATTGACTGAAAGGAATTTATAGGAGCATAATAAGAGCCTGCGATGCCGTTCTGACCAGAGGAGTTTTATAAGTGCAGCTGGCTTATAGTGTACTGGCGCAATGTAAAACAGGAACTTTGTACTAGAAACAGAATTGTTGAGATACAAAAATAAAGTACAGTGAACAGCCAATTGCAATTTGTGCATCTTCAGCCACGCCTCTCAGTTTCTTATGCAAAAAAGCCCTAATAGTAAAAAAAATCCTAGCCTTTTTAATTATGACAGTTTAAATCAATTCAAACTATAAAAGTGTGACCAAATGACTAATACAGTTTTTCTCCATTGTTTGAAAAAAAAAAAAAACAGTGCGATTTTAATTTGTTGGGAGTGGACAAAGTAAAATAAGAAAAAAAAACTACTGTGCTGGGAATAAACCAAAAATGTAAAAGTAAAACCAAAAAAAAATTATTCTGCTCTCTGCTCTTGATCAGGCCACATATTCTCATGTACATCACACATTATATTTTCTCTGGCCAAGCAGCGGGAGAAGTGTCTTTTGGAATGACGCAGCCACCCTTGGCATGACAGAAATGAAAAAGCAATGGTTTCATTGAACCAATTTCGAAACAGAGCATCACGGTGGGAAACTCACATATGACAACATGTGTGAGCTGCTCTGGTCTATCTTGTGTGTGTGTGTATGTGTGTGTGCACGTGTGAGTGTGTATATGTGTGTATGTGCATGTTTCTAAGTGAGTGTGTGTGGAGCTACTTTCTGCAGCACTGTGAAAGGCATATTTCCCCTGTGTTTCAGGTCCTCTTTAAGGCTGGTAAGATAAGCTACTCTCAGCTGCAGAGGGGACAGGCTCTCTCGTATTTACTCCATGTAGGGGTGGAGTTGGTATGCACACAAGGGATACTGGCAGCTTAGTTTGTGCACACTATGCTGTCCATACTGTGGTCCCCTTGTAATAGTATACATTAGGTACTCTGCAGTACAGGAATCATTGAGTATTCATATGTTACAGTAAATAACAATAGAGCAGATCTACCTATTCTATGTTTGTCAGCCATTATTCTCCACATACAGGAGAGCTCACATTTTCCCCTTTTATTTGTGCTAAAGCTCCGATTGAATAATTAAATCAACTAGCGTTTTACCTAGGAAAAATGGGTGTGTTAATTGATAAGTGAGTATAGTTTTTCACAATTGTTTACACACGTTTTCTGAATCTTTGGCTCATTTTCTCAAAACACAAAACTCTACAAATCTCTAGCAAAAGCAAACACTGCATTCAAAACGGTTTTCTCTTTCCAAAATATTCTTTTTGCATCAAAATGACACACACCATCATATGAATAGATCTTTCTACCAACCAACAACACACTGATGTGCTCAACACAAAACACTACTATGAATATATTATCAGTAGATTTATGCCTTTTGCATTTTCAGTGTTACACTGTAGCCGGTTGTAAAATATTGTTACAGTAATGTATATCAACTCACATATATATAAATAAACACACACAAATGCAATACAGTAACAAAAGCATTTGTATTTTTTTTCCAAAATGCAGTATTTTGGAACACTTGTGTTTTGTATGCAACACTTTACATACCTAACAGGCGTAAACCAGGAAGAACATTCAGTAAGATAAAGGGTTTAATGTAAAAAATAAAAATAAATGAAAGTGGCTCATTTTTTCAAAACTCAAACACAAAAACAAATGCAAAATGTAAGAAAAAATAAGCTGCATCCTGCCTCCTATTTTGCTTTGGCCTCAGCACCTAATCTACATCACAAGCGTTGTTCTCCCTGGCTAAACAGCAGGGAAAGAATCTTCTGGCATGACGGATCCAGCCGCCGAAAGCCCCCACATCAACTTCACCACAAGCATCCTCCATTGCCTGGAGAAGAGGCATGCGTGCAAGGGGATGGCGGTCATACACCTTCCATCTCCATGCCGAAAAAAAACTCTCCAATTGGGTTTATGAATGGGGAATATGGTGGGAGGTATAGAATAATAAATTGTGGGTGGTTGATGAACCAGTTGCGGATCAGAGCAGCCCAGATGACAACATACCTGGGCTGCTCTGGTCCACCCCTCTGCTCGGCTGGAATGAGGATGCCATGTAGTGTGTCCAGGAATGTGATATGATGGGCAGTGTTGTACTAGAGACCAAGGTTGGCATGGTGATGGAGGATGCCTTACTGGCTAACGGCTGCGCACATGGTGATATTCCCTCCATGCTGTCTAGGGACATACACAATGGCACGGTGGCCAATAATGTTCCGTCCCTGTCCCCTTTTTTTGGCTAGGTTAAAGCCAG
>CM056379.1:56095486-56160486 GCA_029718625.1 Synaphobranchus kaupii
TCTTACACCTCTTACCCCTCTTACTCCTCTTACAGCTCTTACTCCCTCTTACTCCTCTTACACCTCTTACTCCTCTTACACCTCTTACCCCTCTTACTCCTCTTACACCTCTTACTCCTCTTACACCTCTTACTCCTCTTACTCCTCTTACACCTCTTACTCCTCTTACTCCTCTAACACCTCTTACTCCTCTTACACCTCTTACTCCTCTTACCCCTCTTACCCGTCTTACTCCTCTTACACCTCTTATCCTCGTCCCCTCTTACGTCTTCTTACACTCTTATCTACCTCTTACTCCTCTTACACCTCTTACTCCTCTTACACCTCTTACCCCTCTTACTCCTCTTACAGCTCTTACTCCTCTTACTCCTCTTACACCTCTTACTCCTCTTACACCTCTTACTCCTCTTACACCTCTTACTCCTCTTACACCTCTTACACCTCTTACTCCTCTTACTCCTCTAACACCTCTTACTCCTCTTACCCCTCTTACCCGTCTTACTCTTCTACACCTCTTACTCCTCTTACACCTCTTACTCCTCTTACACCTCTTACTCCTCTTACCCCTCTTACACCTCTTATTCCTCTTACCCCTCTTACACCTCTTATTCCTCTAACACCTCTTACTCCTCTTACTCATCTTACTCCTCTTACTCCTCTAACACCTCTTACTCCTCTTACTCATCTTACTCCTCTTACCCCTCTTACTCCTCTTACCCCTCTTACTCCTCTTACTCCTCTTACACCTCTTACTCCTCTTACCCCTCTTACACCTCTTATTCCTCTAACACCTCTTACTCCTCTTACTCATCTTACTCCTCTTACCCCTCTTACACCTCTTACTCCTCTTACACCTCTTACTCCTCTTACACCTCTTACTCCTCTTACTCCTCTTACTCCTCTTACACCTCTTACTCCTCTTACTCATCTTACCCCTCTTACACCTCTTACTCCTCTTACCCGTCTTACTCTTCTTACACCTCTTACTCCTCTTACACCTCTTACTCCTCTTACACCTCTTACTCCTCTTACACCTCTTACCCCTCTTACTCCTCTTACAGCTCTTACTCCTCTTACTCCTCTTACACCTCTTACTCCTCTTACACCTCTTACCCCTCTTACTCCTCTTACACCTCTTACTCCTCTTACACCTCTTACTCCTCTTACTCCTCTTACACCTCTTACTCCTCTTACTCCTCTAACACCTCTTACTCCTCTTACACCTCTTACTCCTCTTACCCCTCTTACCCGTCTTACTCCTCTTACACCTCTTACTCCTCGTACCCCTCTTACCCGTCTTACTCTTCTTACACCTCTTACTCCTCTTACACCTCTTACTCCTCTTACACCTCTTACTCCTCTTACACCTCTTACCCCTCTTACTCCTCTTACAGCTCTTACTCCTCTTACTCCTCTTACACCTCTTACTCCTCTTACACCTCTTACTCCTCTTACACCTCTTACTCCTCTTACACCTCTTACACCTCTTACTCCTCTTACTCCTCTAACACCTCTTACTCCTCTTACCCCTCTTACCCGTCTTACTCTTCTTACACCTCTTACTCCTCTTACACCTCTTACTCCTCTTACTCCTCTTACCCCTCTTACCCCTCTTACACCTCTTACTAATCTTACACCTCTTACTCCTCTTACTCCTCTAACACCTCTTACTCCTCTTACACCTCTTACTCCTCTTACCCCTCTTACCCGTCTTACTCTTCTTACACCTCTTACTCCTCTTACACCTCTTACTCCTCTTACACCTCTTACTCCTCTTACACCTCTTACCCCTCTTACTCCTCTTACAGCTCTTACTCCTCTTACTCCTCTTACACCTCTTACTCCTCTTACACCTCTTACTCCTCTTACACCTCTTACTCCTCTTACTCCTCTTACACCTCTTACTCCTCTTACACCTCTTACCCCTCTTACCCCTCTTACTTCTCTTAGCCGTCTTACTCCTCTTACACCTCTTACCCCTTTACTCCTCTTACTCCTCTTACACCTCTTACTCCTCTAACACCTCTTACTCCTCTTATACCTCTTACTCATCTTACCCCTCTTACATCTCTTACTCCTCTTACCCCTCTTCCCCCTCTTACTCCTCTTACTCCTCTAACACCTCTTACTCCTCTTACACCTCTTACTCCTCTTACCCGTCTTACTCCTCTTTCTCCTCTAACACCTCTTACTCCTCTTACTCCTCTTACACCTCTTACTCCTCTTACCCCTCTTACACATCTTACTCCTCTTACACCTCTTACTCCTCTTACTCCTCTTACTCCTCTTACACCTCTTACTCCTCTTACCCCTCTTACACCTCTTACCCCTCTTACTCCTCTTACACCTCTTACTCCTCTTACCCCTCTTACTCCTCTTACTCATCTTACTCCTCTTACACCTCTTACCCCTCTTACTCATCTTACTCCTCTTACTCCTCTTACTCCTCTTACCCCTCTAACCCCTCTTACTCCTTGACCTCTAGCTCTTGCTTCACCATTGACGTCCATTTTCCTCCAAAACAGGAGAGCTCATCTGTGACCTTTTCATAGTGCTAAAGCTCTGATTTCTAAGTGAACAATTAAGCAACTAGTGTTTACACCTGTGAGGAGTGGGTGTTGCCAATTAGTAAATAAAGCTTGGCATTTTGATTGGCGTTGCTTTCCAAAGGAACACAAGAGATTTTACTTTTGAATGTTGTGCCTAATGTAGAGAATTGTGAGTAGTGTTTTGCAAAAGTGTGATTTACAATTGAAAACTGAGTGTAAAGCAGAAATTGTGCTTGCAATTTTACAGACTTGGCACCTGAGTTTCAGGTTTCAGTGTTTGCGTTTCAAGTTCCAATTTTAGTGTGTAAGCAATTGAGAAAAACTGTAATGGCAGTGTTTTTCATGTGAAAACAAAAGATATACTTTTTGAAAATTGTGCCTTAAACAGGAGAATTGTGTGAAATGTATTCAAAAAGAGACTGTTAAAGAGACTGAAATTTGTGTAAAAACAAGCAAAATAGTGCTTATAATTTTGAAAAGATTGTCTATCTTTTGGCACATAAACTTAATGTTTTATTAATAGGGTCATAACACCAATTTTAGTGTGTAAACAATTGAGAAAAACTGTAATAACATAACTGAATTGTAGTGGCATCCTTTTATGGATTTTGGTGCTCTTTGCAGTGAGTGCAGTGAGGCCACTCTTATTGCAAGTTATACCCCCCCCCCATTCTCTCTCTCTCTCTCTCTCTCTCTCTCTCTCTCTCTGTCTATCTCTGTCTTTCTTTCTTTCTTTTTCCCTCTCTCTCTCGGGCCTGTTAGGTTTGCAGTCAGACAGAGTCGACATATTGAGTGCCTGCAGCGAGATTCTTCCCCATGAGTGACATTCCGGAGCAGGGTGTCCCAGGGGAGGGGGGAACTGGAGAGCAGGGAGGGGAGGGGCGCAGGGGTGGGTGTGTGCGTAACACGGACCCGAAGAAAGCGTGGGTGGAAGTAGGGACCGCGTGGGTGGAAGTAGGGGCAGCGGGTTTCCTTTGTGGGCCCTGAAGAACACTCCCTGCACCCTATGCCGGGCCACACTCCAGCTTCCTGCATGGGCGCAGTTGAGAAGCCCTGAGACATGTCCCAGCTTGTATATATTGAAGAGAAAACTATGAGCACTGGTCTGCAGAGCCATGATGTTGCTCCATAATATTCCTGAAAGTGGATGTGATTGCTGCTGCATGGGCTGCGTCCTAGCTCTGCTTGGGTTCCTGCCTCAACTGTTTAGCTACCTAATTACCAATCTACTTTTCAACACAACTAAATTATCTTATTTGCAGGGAACGCACAGGGAACTTTCCAGAGTGCCCTGACCGGGAGACCCGCGTTGCTGTGTTGCTCACGTCGACACACAGGGCCGGAGAGGGTGGAGGCTGCATCCGTCGCAGCATTCTGTAATTGAATGCCATTGGCTGTCTATCAAAGGGGGAAAAAAACGCTGAGGTGGTTAAAACATCAGGCTGTTAACTCGATGAAATAGACGTTTTTTTCTATATGCGCACTAAGCCTGCTTTTGCTGTGCCAGGGAAAAGTGGGGTATGGATTTTTAAGCAGCCCTTCAAAGGGTGATGTCCTTCACTCATTTATTCACTCAAGCACCCAGTCATTCAGGCCCTCTATCAGCTACTCACTCACTCACTCACTCACTCACAAGTTATGCCCTTAATTTTATCACCAGATGGCGAAAGGGTACAAATAAAGAGATACGGAATTATACCTGATGTTCCAGTTGTACCGACCCAAAACTTACTGATCCTTCCAAAAATGCAGTTTTCTTAATTACACTCAATGCCTATATTTCTTCTGAATTCTTCCTCAGCGCATAAGATATTTTTAGTTTTTAATCTTCCAAAAAATAAGGGTTCAATTTTAATTTCTCTTTTAGTTTTTGTGTATGCATATGTGTGCATGTGCGTGCACGTCTGTACATTTGTAAATACAGCACCTGCAATTCCCAATCCAGACATCTAGTTTTGCTCTACTTACATTCTTTTTTTTCTATTTGATTCATGCATTAGTTCATTTATTAATCCCCTCCGTTCTCCTCTACAATTTATGCCTTTTTTCTTCTTCTCTTCCTTTCCCTTAATCCCTGTCTTTTGTTCTGTCTTACTCCAGCTTTAAATATTTCATTTGATGTTGAGTGGAGACGGGACTGGTACATTAACCAGTTGTGCCAGTTTGGCTCTCTGGTTGTAGCTGGCTGTATAAAAATAAACACACTCCAGTTGTAATGAACAGATGTCACTGAATTTAAATGCATACTCACCCCCTCCCTCCCCTCGTTCTCCAGCCCCATACACACACACACACACACACATGCACATGAGTACACTGCACATGCATATAAACACACACAAACATATACAAAGAGACAGATACACTTGCACAGTCGCATAATTTTTTCCGAACATGAACACACACACACACACACACACGCATGCACACGCACACAAAAACACACGGACACATATGCACACGCACGCACAGCACGGCCACGCATGCGGCTGCGCATGCACACACACAAATATGCGCGCTCTCACACCCATACACCCACTTCTCCGTGCCCCCTCGCCTGGCACAAACCCGCCGCAGCCGCTGCCAGCTCTCCCCGGTCCCCGTGCGGCAGTGTGTAACATGCCGCATTTAGACCCCTCGTTATTGTGGGCCTGCACCGTTTAATTTATTTATTGGTTTGCTCGCGGAGCCAGCCCGGATCCCGAGCGGCGGCGCCCATGTTGGTACACGGAGGGGCGCACGTGCCGCCGTGCTGCTGCTCTCTCCCAGTGTTTTCCTGCAGAAGCCGTGCCAGCTTCCCCTGTTTCCTGGCTGAGGCTTCTCGCCGCTGTCGGGAAGATAGAGGGAAAGAGAGACGTAGGAGAGAGAGAGAGAGAGAGAGAGAGAGAGAGAGAGAGAGAGAGAGAGACCGACCAACCTCCCCAGCTCTTGACAGGAAGACCGGGCGAAGGTAGCCAGGACTCTGCACATAGCAAATCGAAAACAAACTTCCCCGAGTCGTACCGCGCAACCCGTCTATGTACCGCGCGCGGGCGATCCATCTCCTTTTTCGGCCTGTCGATATGCATCACACGCCTATGGATCAGGCGGGCACATTTTTGCACGCGTTTCGCACTCCGTTGCGAGGCTGGCTTGCGCCGTACTAGGGTCGCCTTAGTTATAATTCCACACGTGTTATTAATTGGATAATATATGAGGGTGTTTTTGGATCTCAGATCAGATAAAGCGAGAACAGAGAGGCTTGTGTCTGGAGGCTTTATCATTAATTCAAGACCTTTCAGATGGCAGATTTGCAGGGGGGAGGGCTTGATGAGTGTTTTGTTATTCAGTGGTGTTTGTGTTTTTCCACAAACAAGCGCGGGGACTGACTGGCGATTTGAAGAGCCAATGGCGAGGGATATCTCCAGGGGGGGTCGACCTTAGCCTGACTGCGACTGGTAGCCCCATCCATTACCCTCACCTGCACTCCTCTCACACACTGCTGTGCACCAGTCAGCCTCCACTAGCCAGCGCGTTGTGTCGTTATCGCGTCGCCGTCATATTGTGGCAGCATAGTGATTTTGTTGTATTTTTTATTTTTTGCCACAGTGATGAACTGATACTGATCATCACATGTATGTGTTAGGAGTGATCTGACATTTCAGGCTATGTCAGACATAGGCGTTTTAAGCAGGGGGGGCCGTCGCAGACCAGGGGGTCAATGTTAGGGGGTATCAGATTGGACCGGGAGGGATGGGTGGTGAGACTTGCCATCGTGAACCGGGGGGTTTGGGGGGGAGGGCGGTGCGGGCGGGGGTTTGATGCACCTATGATGTTAGGGTCTTATCCCTATTTTTGGACACTTCAAAGGAGCTGCTCAGTGTGCCTTTTCTGTCACAGCGCCCCTAGTGGCTGAACCTCCCTCTACATGAGACAAGCTTCAGGAAGTGTAACAACAGCCAGGGTTGTGAGGTCCTGTATCTCGTGGAGGATTTACACATGTGTGTTCTATGTTGCAAGTCTTTCCTTGGTTACTTCGGGCACAGTCACACCATGGATTTAGGTGCCGATTCAGTCCAGCCAGGATTCACATTGCCCTCGACCTTGAGCAATGCGTTTATGTAAGCGTTAACTTCTTGAAATCCACACCACTTTTTTTATCCCTCTCGGCAGCATCCTTGCGATGCTGTGAAAGTAGCACTCGTCTAAACGTGTTACCCAGAGTTAGGGATGAAGCGCATTGTGTTTGAGCTGAACAGAGGGCCAAAGTGTTTTCAAAAACGTGTATAAAATTTTGAGAATACATTTTGTCTGTTTCCTTCCTTGCATTGTAGAACAGACTTTCCTGTCATTCGATCTTGATCTTCATTGGCCGAGAGAAAAATGGACAATGCAGCATGTGTTTTGTTCCTGTACGAAAGTGCAGGACAAAACAAAAACAACCCATTGCACCATGTGAAGCATCACAGAACAGACCCTGGGCAGTGCCAATGTGGTGTATGGTCAGTTTCAACATGACTCTTCAGCCAACCCGATTTTGAACGTTAAATAATGGCTTACAGATTCACAAGCTAAATGTTGGCTAGCTTGGTAGCCAGCTATCTAACAAAGTCATGGTTACTCGTAGCCTGATTGACATTAGCTTGCGACATTTCTGATTCACAGAGGTGGAAAATCCAGGTTCAGAAAGTAAAAGTCCTCCCAGTATTTTGTTCCATTGACTTGATTTGCTCTTCCTCAGCCAGGAGGTAGAACTAATTAGTGAAATCAGCTGGCTGGGTTCATGGATGGAAGAAAAACATGGCAGGACTTTTACTTTCTGACCCCTGAAATGTCCACCTCTGCCTGATTCCTGGCTACTGTTTCAATAAGTCAGTAAGCTAGCATGCAATGTGCTATCAGAAATGACAAGCGACAAGACTTTGTTGTTATCTAATAATTTCAATTCAATTATTCACACATAACTTGTCTAATCCATCTCCTTAAACATTACACAAATGATACAAGCCAGTGAGCTAACTCTGAAGAGATAACTGTAATGTTGCCACAGAGCCCTATTCTGTTGCTTTAAAAATAGCTGTGCACTACAAAATTCAAATAGTGTAGTAATAACTGGATATTTGCATCAGATTATTGCTTCCAGTCTATGGTACAACATAGGATGTTGACACAGCTGTACAATCAACCTTTCGTTATAACTGCTAGTGAACATATGCGTTGAAACAAATCAGTTTAGGGCCTTGTATAGTTGTGGTTTGGCTTTACAGTTGACCATTGCCTGCTTTCAGATTCTACATTAAGATCTACAGGAACATGGAGACTCAGGGATAAGCTGACCTACTCAAGTTTTAAGGGCATTCCCTTATTCTGTTCAGGGGGATTTGTGTGCCAATGCATAGTGCCTGATCATTCTGAAGGATATTCAAACCAAGCTTACTCACGATGCTCTCAAAAGCAATCTATTAATATGGTAGCAGGGCTATAATTATCATCAATTTGCAGCAATATTTTGAGAGCTGTATGTGTGAGCCCAGCATTGCTACGTAACACATGGGTGTCATTGTGTACTCTAGCTTACGAATGATCGGAATTAGTAACAGACCTGATTCACCACATCCTTCTTAAGGAGGAGTCAGAGTTGACCATTATCGGACTGCAATCACCTCCTCATATTGAAAGTGATAAAAGCTTGTCAGTGATATAAACTAGTCAGAGTTGGCCATTATCGGACTGCAATCACCTCCTCATATTGAAAGCGATAAAAGCTTGTCAGTAATGTAAACTAGTCAGAGTTGGCCATTATCGGACTGCAATCACCTCCTCATATTGAAAGCGATAAAAGCTTGTCAGTAATGTAAACTAGTCAGAGTTGGCCATTATCGGACTGCAATCACCTCCTCATATTGAAAGTGATAAAAGCTTGTCAGTAATATAAAGTAGTCAGAGTTGGTCATTATCGGACTGCGTTCACCTCCTCATATTGAAAGTGATAAAAGCTTGTCAGTAATGTAAACTAGTCAGAGTTGGCCATTATCGGACTGCGCTCACCTCCTCATATTGAAAGTGATAAAAGCTTGTCAGTGATATAAACTAGTCAGAGTTGGCCATTATTGGACTGCAATCACCTCCTCATATTGAAAGTGATAAAAGCTTGTCAGTAATGTAAACTAGTCAGAGTTGGCCATTATCGGACTGTGCTCACCTCCTCATATTGAACGTGATAAAAGCTTGTCAGTGATATAAACTAGTCAGAGTTGGCCATTATCGGACTGCATTCACCTCCTCATATTGAAAGTGATAAAAGCTTGTCAGTAATGTAAACTAGTCAGAGTTGGCCATTATCAGACTGCGCTCACCTCCTCATATTGAAAGTGATAAAAGCTTGTCAGTGATATAAACTAGTCAGAGTTGGCCATTATTGGACTGCAATCACCTCCTCATATTGAAAGTGATAAAAGCTTGTCAGTAATGTAAACTAGTCAGAGTTGGCCATTATCGGACTGTGCTCACCTCCTCATATTGAAAGTGATAAAAGCTTGTCAGTGATATAAACTAGTCAGAGTTGACCATTATCGGACTGCAATCACCTCCTCATATTGAAAGTGATAAAAGCTTGTCAGTGATATAAACTAGTCAGAGTTGGCCATTATCGGACTGCAATCACCTCCTCATATTGAAAGCGATAAAAGCTTGTCAGTAATGTAAACTAGTCAGAGTTGGCCATTATCGGACTGCAATCACCTCCTCATATTGAAAGCGATAAAAGCTTGTCAGTAATGTAAACTAGTCAGAGTTGGCCATTATCGGACTGCAATCACCTCCTCATATTGAAAGTGATAAAAGCTTGTCAGTAATATAAAGTAGTCAGAGTTGGTCATTATCGGACTGCGTTCACCTCCTCATATTGAAAGTGATAAAAGCTTGTCAGTAATGTAAAGTAGTCAGAGTTGGCCATTATCGGACTGCGCTCACCTCCTCATATTGAAAGTGATAAAAGCTTGTCAGTGATATAAACTAGTCAGAGTTGGCCATTATTGGACTGCAATCACCTCCTCATATTGAAAGTGATAAAAGCTTGTCAGTAATGTAAACTAGTCAGAGTTGACCATTATCGGACTGTGCTCACCTCTTCATATTGAAAGTGATAAAAGCTTGTCAGTGATATAAACTAGTCAGAGTTGGCCATTATCGGACTGCATTCACCTCCTCATATTGAAAGTGATAAAAGCTTGTCAGTAATGTAAACTAGTCAGAGTTGGCCATTATTGGACTGCAATCACCTCCTCATATTGAAAGTGATAAAAGCTTGTCAGTAATGTAAACTAGTCAGAGTTGGCCATTATCGGACTGCATTCACCTCCTCATATTGAAAGTGATAAAAGCTTGTCAGTAATGTAAACTAGTCAGAGTTGCTTTTTATGGGATAACACCTTCCCCGAGGATAACATAAGTACACAGGACTGATAAATGGTGTCATTTATTTAATTCTCCTCTGATCCTGTCCTTTCTGTATCCCCCATGCTGCGGGACCATCCTGCATCACTGCCGTGGATCCATGAGGGATGACGCTCCACCTGCATTATGAATGCTGATGCATGGTCTTCCAGTGGCTTCCATAGGAACCTTGATGGCTTTGTACCATTTTCAGGAATCCAATTCAATCCCTGCATAGACTACATTTTAATAGCCTCCACAAGCATTGTTTGTGAAAATGATATTTCGTAATAATAATAACTTTATATAGCACCTTTCATACAAAGAATGCAGCTGAAAGTGCAAAAGACATACGTAAACAGCAAGAGTCATACGTAAATAGATACATACGTACGCACATACATCATACTGCAATGCACTTCACAATTTAGGGCCCAAGTCTTCCTGTCACCCAAGTACTCGTTTATTTTCCCCATCTTGTAAATGTTTGAATATTATGTCATTTCCTTTGTATCCCATCATTTTCCAGCTGGATCCCTCAAGTTCAGCCTTATCCACTTGTAAGGGATTTAAAATTCCCTCTGGAAAATCTCCGTTGTGAAGCACTGTGTGACTACGTGTATCACAACAAACAATATAAGGATTCATTGTTTGATTGATAGGTCGATTGACTGAATTGGCTGCTTGACTGATTGATAGATTGGTTGAGTGGTCGATTGATTGATTCTTTCATTCAGTCATTGATCTATTGATTGACTGATCAAGCTGTTTGTGCAAAGTGTAAAAGCAAGACCAGTATTATAGTGTTAAGTGTCTGTTCAGTCCAAATCAATGGCAGGGAAATCCAGAAGTGCGCATCTTCTTGTTCCCTTTAAGAGAATATAATAAGAGCACCAAGATGGCGGCTCCTGAGCTGAAAATTGAGGAGGCAGAAAACTTCCCTTTAAACTGATTATTGGTCCTAATATTTTCATCATTTTCCTTGATTAACAAGTGTACCAATGATCTGAATAATCCATTTGCAGGTGAAGACACAGCTTCATTCTTCACATCATGTTAGGGAGACTAAACGGAAAAGTGCACTTTTTACGAAAAAAGCACAACCTGCAATAAAAATAATCAAACAAAAGCTGAGCTTTAAGATCGTTTAATTTCCATGAATATTTTCGGAATTTAGAGTGCGGAGAACGAAGAGCACATGTATCCACAATTATAATGTTGATTAAAATGTGCACAATTTTGCGACGCAAGTTAAAAGAATTTCATTACTTGCCTAATAGCCTAATTGATGAGAACTAGCTACATTTGATGGCAATGAGTAATTTGTGAATTAAACGCTGATGTAGCCTATTGTTAATCAAGGAAACTGATTGAAAAATGATTGAGACCAATAATCAGTTTAAGGGGAAGTTTTCTGTCTCCTCAATTTTCAGCTCAGGAGCCGCCACTGCATACTGTAATAATATTACCAATTACAGTGAGCACCAATTCCCATAGAGATCCATTCAAATGCAGAGACGTTATAGTATCGCTTGTAAGAGTACCAGATAATAAGATATCAAGAGTATTTTGATACCGTTGGGTCACAGACATCAGGAAATCATGGCATGCAAAGGATATGCGACCAAATATTTAAAATGATTACTTTATTCTACATTATGTTAAATTGTCCAATATTTTTTGATGCCCGAAAATGGGGGGGACTACATACAAAAGGTTCTATAATTTCTAAATGGTTCATCTGATATGGATGAAAATACCCTCAAATTAAAGCTGCCAGACTGCACTTCAAACTCATTGTCATTGTATCCTTTCAAACTCAAAGTGCTAGAGTACAGAACCAAAATAACAAAAAATGTGTCACTTTCCAATGAATTGTTGGTGCTCAGTGTATATGTCCCTTTGCAGCACGTTGTACCATATGTAATTGTACTGGGACACATTTTAATGGGAATTAAGTGAGAGATGTGCTGTGACCATTTTCAGATTTCCAGTGGAATGGATGATGCTGTGTCTGTTATGAGTGTAATGAAAGTGCGCTGGGGGTGTGACATTGTGTGTCAGATAGCAGTGTTTTCTGCATGTGCTGGGCGATGTGTTGAGCCTAAAATCCATTTTGGTAGATTTAGAGACGTAGGTGTTCTTCCTGTCATGCAGGATATGGGAGTGGTTCTGTACTTGGGATCGATGTGTTATAAGAATGGCCTGTGTGCTGCGACAGGTAGGCTATCAGTATAGTAGCTGGGCTACTATATAGGTATGTAGGCTTGTAGAAAGTTTGTAGTGATCAAAATCACTCCTCTCAGGAGTGGTGTATATAGTGAAAGAGAGTGGGAGAGAGAAAGAGAGAGAAAGCGGGACATAGAGAGTGAGAGAGCCATAGAGAGAGAGAGAAAGAGAGAGAGAGAGAGAGAGAAAGAGAGAGATAGGATGGAGGGATTGTAGACATGGGAGAGAGAGGATGAAAGAGTTGAGGGTGGGCAATGAGCTGGACGCGATGCCATCTGACAGGTCCAGCTGGGAGTTGGCCTGCCCCGTAGCAGTGCAAACTGGTCAATATGGGGGCCAATTACTGCTGCCCATGTGACCACGGCATCATCTCAACCCCCACCCCCCGATTCACACACACCATCTGTGCAGACCAGCAACAGCTTCTATAGCCTCCCCTGCACACATACAGACACGCACACGCTCATGCACACACTCACACACACGTGCACACACTTAACCTCATAACAGGGTCCTGTCACAAAGCTGGAAGTGTGGTCGGCTGCTGATAGCTAGCGAATACCCCTACTGTTTAATCAGGACAAGTTTGTGACTGAGAGCTGTTATTCACAAGCACCAAAATAATACCAGACACACACTCAGTTCTGTTCAGAATTAGCCTACCCTGAAAACAAGTTTATACTGATATATGAAGACTGTATATATGGAACAAAATCAAGGTATTTCAGAACAGAAGAGCATTGTGTAACACAATATCAATCCTCCATCCACAGTCCTCCTAACAAGAGCCGACGAGATATTCTGATAAATGCGTGTGACGTTTTTCCTGCTTTCCACCAAAATGTCGGGCATGACAGAAAATGGTCGTACCAGCCATTTCAATTCTGACCTGATCCTGTAGTGTGAAGGACAAACCAGTGGGGCAGTGAGCTTCCAACTGCAAAAAATAATTAAATGCTTCATGAGTTCTTCTGTAGATTTTTTGCAATGTGTCCCTCTGTAGGATTTTAGCACTGCGGTCCATAGGGCTTGAAATACACTATATCTGCACAGAAATTATGTATTCATAGTACAATCCTGAAATAATGATTAGAAACTCCAGTCTTTCAGATACACAAATACTGTTTATGAAGCAATAGACATTGTAAAATCAACTCTCATAGAATACTCAGAGCACATAGTTTCCCTTTTTTCAACTGAAAATAAGTTTGTTGTGTATATTAGAAAAAATTGTACTTTTAATCATGTTACATTCTGATGATCTCTTATGTGAGAGGTGTGTTTCAGTAAAGAGTGTAAGTATCTATTCTGATTATCCCTGATGTGAGAGCTGTATTTCAGTAGAGTGTAAATATCCATTCTGATTATCCCTGATGTGAGTGCTGTATTTAAGTACAGAATGTAAGTATCTATTCTGATTATCCCTAATGTGAGTGCTGTATTTCAGTACAGAATGTAAGTATCTATTCTGATTATCCCTGATGTGAGAGCTGTATTTCAGTACAGAATGTAAGTATCTATTCTGGTTATCCCTGATGTGAGTGCTGTATTTCAGTAGAGTGTAAATATCCATTCTGATTATCCCTGATGTGAGTGCTGTATTTAAGTACAGAATGTAAGTATCTATTCTGATTATCCCTAATGTGAGTGCTGTATTTCAGTACAGAATGTAAGTATCTATTCTGATTATCCCTGATGTGAGTGCTGTATTTCAGTACAGAATGTAAGTATCTATTCTGATTATCCCTAATGTGAGTGCTGTATTTCAGTACAGAATGTAAGTTTCTATTCTGATTATCCCTGATGTGAGTGCTGTATTTAAGTACAGAATGTAAGTATCTATTCTGATTATCCCTGATGTGAGAGCTGTATTTCAGTAGAGAATGTAAGTATCTATTCTGATTATCCCTGATGTGAGTGCTGTATTTCAGTAGAGTGTAAATATCCATTCTGATTATCCCTGATGTGAGTGCTGTATTTAAGTACAGAATGTAAGTATCTATTCTGATTATCCCTAATGTGAGTGCTGTATTTCAGTACAGAATGTAAGTATCTATTCTGATTATCCCTGATATGAGTGCTGTATTTCAGTACAGAATGTAAGTATCTATTCTGATTATCCCTGATGTGAGTGCTGTATTTAAGTACAGAATGTAAGTATCTATTCTGATTATCCCTGATGTGAGTGCTGTATTTCAGTACAGAATGTAAGTATCTATTCTGATTATCCCTAATGTGAGTGCTGTATTTCAGTAGAGAGTGTAAGTATCTATTCTGATTATCCCTGATGTGAGTGCTGTATTTTAGTAGAGAGTATCTATTCTGATTATCCGTGATGTGAGTGGTGTATTTCAGTAGAGAGTGTAAGTATCTATTCTGATTATCCCTGATGTGAGTGCTGTATTTCAGTAGAGAATGGAAGTATCTATTCTGATTATCCCTGATGTGAGTGCTGTATTTCAGTACAGAATGTAAGTATCTATTCTGATTATCCCTAATGTGAGTGCTGTATTTCAGTACAGAATGTAAGTATCTATTCTGATTATCCCTGATGTGAGTGCTGTTTTTCAGTACAGAATGTAAGTATCTATTCTGATTATCCCTAATGTGAGTGCTGTATTTCAGTAGAGAGTGTAAGTATCTATTCTGATTATCCCTGATGTGAGTGCTGTATTTTAGTAGAGAGTATCTATTCTGATTATCCGTGATGTGAGTGGTGTATTTCAGTAGAGAGTGTAAGTATCTATTCTGATTATCCCTGATGTGAGTGGTGTATTTCAGTAGAGAGTGTAAGTATCTATTCTGATTATCCCTAATGTGAGTGCTGTATAGAGAGTGTAAGTATCCATTCTGATTATCCCTGATGTGAGTGGTGTATTTCAGTAGAGAGTGTAAGTATCCATTCTGATTATCCCTGATGTGAGTGGTGTATTTCAGTAGAGAGTGTAAGTATCCATTCTGATTATCCCTGATGTGAGTGGTGTATTTCAGTAGAGAGTGTAAGTATCCATTCTGATTATCCCTGATGTGAGTGGTGTATTTCAGTAGAGAGTGTAAGTATCCATTCTGATTATCCCTGATGTGAGTGCTGTATTTCAGTAAAGAGTGTAAGTATCCATTCTGATTATCCCTGATGTGAGTGGTGTATTTCAGTAGAGAATGTAAGTATCCATTCTGATTATCCCTGATGTGAGTGGTGTATTTCAGTAGAGAGTGTAAGTATCTATTCTGATTATCCCTAATGTGAGTGCTGTATTTCAGTACAGAATGTAAGTATCTATTCTGATTATCCCTGATGTGAGAGCTGTATTTCAGTAGAGAATGTAAGTATCCATTCTGATTATCCCTGATGTGAGTGGTGTATTTCAGTAGAGAGTGTAAGTATCCATTCTGATTATCCCTGATGTGAGTGGTGTATTTCAGTAGAGAGTGTAAGTATCCATTCTGATTATCCCTGATGTGAGTGCTGTATTTCAGTAAAGAGTGTAAGTATCCATTCTGATTATCCCTGATGTGAGTGGTGTATTTCAGTAGAGAATGTAAGTATCCATTCTGATTATCCCTGATGTGAGTGGTGTATTTCAGTAGAGAGTGTAAGTATCTATTCTGATTATCCCTAATGTGAGTGCTGTATTTCAGTACAGAATGTAAGTATCTATTCTGATTATCCCTGATGTGAGAGCTGTATTTCAGTAGAGAATGTAAGTATCCATTCTGATTATCCCTGATGTGAGTGGTGTATTTCAGTAGTGAGTGTAAGTATCTATTCTGATTATCCCTAATGTGAGTGCTGTATTTCAGTACAGAATGTAAGTATCTATTCTGATTATCCCTAATGTGAGTGCTGTATTTCAGTACAGAATGTAAGTATCTATTCTGATGATCCCTAATGTGAGTGCTGTATTTCAGTACAGAATGTAAGTATCTATTCTGATTATCCCTAATGTGAGTGCTGTATTTCAGTAGAGAGTGTAAGTATCTATTCTGATTATCCCTGATGTGAGTGCTGTATTTTAGTAGAGAGTATCTATTCTGATTATCCGTGATGTGAGTGGTGTATTTCAGTAGAGAGTGTAAGTATCTATTCTGATTATCCCTGATGTGAGTGGTGTATTTCAGTAGAGAGTATCTATTCTGATTATCCCTGATGTGAGTGGTGTATTTCAGTAGAGAGTGTAAGTATCTATTCTGATTATCCCTAATGTGAGTGCTGTATTTCAGTAGAGAGTGTAAGTATCTATTCTGATTATCCCTGATGTGAGTGCTGTATTTTAGTAGAGAGTATCTATTCTGATTATCCGTGATGTGAGTGGTGTATTTCAGTAGAGAGTGTAAGTATCCATTCTGATTATCCCTGATGTGAGTGGTGTATTTCAGTAGAGAGTGTAAGTATCCATTCTGATTATCCCTGATGTGAGTGGTGTATTTCAGTAGAGAGTGTAAGTATCCATTCTGATTATCCCTGATGTGAGTGGTGTATTTCAGTAGAGAGTGTAAGTATCCATTCTGATTATCCCTGATGTGAGTGCTGTATTTCAGTAAAGAGTGTAAGTATCCATTCTGATTATCCCTGATGTGAGTGGTGTATTTCAGTAGAGAATGTAAGTATCCATTCTGATTATCCCTGATGTGAGTGGTGTATTTCAGTAGAGAGTGTAAGTATCTATTCTGATTATCCCTAATGTGAGTGCTGTATTTCAGTACAGAATGTAAGTATCTATTCTGATTATCCCTGATGTGAGAGCTGTATTTCAGTAGAGAATGTAAGTATCCATTCTGATTATCCCTGATGTGAGTGGTGTATTTCAGTAGAGAGTGTAAGTATCCATTCTGATTATCCCTGATGTGAGTGGTGTATTTCAGTAGAGAGTGTAAGTATCCATTCTGATTATCCCTGATGTGAGTGCTGTATTTCAGTAAAGAGTGTAAGTATCCATTCTGATTATCCCTGATGTGAGTGGTGTATTTCAGTAGAGAATGTAAGTATCCATTCTGATTATCCCTGATGTGAGTGGTGTATTTCAGTAGAGAGTGTAAGTATCTATTCTGATTATCCCTAATGTGAGTGCTGTATTTCAGTACAGAATGTAAGTATCTATTCTGATTATCCCTGATGTGAGAGCTGTATTTCAGTAGAGAATGTAAGTATCCATTCTGATTATCCCTGATGTGAGTGGTGTATTTCAGTAGTGAGTGTAAGTATCTATTCTGATTATCCCTAATGTGAGTGCTGTATTTCAGTACAGAATGTAAGTATCTATTCTGATTATCCCTAATGTGAGTGCTGTATTTCAGTACAGAATGTAAGTATCTATTCTGATGATCCCTAATGTGAGTGCTGTATTTCAGTACAGAATGTAAGTATCTATTCTGATTATCCCTAATGTGAGTGCTGTATTTCAGTAGAGAGTGTAAGTATCTATTCTGATTATCCCTGATGTGAGTGCTGTATTTTAGTAGAGAGTATCTATTCTGATTATCCGTGATGTGAGTGGTGTATTTCAGTAGAGAGTGTAAGTATCTATTCTGATTATCCCTGATGTGAGTGGTGTATTTCAGTAGAGAGTATCTATTCTGATTATCCCTGATGTGAGTGGTGTATTTCAGTAGAGAGTGTAAGTATCTATTCTGATTATCCCTAATGTGAGTGCTGTATTTCAGTAGAGAGTGTAAGTATCCATTCTGATTATCCCTGATGTGAGTGGTGTATTTCAGTAGAGAGTGTAAGTATCCATTCTGATTATCCCTGATGTGAGTGGTGTATTTCAGTAGAGAGTGTAAGTATCTATTCTGATTATCCCTAATGTGAGTGCTGTATTTCAGTACAGAATGTAAGTATCTATTCTGATTATCCCTGATGTGAGAGCTGTATTTCAGTAGAGAATGTAAGTATCCATTCTGATTATCCCTGATGTGAGTGGTGTATTTCAGTAGTGAGTGTAAGTATCTATTCTGATTATCCCTAATGTGAGTGCTGTATTTCAGTACAGAATGTAAGTATCTATTCTGATTATCCCTAATGTGAGTGCTGTATTTCAGTACAGAATGTAAGTATCTATTCTGATGATCCCTAATGTGAGTGCTGTATTTCAGTACAGAATGTAAGTATCTATTCTGATTATCCCTAATGTGAGTGCTGTATTTCAGTAGAGAGTGTAAGTATCTATTCTGATTATCCCTGATGTGAGTGCTGTATTTTAGTAGAGAGTATCTATTCTGATTATCCGTGATGTGAGTGGTGTATTTCAGTAGAGAGTGTAAGTATCTATTCTGATTATCCCTGATGTGAGTGGTGTATTTCAGTAGAGAGTATCTATTCTGATTATCCCTGATGTGAGTGGTGTATTTCAGTAGAGAGTGTAAGTATCTATTCTGATTATCCCTAATGTGAGTGCTGTATTTCAGTAGAGAGTGTAAGTATCCATTCTGATTATCCCTGATGTGAGTGGTGTATTTCAGTAGAGAGTGTAAGTATCCATTCTGATTATCCCTGATGTGAGTGGTGTATTTCAGTAGAGAGTGTAAGTATCCATTCTGATTATCCCTGATGTGAGTGCTGTATTTCAGTAAAGAGTGTAAGTATCCATTCTGATTATCCCTGATGTGAGTGGTGTATTTCAGTAGAGAGTGTAAGTATCCATTCTGATTATCCCTGATGTGAGTGGTGTATTTCAGTAGAGAGTGTAAGTATCCATTCTGATTATCCCTGATGTGAGTGCTGTATTTCAGTAGAGAATGTAAGTATCCATTCTGATTATCCCTGATGTGAGTGGTGTATTTCAGTAGAGAGTGTAAGTATCCATTCTGATTATCCGTGATGTGAGTGGTCTATTTCAGTAGAAAATGTAAGTATCTATTCTGATTATCCGTGATGTGAGTGGTGTATTTCAGTAGAGAGTGTAAGTATCTATTCTGATTATCCGTGATGTGAGTGGTGTTGCATTTGAGCTGACAATGTGGGTCCATGTGATTATCTCTATTATAAATGCACAGTGTTAGCAAGGTGATCAACCCCACGGTGACAGCTCTGAAGTGAAGAATGTGCGCAGGTCTACAGTGAGGAGTGGGGCTCACACAGTGTGATGTCCCACTCTTTGCGGCTGTGCAGTGTTTTGACGGAGTAAGCCGGACTATGCCTGCCAGCGGTGTAGCCTAGCAGCGTCAGCCACGGACTCCATTTTAGCTGCCTTGTCTCCTGTCGCTGTGCAGAGCCATTGTGTGATAGTGAACAGATGTTGTGGAATTTCAACCGAATTGCCAGTCTGCGCCAGCTTTGCCCCCTCGGTTGGCGTCGGGCGCGGCATACAGTCTGGCACTGGGCCTGGGATGGGGTGGGGGTGGAGGATTCTGAAGGAGAAAGCCAGGACCCACTGCAGAGGAGCCTGGAAACAGCCCTCTTCTCCCCCTCCGCCCGCAAAACCATGTGGGGAGGCCGCACACTGGCACAGACTGCCCCCCTGGCCGGCAACATCAACGCTCGTCGTAGGGCAGCAATCAAGTCCCAGTTGTGGTTCTACAACAAAACCGCCACCCCTGAATACTTACAAATAAGGATCCTCCCTTCCCTTGTATGTCATTCCAACTGTCAGTTATGCTATCGAAGGAAATGAAAACGCCTCGGTTCTCATCCATTTTAAATGTTCGGCTTGTGGTTTATTGGTTTGGGGTTAAGGAAGATGTAGTAGGTCATTGGGCCAGTAACTACCACTGACCCAATCACCGCCTGCAGCTAAAACCGGAGTCTCAGTGCTCCCTTTTATTGTATGGTGTCAGAGTAGAAAATGCCATTACACTGAGATGCAGTGCTTCATTGGTATACTTTGATGCCCAGTGATCAGCAGATGCATTGGGTGTATGGATAGAGTATGTGCAATAACAGAAGCGTCGTGATGACATAGAATGCAGGACTGCGATAAAATCAGTCGTGAGTCCTGAGGTGGGCCCAGCCCCCACGGGAACTGTGATGCGGCACGACCTACTACACAGATGATCACTTTAAAAAATGTCTCTCATCTTTTAATATTTAAATCGAATTTTAAAATATTTATCCAGGCTTCAAACAGCCTTGACCTTTAATGTTTGGATTTTTGTTTTCAGTTCTGGGCACACGCGCGGTGTGTGTGTGTGTGTGTGTGTGTGTGTGTGTGTGTGTGTGTGTGTGTGTGTGTGTGTGTGTGTGTGTGTGTGTGTGTGTGTGTGTGTGTGTGTGTGTGTGTGTGTGTGTGTGTGCGTGCGTGTGTGCGTGTGCGTGTGTGTGTGTTGTGTTTATTTTTGTCTTGGGTAGCTACGCATGTATGCAATGAAATAATACAAGACTGGTTCAGAACTGTTCGTGCTGATGCAGAAGCCGGGCCAATATAAATAATTGTCAGAGACGATTTAGTATTCTCTATCAGATTATAGTCGATGCTATTCTAGTACAGCTTTAAAGGATTTCGTTATACATATATTATTATGAAAATTAAATAGTAAGTATGGCCAAAACTATGAAAATTAATATGAGGAATTATCATAATTATCGGCATGTTGCTTTTATTATCGATTAAATTAAACCAATAACAGCTGTCGCCGACTCTGGCTTATGACATGTCATTGTAGTTTTACATATGGAGTAGGCTATGTGGTTCGGATTCTTGAGAGGAGCCATGAGCGTCACTACACTAGGGCCGCATTTATGGACCACCCTCCCGATCTTTTCAATCATAATTTAGTAGCCTATCTTCAGCCCCAATTACGGAATTAGAATTTACAGTGGATACGCAAATCAAAAGAATTGAGAAACTTTATTGATCTTATACGACAAATAGATTAGGAATAATGATCAGGTTATCATTTCAACCGTGGCAAGCTTTTAATCAATTACAAAACAATGACAAGGATAAATGTTGCATGTATTATTATTATTATTATTATTATTGCTGTTGTTGTTGTTTGTTGTAGTAGTCGTGGTAGTAGGCCTAGTAGTCTGATAGTAGCTTGGGTATGTGACTACTAAATTAAACTGTAATAGCAATATTCCAGAAACTAAAGTAGCGGAATATCCTACTTTTTTGTTCTAGGTGCACTCTTTAGTAAACAACTTCATAAACGGAAGTAGCCTACTACTCGTTAATTTGACATCACAATGAAATTATGAACCAAGAAATTAGTTACAAGTTCCAGCTTGTACAATGTCTGCCAACCCTTTATTCCACTGCTCTCTTTTCAAATCCAGAGTGTAGTCAATTAATCTCATACCTCGGCTAATTGCAAATGGTTTGATTTGCATTTAACACCAGCCAACTGGTAAAATACTTCGTTGTGATAATGTTATCAATCGCACATTCTAACTGTTACCTCATACAAATGTTTAACTTCGTTATCCGCTTTCATTTTTTCAACTTCTTAAGTGAGAATGGAGTGGGCGCGGTACGCTAATTTAAACACTGAGATTCATTCACCAGTTTGCGGTTATCACTTTTTTTTTCCTTCAGACATGAGAAAGGAGTGTGGTCTTGTAGAGAGAAGTGAAGTTGGCTTTCTTTGGAAAGCGTTGTTGTTGATTTGATTTGGAACAGTTGTTAAGTATGATAAGGCAAGGGAATGAAAACTACTGTCGATGAATGAAGATACTGAAAAGTTGTATTAAGAAAAACATGTTACTCTTAATTTTTCTCCTCCGAAACAAATTAGACATATGATATGTAATTGTATTAGTGTCGGCTAAAATAGTTCTAAATATTTCGCATCGCCTGTTGGCCTTAACGAACTAAGTAAGAAGACAAAAGAACAGAAGAATGCCATCATCATCTTAAATATCTTAGTTTCGTAACTTCACTGTTCCGTAGGCAGAGAGAGAAGAATGCTACAACTAGGCCTACAACAGATGATTTGTCAAATAGGCTATGACAAGGAAAGGAATGTAGAGATCAGTGTCATCTATTTTTTCCCTCCGTACTATGTTATTAAAAATAAATATGCAGTTTCCTTTCTGCAGGTCCGTCACACCGTCATTTGAATTGTTCGGAAATTGTGGAATTAGTGTGCGGCTAGAGTAGCTATTACTAAGATTTCCAGCATGTCCCTGGTCAGTTGTTGTATTGGACATTTTTTATTAATTCTGGTGCAGGCTAGACTGATGTAAAGCAAATGTAAGGCCTTAACCCTGTCGTATAGGCCTATATAAATAACTTTCTTTCAAACGAATTTTGCAACTCCTTTATTTAATTCTGAAACGCAATCTGGAAAATATTAATTTTGCTCCCTCTGTTCTCAAACATATCTGATTCTTATATCTGATATAGGCTACACCAATAGGCTAGGCGTTACTAATTATGACATTGTTATGAGTTGTTATTCAGAAGATAATAAAATAATTTTCCTAACAAGTATGGCTGGCTTCCAATTAAATATTTTATAGAATGATGTGATGCTTCTTTCGATTTATGGATAGATGATAGCCTATATCTGACTATTTTTTCACATGGTGGTTGTTCGTTTTTCATCCCATTTCACGGCGAATATGTGTTAAACATTTCAACTGCTTCTATGCGACATGCTGCGTAATTCCATTTGTCATGAATGAAAACGTGATTTATTGATTAATTGAAATGCAAACGTTAATCGCCTCCACCAACTGTCAGTTTTGAGAGTCATCTTGAAGGTTCAGCAGATACCACCGGTACATCAAGTTTCGGCCCCTGTGTAAGTCAGAAATAGTTCTGCTGTGATCCTAGAACTGTCCACGGTGCTGAAACCCAACCCTAGCCCCACAATACAGATACTATTAAACTACAGTAAAAGGCAATATAGGATACTGCATGTAATATAACCTGAAACCCCAGTCCTCTTTCCGATTAGTGTGCAGGCAGAGGGAATCACTGAAGTTTAGAGAATGGGATGCAACATGAGTCTGGATAACACAGTCGCTTTGAACAGAGCATTTTTCAGGTTTGTCTAAACACTGATAAAACAGCAATACGAATGCATCCCTGTGAAATGCTGTTTTGAACTGTATGGCTGTTTGCCTGGTCAGACTAAACAGTTCACCCAGATACTATCATTCATTTATTGAACTTATGCGCGTTCCCCTGGCACGAGAGGCTTTTAGAGGGCGCACACGAGCTTTACTTTAAATCTGCAGGATAATGAACAGATGCCGCTGAATTAGGAAAGAAATACAGGCTCCTCCCAGCCGCGCCACTTTGGCTGGGCTAGCTGGCACGCGGTACAGCTGGCAGCGCTGTTGCTGCTCTAGAGCCCGTATTTACTGGTGCAGAGACATTAAGCAACTTGGCACCGTTCGCCACCCTGAGCTGCCAGCTTGAGCCTCTGGAAACCGCGCATCTCGATCCGGACGGGGGAATATTTTGATAGATGCGCCTTCCCCTTTTCCACATGGGTTCGACGTGCCCCCCGACCGCCCTTCATATCGCCGCCACTGTCTCAAACTTTCTTCTGATACGTGATATAGCCTAGAAGTTGTTGGAAGACACGACGATGTAATGCCGTAGTGTCACACAAAGTCTATCTTTATGTGCCATTTTTCTTCAATCCAGTGCCCACAAAATCTAGAGTAATTATTCTACTAACTCAAGAAAAACTGCGTTTGGTCTTCATTGCCAGTGACAGTTCTCCTTTTTGTCGGGCTAATGATGCTGCAAAAATGAGTATGGTAGAAAATGCAAATGATGACCAGGTCACAATAAAGATCACTGCTGAAAGTTAAGGCCTTCTTGCGGGAGACTTGAAGCATGCCGGCCCTAGAACCTCAACACAGCACATATAAAGGGATCCAGCTGTCGTGCGATCTTAGGCGATAAGTTATATTAACATAGTTTCTCTACAGTGAACATAATTCTATGATGAATTTTAACATATACAAATATCATAGATTTACATTGACGTAGCCTATTTGACTACTATAAGAAACGCCTCAGATTGGCTAACCTATTGTCACATATTGTGAAGGACTTCAACTCTGACATATGCAGTTCAGTCTATTACATATTGTTAAAAAAACATTTAGTCCAGATGAAGGCGTTCTTATGAAATTGGCATTGTCATACGGTATCAAACATCGTTTTAAGAATCCATGAATAGAAGGAAATATAATGTCTTCTAAAATATTCTAAAGGCGTATTTTATCAACCAAAATGTGACAATTATGTATAGTCCCTTCTCGTATACTGAGTTTACTTTGGACATTTTGTTATTCATGAATTAAATAAAGAGATACAACTTTTTTTTTTGACCCAATTTATTATTTGCAAGAATATTTTATACTCTTCACTTAAAATGTTACCTAGCCTATTCATATATTCAGCAAAAGGTTTCTTTTACAAACATAAATATATTGAGCATATCATGCCAATTTGGATTTAATCGAGGAATTGAAACATATATATTAAAACTCTGAGTTTGTACTGAATACAGTTCATTGCCAAATGGTTGGCTTCTAAAATAAATATTTGTTACGTTTTTCCGTTTGAATGTTTTCTGTAGAACAATACAGACTCCTTGTGTGGTGTTGGACTCTCCACTGTGCCTTGTGCTCTCTTGTGCGCGCACTGCCCGCCGCTAATAGCACCCTGGACAGTTTGCAGAACATATGGGTCCCGGGGCAGCGCTCCAAACCTAGCCGAGGTGGCAGCGGTTCATCCGGGCTCTTGGGACGCGTGCGAGGGCAACTGCTGCCCATCGTACTGTAAGGCTCGCTGGACCTCTCTCTCTCTCTCTCTCTCGCTCTCTCTCTCTCTCTCTCTCTCTCTCTCTCTCTCTCTCTCTCCGGAATATTGTGTGTGTGTGTGTGTGTGTGTGTGTGTGTGTGTGTGTGTGTGTGTGTGTGTGTGTGTGTGTGTGTGTGTGTGTGTGTGTGCTCCATGTTGTTCGTATTTTATATGCTAGTTTACGTTGCGATCGATTAAAAAATAAAGCAAGGCAATAATGATAATTGCTCTAAACTTATTTTAAAATAGTCAAATAATTACACAGTATAGGGTTGATAAAATGTTGACCCCAACATAACTTAAAATGGTATATTCTCTAAAAATGTTAAAGTTTTCAACATATTTTCAACTTAATGTCTTTTTGTGGGGGACTCGCTTTTTAGTCTGACCGGCCATGATAAGTAACATGTTGTCAATACAACATTTAATTTAAACAAACGTAGGTACGCAAACTCACAATTATATTCTTCATTTCCATGTTAGTTTCCGCACAGTTATTCTGGTGCTAAACCATATAGCTAGCCTACACTCAGGCTCTTTTTTTCTGGAGAAATTGAACAATTCAGAACAGATACGTCTTTTCAGTTACATTATCTGGCATCACTTATTAGGCTATAGCCTACATGTATTTGAATGATAACATTGTATAAGACATGACCTTGCCATTATTCATAGCCTACATAGCATAATTTTCGTTTTTCACGTGTAAAATATATAAGTGGATATTTCAAATAATCAAATGTGTTGATGCGGTGACTCTTATCGGCTAGACGTTAAAATACATAATTTTCATTTACATACTTAAACATATTTGCTAGCTCCTGCAATAACTATCATGGAGGGCAAATGTTTATTTTAATTTCTCCTTTTACCAGGTTATTCCCATTGAGCTATCCATCTCTTTTTCAAGAGAAGCGACAAGCAGTTAGTTTACAACATAAAACACCATACACAAAGCAACATCAAGAAAACAATGATTAAAAAAAATGATAGTAACGCGGGGGTATATTTGTTCCCCATGAACAATATTGAGTGGCTACTCCAAGAAATTAATCTGCAGATTTTTGATATTTGTTAATGTTTGTAATGTTAAGATCCCAGGTCAAAACTTTATTTTATATTAGCTATATACGTTTCAAGGTTCAGTATGTAATTTTCCGCAACCAAGCACCTCACATGAAGAGCAACAAGCTTGTACGCAAACTTATATGTAATTTCAGGTGTTGAACCTGTTGTACAGAGCGATTATACGATATTTTTTTTAAATGATTCATTTTTGATTAAAAAATACATTATGCTGTAGTTAAGATATTTGTTTTCCGAAGTTAAAGAAATGCATAAAATCGAGTGGGAGATATTACAACACGTGGCTATTTCCTGAAATGATCCTTTCCCACCTGTACGACAGTCCGCCAATTATTTAACAGCTAGTGTCTGCGGGACTATCGCCATGTGAAGTGAATAAGGTGCCTGGCAAACGGACGGTAAGATACAGTCATCTGTATAAATATCCAAATTCCACCTACAGTTTGTGTCATTTACCTTCCCTCTACGGTCCAATAACAGAGACTTGATTTCTGTTCAAAATAGTGGGCTACTAGGCATATCATTATGAAGCTGGTCAGCATTATGAAATGTTAATATTCACGGTTTTTACTACTCATCTGGCTGTGTGTGTGTGTGTGTGTGTGTGTGTGTGTGTGTGTGTGTGTGTGTGTGTGTGTGTGTGTGTGTGTGTGTGTGTGTGTGTGTGTGTGTGTAGAAGGTGTCGCAGGTGTGACATTATTGCATTATTGTATTGCAGTGTAACAGTAATGACAAATGCACAGGTAATACATGAAATAAGTTTAATATATATTTTTTAAAAACAATATTCAGAATTCAGAAGCACAGTGTTTCTGACCAACACGCAATAGATCATTTTAGTTGGGAGAATAAAATAAAGGAATATTGGATAAATTAAAGTGTGGAAAGTTGCATTCATCACAGTCAAACAGAGCACAAACACTTAAAATCAAACGTTTACAATAATGATAACGAAACATGAAACACAACGCGAAGGTTTTGTTCACTTCTTACAGTGTCGTAGTTTAAACATTTTTCACAGGTAACAAAGATGCAGTGAAAACCGGTTAACATTTGTTTGCATTAGTTGAATTCATGGGTTACGAATGTGTTTCATTCTGTTTTGTCTTTTGCATGAATAGGCTTGTGAAATAGAGTTGCCTATTATAGACGTTTCTGTCCGTAATCTGATGAAGTCTTAGGAACAGTTTTGTTTTTCTTTAAAAACGTGAAATATCTTAAAATAAGTAAATACTCGTTTCCAGGTCTATCTCCCTGTTTTACAATAGTGAAAGTTATTTTACTTAGGACAGTTTATACTGTGTGGCAAGTGTTCCAGAAAAAGTGTTGTTTTTAAGTATGTTTTGATATTAGAAGTACTTTTTACATTTTTTATTTTTAGGGTTTCGTTAGTTTGGTGCTTAAATAAACATTAAATCTGAAATGCAAATAAGTACAAAAGTAGAAAAATTATGCGCGCTCAAATTAATAATAATAATAATAATAATAATAATAATAATAATAATAATAATAATAATAATAATCATTTATTTCAATGGTACGATTTCAAGAAATAAACGGAACATTATTGGCCTAGTCGAATACTCAGAGGAGTAATTAACTAAGGTAAACAGTGGCGCAAACAGAAGACAGAGATCTCTACATGCATCTGTTTTATGACTTGTGTGTTACTTTAAACATCGCTCCGTTCACAGCGTAAAACAACAATTAATCGTGATGGTGCTTTAACGTTGTCATTCAGCTGCCAGATATCTGTTATTTTCAATTCTAACAACTAAGTTTACTATACTGTGAATGATACATCTGTCAAATTTGTTTTTGTTACTCTTTGCGACTTTTTCGGAATACCAGTCAAACAGTGGATGTTGGATCTTTGTTGCTCATTTGAAATGCAACATATAGCCTATTTACAACGCCCATTCGCATCCTTGTTCTGCATGAGGACCCTCATATTTCTTTTATATCAGTCCGCGAAGACAACGCGGAGACAAAACATTCCTACGAAGACAAAATATTATTAATGTGCTAAAACCGAAAAAAAAAGCAACAGAAAGCGTGTTGCCCTCAGAATTTGCAAAATGACAAAATACTCTGGCAGTGATTTAAAAAGACTTCGCTCAATTTGTCAGGGCATATATTTTGGAATAAATACATATAGAAAAAGAATATGTTTTTTTACATATTCTACGTAGCTGCTTGTATCGCTTCTCGTCGAAGTGTGTTCATGAAACGCACACACTTCACAAATTGACTTGTTGATCCGAACTAAGAATTCAACATAGCCCTTTGCTGAGCCACTGATCCTTTCCGTCGACTCTGGCAAGTGTGCCTTTACATGGTCATTTCACAAAGTTCAGGCACTTCCCTGCTAACTTGTGGCTAGACCGTTTTGTTATTAAATGTTATCTTTGTTGGCTTTACAACGGCCCTACCACATCTCCTCAGAAAAAAAGAAATCAGTGGGGATATAAGCCACGGTTCTTCGATCGAGATCGAATGGGTTCTGGGGCCCCTGTCCTATAGAAACCTTTCAGTCATCGCAGTTTGGTGTCTCGGAAGAAACGTTGCCATCAGCCCGCGTTGATATGGCACAGAGAAGGTATAGCTTATAGGCTATGGCTAAGATTCTGTCTCTGCTCGCTCCCTAGTCTTCCAGTGATTTCCTCCCTTTGCAAAAAAGATCCGCCGATACTCTTTTAGACATTGCACCATCCTCCACATGACATATTAGCAAGACATGATTGTCCATTAATAATAATAATAATAATAATAATAATAATAATAATAATAATAATAATAATAATAATAATAAGTATTTAAAACATTACTAGTCATAGAAAAAAATCGTTTCTATAATTTCCATTGTAAACTTCGTTTTATCTTTGCCTTGCTAATACTATGCTGCATTTCATGATTGTTTTGAGCTCTGGACCATTATCCAAATGCTTTTATAAAGCCCTGATATTTGTCTTTGGGGCGGTGGGTTATGGGCTGGGGTGTGGGGTGGAAAGATAAAGTTTTTTAAATACGTTGAATGTTTAAATTTGTTAGCTTTGTGTGTTATATTACTGATGTGGCATTATAATTTCTTACTTGCTCGCTCCTCGAGGGTGAGGGTGGAGTCAGTCATACAATTTATTGTACGGGCCATAAGTGTAGATTCAATTTTAAAGCAGAACGTATAGCCTACACTATATTTTAGATATGTACTTTAAAAGCCTTCCCAATGTCAACTGTATCAACTGTTCATATCGTGTTTGTAAACAGTTTAGTAACTTTATGAAGGAAAGGAAATGCTCGAATAACTCGAATAACATTAAAAGTGTGCTCCCAAAACCGACACTAAAACAACGAAATTAAAAAACGATTAACTAAAATGAAATTGCATTGTAGTTCAATATTTAACGTGAAAAGATTAAGATTAAAATATATACGTCGTATAAATAGCTGAACAGTTTCACATTTGCATTTTTCTCCTTGCGCCAAGTGTACGTGAAAATTCGCACTTGTAAAAATGGGGAAATATGTTTTGTTCAGGTCCTGTAATGCTGACAGACGCGACTAACTGATCTAAAATAAAATAAATCTGACACTTGAATAACAGGACAGCAGTAATGTACCATACTGGTTAGAATTTTGTGTTTTGATTTGTGCAACTTTTAGTCGAGCTTTGCTGGCAAAGTGAGCGCGCACGTGTGCGCGTGGGAGTGTGTAGTGTGTTGAAGGTGGGGTTGAAAGATTTTTAAAACCTGGTCTTTGTGTTGTTATTTTCTGAGCGTTTCCTCCTTACATAGTCTCTTGCATAGATTTATCTAGTTTGTTTTTCCTTTATTGCTTTAATTGTTGTCAAGGCGATTTTACAATTCCCGGTGATGCTGTCATATCTCACCATGCTGACATCATCTCACAATCCGTGTCAGCTGCTTTTCATATTATACGGATTTCCAATTAACAAAATTTTTCAGATCAATAACATAGTATCAATACAATATCTGTTATTTTATATTAACGTGTCCTTGTAACGTGTCCTTGTAACAATTGTATTGTATATATCTGTTTTATTACCATTACACTATAAATCTGTACACAGGGAAACATTTGATCCACCAGAATAGTTTTAACATAGAATAGTTCTATATTTTCCAACGTGACAACTCGGGATTGGCACTATTAAAAACAAAATAAAGGAAAAACTGTGATATCATGAGTTATCTCTGTTTTCCATCCCTTACTCATTCCCCACCCTGCTGTCCCAGTGTCCAGTGTATGGAGTTACAGTGGGCTGACCATTTCAGTACTCTTCCTTCACATCAATTTCATGGGTTAGTTGTTGTTGTGAAGAAGAGTGATATGGGACATTGGGGTCCGCTACTCAGTTGTGGAAAAAGGCGTTAAGTTCCTCATATACGGGCGCCCTTTCATGATGCAAGTGCATGTCGTGGTAAGGCAGTACGTTTTCAGAGTGGACACCGCCGCGTACTCCTGAAGAGCCGAACACAAGATTGTGGGCACCGGCAGGACGGGAGCTGGGCAAGGCGGGGTAGTGCATAGAATAATGGTAACTCTTTTCGGCGACTGGCGAGGCGGATTCTTGTTGCTTAAGAGAAAAATTCCCATTGACACACACGGGCGGGCTGAGCGGTCCTTCATACTCTGGGCTGTTATACTCCGGTGAGCCGCCTCCAGTGTAGACGGAGTCATAGGCTGAGCAGTAGGCATGGTTCCTTATGGAGTGTGAGTTTGAACCAGACTGGCATTGGGAACTGGATAAGCGGGAGCACTGGTATGGGTAGGGGTGCATGGAGAAGGAGGGGTTGGGCCCATTGAAACGACCCCCTTCCTGGCACTGCTCTGTTAAGAAGTTCCGAGAGTTGAGCTGCAGACAGCCGGCCACGAGGTTGGTAGTGGGCTGAGAAAGGCCTTTGCACAGAGTTTGCACGTAAGACACCACGTCTGGTCTTTTCCCATTGCGGAGGATCTCGGACAGGGCCCAGATATAGTTCTTGGCAAGCCTCAGCGTTTCTATTTTTGAGAGTTTTTGGGTTTTTGAATAGCAGGGCACCACTTTACGGAGATTATCAAGTGCAGAGTTTAGGTCGTGCATGCGGGTTCTTTCCCTCGCGTTTGCTTTCTGACGGCGCACCTTAGAACGCTCCACACGCGCTTGTGTCATCTTTCGTTTCTTCGGTCCACGCTTTTTGGGCCTATCCCCTTCGCCCTCGTCGCCTCCGTCCTCTTCATCCAGCTCGTCTTCGTCCTCGTCTTCGCCTGCTATTTCGGAGTGAGCCCGGCTGCTTCCCTCTCTTAAGTCTTCGTCGTCCAGGTCGTCATCAGCCAGTCGACAGTGTTCCTGGTCGTCGTCCTTAGTCTTTGAGTCCTCGCTTTCACTGTCATCCATCCAGCCCGAATACTTCTGTACCTCGGGCAGCAGAGATGGGTCACTGAATAACCTCGTCAACATGGTGGCACTGAAATAATAAAATAAATGCAGCTTTTAAATGTGTGTTTAAAACAGCAGCAACACAACAAGGCAGTTATAACTTACCATCATAACTTAAATGATGGTGCTAAAATAATTTAGACAGAAAATATTTGTATCACAATGGATACTTCTGAAGCGTCAAAAAGATTTATATATAATCTTTATATAAGGTTTATATATATATATATATATATATATATATATATATATATATATATCCACTACACGGAGAATGCACCCACTTCACCTTCTATGTATATAGCTATGGAAGGTGGTGGAGTGGGTGCATTCTCCGGGTAGTGGTTTTATATATATGGAACCAATAACTATTTAATTTTCTCCCAATTCAAAAGGAGAAAATTGTTTGATTAAACAATTGTGGATTTAATAAATAAAAAAAATAAACAAAACGGGATAGGTAGGAATTGCTTTAATGTCAAGAAATAAATTGCGCTTCACAGCAATTACGAATTGAATATCATTATTTAAAAAATAACGAGAAAACATGGTTAAGAAGAAACTTTTGAGCAGAATAGCTCAATAGCTGCACAGATACTGACATAGCAAGAATGTTCCCCTCAATAACTCCTTGCTGTTGTCCACGTGCCCGTCAGTGCCCTCTCGCAGCAGGTCTCTGCGGCTCGGGCCCCATAACAGATCCCGAGGGGCCCAATGTGAACCCCCCCCCCCCCCCCCCCCCCACACACACACACACACACACATCCGCACACACATACTCTTTTTCAGTCTTCTCCTTTCCTGGCGGCGTTCCAGCAGAGCTCACTAAAAACGTCACTCTCGATCACTTCATGTATTTTCCAAATTATTTATTTATTTATTAATTATTTTTATTTTTTACTTCGAAAGCACATTTTGTCGTGAACGTTTTCAATTAATCTGGAATTTAAAATAATTCCACTCGTAGTCAAACAATAATGCCGAACGAGTAAAACTGGGGATAGCATTGTACAATAATTTGAGCCTCCTCAACTGATAAGTGTTGAGGCCCCGCAAGTTGATAGTTCTGTTCTTCTTGAAAGTTCGTAGTTCAACATGCAAAGAGGTTTGCCCATGATAATGGTATATTTCCATTATTATCCCACCTTTACTCATATAAACAATATTAGCCAGGCTAAGATTTATGTGGTAAATATTTTGTATTTAGGCCCATTAGTGTCCATTGTACAGAATTGTGTTTATGTTGTTGTTGTTGGAAGTACATTACTCAGCATAGCCTACTTCTGATGCATCTCTAACGTTGCACACATGACCAGTCTGTTTTGAACCATTAAAACAGGATAACGCGTGGACAGCGGGTTTATTATTTTTGGTTCTTTCAGTTCGTTAAAAAACCCGAAAGCCAATAACAGAATATCTGTCACTCCACCAATTGTTATGGGGTAAAAACTGTCAATAATAAATATCCGATATTTTGTATGTGACTATGTCGTTCACAAAAACAAGCTCACTAAATTATGCATTTTACTAATACATAAGTGTTTTATGTGATATTTATAAAACTGTCATCTTTTTAACGTTTGAAATGTGTCCAGGCAGTGTACCCTGGGGAATTGCTCTTGGTGTCATTATATGCCATTATAAAACGCAGAAGGCAACATGTTCAAATTGAAATGAGCGTCAAAAATTAAGACTACTGATAATATGAATGCGAATTAAATGTCATTTACTTATATTCATGCCTGTGGAGTTCGGCGTGCTCACTGACAATTCCACTGAAATTAACCAATAATTAATACATACCTGTATATACCCAGGGTATGATCAAATTTAATAATAATACTTGGATGAAATAACATTTCAGAAGCTTGGTGGCTTAAAATGAATGTAAAAATCTTGTCTCGAAACACACCTTTATTGGTGCATTCAACTGGATTTCCATTCAAAGAAATTTGTCATAGCCTCACAAACATCAAAGCATCTCTTCGACTGGACTCAAATTATCAGCCATATACAACATCACTAAAATAAAATCTAAATCAAAAGCCTGTATACATAAGCACATACTCAGAGAAAAAAGCAATATATGGTAACATAACATAGCTATTATAATGAATAGTTCGAAATATTAAACGCATTATAATTGCATAATTTTGTTATTTTAGAAAAGAAATGAAATTATGAATATATAATGAATATAAATGAAATTATGAATATAACCATTTTCATACAGCCTACCTCTTGCAACACAAGGACAGCGGTGCGCGTTGTTTATTTTCTAAATCAGTGTTGGGCAGAGAACAAAACGCTACGTGACCAGGGGGTATGCCAGGGGCAAAATCCACATTTTATTTTAAGGCACAAGAGATTTGCAAAATTAAAAAGGAACCGAGAAAAAAAAACTTTTAATTAGAAAGCCATTTACTTGACATGAAATGGGTTTCAGAATCTGTTCTGCACGACTTGGCAATTAGGAAAAAAGCTTTTAGTAATTGTGCAATAAAGTAAATAATTAGCCTGTATCGTTTTCCTTGCTAAACATATCTGTTCTATGAAGTGACTGGAATGAGATGGAGCCAATTCTAATCTGTGATCTAAAGAAGAAAAACGTTAAAATCGTCCATTCAATAAATAAAACATACCAATCGTTTTGAAATTGCACAACCTCACTGTGATTACTGTCCACTTCTTTTGAACTGACCCCCTCCCCCCACTTCCTTGTTCTCCGGGATGTACACTCAGATAAAATTGTCAATAAATCTTCCCTCTCAACGACAGACAAGACGCGCTTGGGAAATGAGCGACGGTAAAAGTGAAAAACGCCTTTCTCCCTCTCCCGTTCTTTCTTCCCCGCGCACCGAATGCTCCCCTAGTCCTTTTAATCAAATGATCTCTGATGGTGGGATGCTAGTTATCTGTGCCGTGTAAACGGGAAACCCCTTAATAAATCGGTAAAACGTATATCTTCATATTTTCGCTCATCCCTAGGCATCGGTTGGTTTGCCAGTGAGAGAGTTCAGTTTCCAAAGCCAAGTAAGCATGAAATATTTGATTGTACGCCTGTTAAGAAGGGCTATGCGGAGCATGCAGAACGAAGCTTCTCGGCGATAAACTTGAAATGCAGATCGGAAATAATCACAGAACTACAGGAACAATCGAACGTGAAATAAATCCAAAGCAGAAAGGATTAATTGGATGCATAAATTCGGGATCCATAAAGTAATTCAGTGCACGCCTAGGCAAGAATGAGTAAGGACAATTAGTCCAAAACCACTTATGCATTATTTATGTATTTTAATTAATTAATTTAGTTGCCATTTGTTCGTTCATTCGTAGATTTGTTGAAATTGTTCTCCAACTTACCTCCGCGGGAGCTCTTTAGGGGTGAGAGCGCATGTGTTTACACCATCTTCGGGGACCACGAGCGAACGCTCCTATAGGTGCGGCTGTCTGCTTCGGAGTGCTATCCGCGCGCGCGGAGACAGTGTGGCATAGCTACCAGGCAGGGTTACATACCAGCTATGATGCCAGGCCATATGGTTGGCACGTCACTGGGAAGAGCCATCACATGAGAGCCGGTGATTGACATGCGCCTGCATTCGGAGAGATTGCCTTCCCGAGGGAAGAGGGACTCGCCATCTGTCACTTCGCTCGCGCTCACACAGCCAGAAAGAGAGTCAGAGAAAGACTATGAGAGAGATTGAAACAGAAACAGAGAATATTTCTCGTATTCCACCAAAGCAAGAAAAAAAGTAAACTTATGCAGCCTTTCTGATTACATATTAACATGTATTATTCTGAAGCGGGGTCATGATTATAGCAGGCAGATAACGATAGAGGAAATTGAGACAGTGGGATTGAAAATTGCCTCTATAGCTCTAAGGCTTAAGAACAGAAGGGAATTTATTTATTTATTTATGTATTTAATTCAGTAAAGCTAGTTATGTCGCGTGTGCAAGAAAGGCAAGAAAATGCCACACAGGCAGCACAGATGGGACGCTATGAAATCCATTACACCTCTGAGATCTGACCGATGGCGAAATAAACACATAGATTTCTAGGTGATCAAACACCAAAAAGGCGCGTGTACGTTTGTACAGATCAGTCCGATACACAGAAAGATGGATGAGACGCTCGGGCGCTGGTGTTCTGTGAGCACAATGCTGGAGCGCCTGCGGGGGACGTCGGGCTGCCGGCACAGCGAGCGCGAGGGACCCAGGTGTGTCGTGCTGCGGGTTCTGGCTGACATGCGAGGACACAGGGGGATGGCGTGAGCTGGCAGCGGTGCCAAGACTAGTAGCGTGAGTTAGGCAGGGGCGGTGGAGACGCAAACAAAACAGTGTCACGAGTGAGTCCTTTCCCATATCCTCTTTATCCGAAGACCCGCAAGAGTGAACATGCTTTTTTCCATTGGTTTTGTATGGAGTGAGGAGAATGTAACAGCAAGCAAGAACAACATACCTGCCCAAAACAAACACAACACAGAAAAACAAAATGGCCTATAACAGTGTAGGCCTACAGGCAGTGCACACACACTGAGGAAAAAAAGCTCAACTCAGGCTTTCATTTCTCTGATCCTCGCCGTGACTCTACCTACAGCAGTAATCCTGTGCCAGCTGGAGTATCAGCACAGCCCCCACTGCCTGCCACCAGTTTTATTATGGCGGCTGGGCTTGAGGTACACGAGGTGGCACATCACGGGGGACGGTAATTCCCCGGTCCCCAGTGACGGGGGGCTCCTATTTCCATCCCCCTGCATCAAGTACCTGCCAGGCCCAAAGGTTCTGATTTGTCCACAGCCAAATGTGGTGTGTGTGCCATGCCTCAGCTGCGCCGTGTGTGTGTGTGCGTGGGGGTGGGTTTCAGCAAGTCGTGGTCATCATGTCAACAAGTCGCTGCCAATGTAAAAACTCAGACAGAGCGCAACCTGGATTACACGACGCTGTCGTTGCGTCCAGAGTTCAGTTGTCGCTGCCGTCATTGAACCCCGTTAAGAGTGGAGTCGGGTAAACTGGGGACAGACCTGTGCAAAATGGCTGTTTCCTCGCTGGACTGGACCGTCTTACTGTAAAGGGAACAGAGTCAATCTACTGTCTCCCTGTGGTGTAAACGAATGCCTGATGCCTCTTGGATCTGTGGCTTTGGCTCTTGCTGGGTGGGTGTGTGAAATGTTGGCACAGCGATGGCTGTCTGTCTGTGTATACGCCTGACCGTTTGTGCATGTCAGTATCTCTGTCCCCCCAGATTTTATCGAGGGTGATATGTCCCGTTATCCTTTCTGTGACTTTAATAAAAGCATCCCCTAGTGCGTCAATTGGTAGTGCACCCAGAGCGGACTTGTGTGAAGTTGGAGAGGTCACGACCTCTTGATCGTCGCAACTTGGACCCTCCTTCTACCTAAAGGTGCTTAAAATAAAATAAAACCTGCTTTGCTTTAACAGGCCGCTCTGCATGTTACCAGAAGTATTATATAAACCAATCAGAGGCCAGTTTGCAGAAAAGTGCTGATTAATGTCACAGCTCGAGATAGCGCAGGACAGATGCGAGTTTAGGGAACCCTGTTACAGGCTAATGAGGTGAGTCTTCAGTAGATGACAGAAGGTGGAACAATAGGTAATTTCTGCCAGTGACACCCAAACATCCTGGGGATAGGACTGACCTCAGCCAGCCCTATGTCTGCTGTGTCTCATTCTACAATGGGGACAAAAGCCCCGCCCCACTCCCAGCCTCTAATGGTATACCTTCACCTTGACCCTCCTCTCTGACCACTCCCCCCCTCCCTCGGCTTCCGTCTGCACGCCATTCCTTGCCCTCCCTCCTGAGTCGCCCAGTACCCAGCTGCACCGACTACACCCCGGTGTCCTAATTGCACATGCACATATGCAAATTCCTATTAATTAATTACTTGACTAATTAGTGCAGTGGTATTTGTGAGCGATAAATCAAGTGAAGGTGGGGACGAGGAAGCGGGGACCGGCGTGGCCGTGCGCAGCATGGGAAATGAACGCAGGCCGCGAGGAGCTCTGGTCCAGCGCGCTTTGTCTGCGCGCACATGCGTGCGCGTGCCAGGAAGTCTAGCCCGGGCATGTGTGTTTGAGCATGTGGTGTGAATGTAGCCACTGCCTATAAGTTATTATAACAACTGCATGATGGCATTATAAGGTAATGCTGCATGTCTCCGGATTGACAAACATGTCAAGCTGAAGAAAGGCCCCTGACATTTGTAGACTGCCTTCATCAGGTCAGTGACTTCGCTTGATTCGGTCGAATGAATGACTACCGCATTTGTTACAGTATGTGCGCACAACACAGCTTGAGTCTGCTCTTTCTCTGTGACACACAGGGGGCGCCATTGTTCAGCCGTGTTTCCACATATTCCTGTGTTGGGATGTGTCTATATTGAGGGAATACTGATGGGTGTGCAACGACAGTACGACCAGCAATGGAAGATTCCTTCACCTGCCACAGCACCACAGCACATCATAAGTTTCAAGGGACTCTGGACAGTGATTTCATAATGATGAAAACTCTAGAAACTTTAATTTATTTTAGTTAGCTATTTAATTATTTAGACTGATTAAAGATAGTTGTGACATGCTCATAATAATATTTTTAGCTGAGAGGCGTATTGGCAGCGCTGTTGGAAGTCAGTCTGAGTGTGAGCTTGTAGGCGTGCCAGGCCCCTGTCATAGGTGTCCGCGGAGATCTCCGGTCTCAAATATTCATCTCCCGTTTTCACAGAGACGGAGAAGCTTAATTGTAGCTTCAGACAACTCCACCTCTCTGTGCTACTGCAGCAGCCTGATGGCACGAGAAGTGCCACCAGCTGGAATTTGTGTTTGTTGTGTGTGTGTGTGTGTGTATGTACAACACATACACACACACACACACACACACGCACAATACACACACACACTCTGAGTGGTTGTTGTACCATAAAAATGTCTCGCAAAGTGACAGCCCACTCTAAACAGAAAAAGATGGGTGCAGAAAATAAAGCGACCGGTTCTTTTACAGTTTCTCTAGATTGCTGAGTGAATACTTCCCTGCGTACAGTAACAATCCTTTTCTCCCAGTTCCCTTAGTTACAGTAAAGTAACGGCAAGACAGCGCCTACTATGAGAAGCGGGGCACAGGAGACATTCACTTAAGTCTGTCTGTCTGTCCCGTCCGTCAGGCCGTCTCCACACCGGTGTCTGGCCGTAGATTTCATCAGTTCCCGTGCCAGCAATGCCCATCCAAGCTGAACTATCTTGTGGGATTTTGGGCTTTTAATTATGGTAACGGTGGATTAATTATGGGGGGTAGAAACAAGGGGCCATGCATTATTGATGAACAAGGGTGAGTAAGGGCCTGGTAATTAAATCACAGCTCAATCTGTTCTACCCCCCTCCCCATATACCTCAGTGGTGCCTTCCGTGGGGTGTAGGCGGAGTTAGGGGAGTGTGGGAGTGTGTCTGTGTGTGTGGTTTAGGGGGGGGGGTGTATGGCTTATTGTACTTAAGGGTTCTCAGTGTCTTTGTGTGTAGCTTGCAAATACGGGATGCCCTCTGTCTGCCTGGTACCCTCCTCTGGCATACGCCGTCTTCTGTTTTATTCATGACTGTGACTTTGTGTCTGCCTCTAACTGATAGATGAAAGGGAATATCTTTCCTCTGACCATCCTTGCATGTTTCATAGTGACCTAATGCACTCACACATGGTGACTCCTGACCAGACAAACAACAAGCTCGCTTACTACCAGGACTCTATTATCCAGAGTGCCTTACTGATTTGTACCTTTTTTGGACAGAATCTATAGTTAAACAACTGGGTATATTGTTCAAGGGTACAATGGGAATCAAACCTGCAACCTTTGGTTATGAGCACACCTATACTTTCACCACCTTCACCACTATACTACACCGCTGCCCCCATCCATTTTTTACAGGGACAATACATTCTCATTTTGATTCAGAATTCGACCAGATCATTCTGGCTGCATGGTAATTTGTCCATTTTACACTATTTTAGACATGTAATGTATTTCATGTGTGGCCTGTTTTAACATTTCTTGTCACCACAGTGATGGTCACTTCACAGGGTTACCCATCTGGTCTCATGACGGGCCACTGACCATACGCTGGGAGGAAACACCTAAATGGGTCAATCATTACAAAGATAATGATGTTGAATTAGTCGTGTTTATGTAGTGTCTTTCAAGTATCCCAGAGCAGGGTGACTCATTTTCAACCAGCACCAATGTGAAGCACTCCCCAGGGTGACTGTTTCAACACACCCTTCGGGGCATGCTCACAAACACCCTTGAGATACACTACATGGCCAAAAGTATATGGGACACCTGCTCATCCAACATGCTCATTGCAAAATCATGGGCAGTAATATGGACTTTGGTCCCCATTTGCTGCTATTACAGCCTCCACTCTCCTGTGAAGGTTTCCACGAGATGTTGAAAACATTTCTGCGTGGATTTGTTTCCATTCAGTCAGAAGACCATTAGTGAGGTTGGGCACTGATGTGGGGCGATTAGGCCTGGCTCGCAGTCCAGCTTTCCAATTGATCCCAATGGTGTTTGATGGGGTGAGGTCAGGGCTCTGTGCAGGCCAGTCAAGTTCTTCCATACCAATCTTGACAAATCATTTCTGTATGGACCTCTATTTGTGTACGAGGGCATTGTCATTCTGAAACAGGAAAGGGCCTTCCCCCAAACTTGCCACAAAGTTGCAAACCCAGAATCGTCCTAGAATGTCATTGTATGCTGTAGTGTTAAGATTTGCCTTCACTAGAACTAAGGAGCCAAGCCTGAACCATGAAAAACAGCCCCAGACCAAGGGGTGTCCACATACTTTTGGCTATATAGTGTATTTAGAGGTGATACTTGGAGAACATATAAGGCAATAGTGACATCTACTGATAGAAAGTGGCATTGCAGCTCTGCCTCAGACACCTGTCTTTTTCAGTCCAGTTTCCATGACGACATGAAAAGACAAAGACCCTTGTAAAGCATGACCTATTCAACAATATTATTTTGTATGTAATGCAATATATGGTCATAACCTCCCCACCAGGCCTGGGATAGATATAGTTTGAAATATTATTCATAAGGTAACAAGTATTACAATATAATTTAATAAATATATAAAAAGTAACTAACCTCAGCTTACACATTCCAGAAAATAAGTAATTACTTCAAGCTATTTAAATATCAGTATTTAAATAGTTATGAACTAGCTGCAATACACTGGACCACTATTAACCAAATTTTAGCATTCAGCTGCTTAATTATAATAAAAAAATAAAAACAGGCTTAATTGTTAACATGTTTATCCTTCCTCATGTAGTAATTGCACTCATTAACTTTTTGGAAATCACTAATAGAATTTTAATTTTTAAATTTGAGCTTATTCATGTTTCAAATATATTAAAGTAATATTTGTTTTGTGAGGTTTGTTTTCCTTATTGTCAGGTAATATTTAAATATGTTTAAATATTAAAACAAATATTTGCCTTAGTTGAGCTGAAATTCACATGTATAATTTCAAATACAATGATTGTTTGGACAAATATTGAAAATGTCTTAAAAATATGAAATCACTGTTAGTTAATAAATTAAATAATATGTCTTTTTTTAGGTAGAGTGACTTGATGTTAAATTCCTTGTTACTTGCGAGAAACATTTGTGCAGAAGTAAAATGTTGCAGGAGCTGCCTTCAGTGCTTAAAGGGATTGTTCACTTTCTGTTTTTTATTTATTAAGTTTCAGTATTTATGTGCAATGAATGACATTCTTTAAACATTTAGAGAAGTTTCTGACGACCTTGAGGCTTTACAGTCGTACGAATAGCTATGGCATTCGGGGATTCGTGTTATAAAGCAAGAAAGTGCAGTTGAACTATCTCAAAACAGTTTGTACGTTATGCTTCCAGAAGATAGTTGTCAACAAATTAAATTTAATATGAGGCTATATTCAAGATGGAAAGTAAAGAAGTGCCGGCAGAATATAACAACTGATATTCAAGTTTAAAATAGTAAAAAAATAAACGCTATACAATTTAAATATAAAATTTAAATATAGCCTCCAGCTTTGCTTTTAGATCATGAATGCCCCACACCTGCCATTGTAATTCCGGATGCTAAATTATCGAAAATATCCTTAACCGCAAATAAAAACTATCTGGGTCAATCGAAAACAGACACTAAAACGGACAGGCTATCAAAAAAACAGAAAGTGAACTCATTTTACACAAAATGCACTCAAAACACTTGGATGAAATTATGTACGTGAACACTAGAGGGCGACCAACACAAAGATAAGGTGTTAGATAAAGATAAGGTGTGCGTGATAGAATTCCAGTGTCTTTCAGCAGCTGGTATATGTTCAGGATCAAAAAGAGTTATACCCATGGGGGATATCCACCCATAATTTTACCAACCAGAAATTACTTGCAGTCTGGGAAAATACACATGTCAAACATTGCATGAGAATTATTGCACAGTATATAGGGACAGCTCTTAACTTTAGTGTCTGCATACTCTACAGAACCTTCCAAATCACTAAAAAAATTTAATTTACAACAGATATTGCCTTCAAATCCCCTTATATTCTGCTCCTGTTTTGGATTAGATCTCACTAATTCCAACCAATCAAAGCGATTTAGCATGGTTGAACCACTTGGTCAATAATAAATTAATTAACAGCACAAGGTTAATGCTTCACAAAGCTCTGGTTTAACAGGCAAAATAGATGACAGGGATAACACATTTGTGTGTGTGTGTGTGTGTGTGTGTGTGTGTGTGTGTGTGTGTGTGTGTGTGTGTGTGGTGTGTGTGTGTGATCAAACAAGGTTGGGCATCCTATACATTGATTGATATAAAGAACAAGAAGGAGACTTAGTGGTGATTTGGTGAGGAAATTATACATTTCCTATCCGTCTCCTATCCATCTCTTTGTTTTTCCACAGAAATCTGCTTTCCCTTTGACTGCCTGCATGGTGTCCGGCATGCCACTGCTTGCACAGACTTACCCCCGCCCCTCTTATTCCTCTTCCCTGAGTCCTGCTGTGTATCACTGACTGTCCCTCCAACCCCCACTACCCTTCTCTCTCTCTCTCCCTCTCTCTCTCTCCCTCTCTCTCTCTCTCTCTCTCTCTCTATCCCTCTCTCTCTATCCCTCTCTCTCTGCGGGATGTAGGATAATCCTCTCAGTTGTGCCTCTGCAGTTCTAACATATTTTAGGCTGCTGAGGAGTATAATGATAATAACCATAATGGACTGTGATGATATCTGCTCTTGTTGGCAGTAATCTTTTGACCTGTGAAAGCCATCAGTATCCCTAGCGTGGCCATGGTGACATTTCATTAATGAAACGGGCTGAGGTGCCGGTGTGTCCAGTCGCCGATCTGACCTCATCAGCCCACCCGCCCCCAAACTCGCCTGTCAAGGGCATCAGGACCCACCTGAAACGGCTCACATGACGCACTTTGAGCATTTCGACTCTCACGGATGTGCGTAAAAATCTCTTAAGATCTCCACTGACCTTGCAGTAAAACATGACAGCTGGCTGAATTCAGCAGGACATCACAAGGTCGCGCGTATACGATTTTTATGCATAGCGAATGGTGGAACCGAAGCGCAATGCTCGCATTTCTAATGAGTGTAAAATGTAGCCTACGTATTCAGCACCAAGGTCCCAAATTCCACCTGTTTAGCATATGTGCTACCGACTCTCACCTGTACTCCATTACAGTGCATATCAGCAGCATGATGCTCGAATTAAACATAGGCTACCTCAACATACATTCGATTTTTCATTCAGCCCAGTTATGTTTTGAAGCGTTTATTGCGAGTGTGGCGTTCTCTGGGACGTAGTCCCTGGACAAAAACTGTGCGCATCTGCATCTTTCGCTGTGATTTATTTTACTCTCGGATGTGGAAGCGTCCTGCTGACGCGGGCTGTTTTTTTCTCCCTCCAGGAGCGCGCTGCAAATCCAGCGCAGATCCTGCGTTAATCAGGGAGAATGTGTGCACAGTTAGCAGAACACGAGGAAAAGTGGGGTCTTAAGTTTGGCGGTGACGTCGAGAGCCCGTCAGCAGGTGAACTTGCGGGCGCTCAATAGACCAGTGGCGCTCGTTGTCGTCGGTGAGCGATAGACGCTGTCATCCCAGCCGCCTGAACCCGTCCCAATCCCTGAGAGAAGCGACAGGTTATTGTGGGTCACGCTGTGGGGCCTTGCCGGCTATACAATATAGGCACTGGCATCCATGCACTCGGAACAGTGTGACAGGATTAACAGGATGAGCCACCCAACAGCCGAAAAATGTTTTATATAATAAATAAGTTTTATCATATAAAATTTTGCAAAAATTAGGCATATTAATTGTGTTCACTTTTGCGCTATCTAGAATACAGGCATAACGTTAGTAAATGTGGGCATGACAAAATACGAAAATGGCTCCTTTGATACCCTCTACTGTGTCAGTTCAACGGCTGCTTGAACTATCCCCGGCTCATTAAGAAAGTGCTGTGCACGAGAGACCTGGCGGCCAGTAAGACGGGGGATCGGTGGCGATGAATACGAGAGCAGGGAGCCGCCTTCAGTGCGAAGCTGCGGGAGGAGGGAAAGGATGAACAGCTTCGTTTCCTCCCTAACGCGCAGCGCTTGTGCATCGTCCCCAAGCCAAGATGAGTCCAGAGCTACAGCGGCCCTGTGCCATGCCCTCATAGCACACGTGTGACGAAATTCCAGCTCCTGACATTAATGCCAGGAATGGCTGCGTTTATAAAAATCGCGGGGACTGCTTGGACAGCTTTCTGTCCACTCTCCCCAGCCAACATTGCTCATTAAAATACAATTCTTTGCACACGTGAGTCTGCAGAAAGGAAATAGCATCCCCTGCTGGCATCGGATGGCATGGCTCACCTCCCTTGTGCAAAGTTACGTGCATTCATGTGGCAGTAATTCAGACAGGTTTGGAGCGCTGCCACCCGTATCCCTGAGACAAGATACCCCGAAATGCTTCGGTTTAACATCCAGCTGCATGAGTGGATGAGATGCGAAATGCGAGCCATGCAAACTGCGACGGTTAACTATGGAACGCCCATTTGGGCCAAAACCTGTAGTTTCGACGTCCGCGCTTAAGACATCAGATTTTGGTTCGTGTTAAGACGTCAAATTTGTTCGTCTTAAGACGTCCATTTTGGACGTCTACGTCTTAAGACGACAGAAAATACCGTGTTAACACGTCCATTTTGAACGTCTAAAGGCGTTTAAAATTGGGTGCTACCACTTCATCAGTTTCTGAGGGGAAACTCTTCATACAATCATTGCAAGAGAGAAAACAATTCCCCACTCATCCTACCTTGTATGAATTGAGGTTAAGAAATAATATTGATTTACGGTGACATTATTAACATCTGCATTTTTTGTAGGCTACTATGGTTACTTATTGAGAAAAAACTGTAGCTTGTATACAATATCATAGCTACTTGACATATTCATCTAATGTGGTGTGTTCGCCTAAGTGCCCACTAGATGGCAGTATTAGAGCACAAATGGCAACCTGTTGAATTTTGAGTAGATGGGGGGGGGGGGGGAGAGAAAGAATTTGGTGTTCTGCCATTGATTTCGATGTAAACTGGTTAAGATCCCTTTCTGATTAATGGCGAAATTCTTAGTGCAGCCGAAGGGGGTATTTTTTATGTAATGGTGGTGTGAATTATATTTGACATTGTGGCTATTATGTTACATTGTGGCTATACATGTTCAAATCCCCACTTTGACCACCTGTTGTGATTTTATTCATTAAAGCAGGCTATTATTGGACAAAGTTTCACTTGTCGCCATGATTCCTTCCTTTCCCATGTCCTAAATGCATAAAGGTGATAACCTAGTTAGCCTACTATTTTTCTGTTTTCCTTCAGTAATTGTCCCTATAATTAGGCTATAACACAGTTTTTTCTTAGACAACGTGTGCATTACACACACATTTGAGTATACTTTGCAGTTTAAGTTTTGTGAAATGCCCATGTAGTTGGCCAATGTTGATAATGCACTAACCCAAAAGGGCTAGAGCACTGTACATTTAAATAGGCCTATAAGCCGTGCTTCTCTACATTTTTCTAAACTGTCAAATGGACTGTCCCAAATACTACGTAGCGCAAACGTAGAGCCCACATGACCACAACGTAGGCATACGTACAGCCCAACGTAGCCCCTACGTAAAAAATGGGTGGGTAAATCTCTGGTTACGCAGCCCCTTCGTCAAAAAGGGGTGGGTATGTTGACGCCAACCAATAGCATGGATCCTTAATGGTCCTAACGCCTTAAGACGTTCAAAATGGACGTCTTAAAGGTATACTATGTAGTTTCATTGTAAACAACTCGTTCTTTGTTTACATTAAAATTTTCTCCCCAAAAAACATTGTATGTGTCCTTGTGGTCTAATAAACATGTTGAATGTATTTCCTACCTCATAAGTCGTTCTCAAAGTGTTTTTTTGTTAATGTTTTGAATGTTACACTGTTGACATCCCGCCGCCATTTTTAAAGCCAGAAACAGCTAAAATGGTGTAAACGTCATGAATGGGCGGTTCCTGTTCATTTGATTGACATGGCCAGGCCATGTGAGCAGGCTTCCAGGTAAACTCTTATTTTATCTTAGGACCGAAGCATTCCTCACACAAACGCGAACGTGGACGCTTCGAACTACGCAAACTATTTTCCTAATATGTATATTAAATAATTATTAGGGGTGTAACGGTACACAAAAGTCACGGTTTGGTACGTACCCTACTTCGGTTTTGAAGTCACACTTCGGTAACAGAGTGCATAATTGCTGTGTCGTGGATCGTCTAGGCTACACTGGGACTCAGATAAGCGTATCTTTATTCATTGCTTTCAGCTGTTGTTAGTTAATAGAACAGATTGGAGTCACTCGGTAGTTTATTTTGAATTGTTTGCAGTTAGTCCGTAGCTTGCTCGCTGTAATTGGGCCAGCTACCTGTCTTTTGTGTTGCTAATTAGAACTAGTTGAATTAGAACTCACTCTGAGGTGATGAGCTGCAAACACACTTAATATACACACAGGTGAAACTGGTTCCAACTAAATTAGCAACACAAAAGACGGGTAGCTGGCCCAACTACAGCGAGCAAGCTACGGACTAACTGCAAACAATTCAAAATAAACTAAGCTACCGAGTGACTCCAACACGTGATAAGCAATTTTCGGGGAGCCCTTTTCTCCTACGTGCTCAATATCGCCATCTAGTGTTCTGAAACTACATAGTATACCTTTAAGACGAACAAATTTGACATCTTAATGCGGACGTCGATATACAGGTTTTGGCCCAAACGCGTTCCATAGTTAACGGCCGCGATCCGAGCATGTAAATAAATGTAATGGAATGTAATGGCTGGCCCAGAGGCCAGCAGCTCCAGGAGAACCCCGGGCTCTGAGTGTGACAGCTGTGCGATTGTGACATCACAGCTGTTTGTGTGCCCGTGGATTCCTGCTCTAGGCCGCATGCTCTGCCCTGACTCTGACCGAGAAACCAGAGATTTGTGTTGTTGTTGCCTCTCCCCCCCCTCTGTGCAGCATGCATTCCTGTTTGTGAGGAATGTCCAGATGTTTGGTCACTCCCTTGAAAACAGCGTCATATCGGCAATGCCCATTTATAATACATTGCTACAGGAGAAGTATGCAATGGTTCAGGTCATGCATTCTTTAACAGTTTTTCTCAATTGTTTAGACAAATGTTCTGAAACTATAACTCATTTGTCAAAACTATAAACACAAAACCCACACGGTGAACTCTTTCTGCAAAACTTCACATAGGCATACAGGGAGCACCACAATTCATTGGACAGTGGCAAATTTTTTGTTATTTTGCTTCCGTACTCTAGCACTTTGAGTTTGAAAGGATACAATGGCAATGAGGTTGGAGTGCAGACTGTCAACTTTAATTTGGGGGAACATTCATTCATATCGGATGAACCGTTTAGAAATTATAGAACCTTTTGTACACAGTCCCCCCCATTTTCGGGCATCAAAAACATTGGACAGTTTAACATAATGTAGAATAAAGTAATTATTTTTAATATTTGGTTGTATATCCTTTGCATGCGATAACTTCCTGATGTATGTGACCCAACAGCATCAAAATACTCTTGATATCTTATTTTCTGGTATTCTTACAAGCGATACTATAACTTTTTTTGAATGGATCTCTATGGGAATTGGGAATATGGGAACATTTATAAATGAGAATAGGTAGATCTGATCTATTGTTATTTATTGTAACATATCAATACCCAGTGATTCCTGTACTGCAAAGTACTAATGTATACTACTACAAGGGGACCACAGTATGGACAGCATAGTGTGCACAAGCTAAGCTGGCAGTATCCCTTGCGTACATACCGAAGCCACCCCTACATGGATTAAATACGAGAGAGCCTGTCCCCTCTGCAGCTGAGAGTAGCTTATCTTACCAGCCTTAAAGAGGACCTGAAACACGGAGGAAATATTTTTTTCACAGTGCTGTGGAAATTAGCTCCACACACACTCACTCAGACACACACATGCACATACACACAGAAGCACACACTCACACGTGCACGCACACGCACACACACGCACACAAGATAGACCAGAGCAGCTCACATGTGTTGTCATACGTGAGTTTCCACCGTGATGCTCTGTTTCAAAATTGGTTCAATGAAACCATTGCTTTTTCATTTCTCAGTCATGCCAAGGGTGGCTGTGTCATTCCAAAAGACACTTCTCCCGCTGCTTGGCCAGAGAACATATAATGAATGATGTACACTGCCTGGCCAAAAAAAAGTTGCCGTTGTACCCGTCATGCATAGTGCCCACTGTACAAGCCTCTGGAGTGCAGTGCTATGATCTGGGGTTGCTTCAATTGGTCAGGTCTAGGCTCAGCAACGTTATGCAGCAATAAAATGAAGTCAGCTGAGTGCCTAAATGTACTGAATGACCAGGTTATCCCATCAATGGGCATATTCCAGGACGACAATACCAAGATTCATTGGGCTCAAATTGTGAAAGAGTGGTTCAGGGAGCATGAAGAATCATTTTCACACATGAATTGGCCACCAGAGTCCTGACCTTAACCCCATTGAAAGTCTTTGGGATGTAATGAAGAAGACTTTTCGGAGTGGTTCGACTCTCCCATCGTCAATACAAGATCTCGGCCAAATATTAATGCAACTCTGCACGGAAATAAATGTTGTGAGGTTGCATAAGGTTGTCGAAACAATGCCACGACGAATGCGCGCCGTAATCAAAGTTAAAGGCGGTCCAACTAAATATTAGAGTGTGTGAATTTTTTTTTTGGCCAGGCATAAGAATATGTGGCCTGATCAAGAGCAGAGAGCAGAATTATTTATTTTTGGTTTTACTTTTACATTTTTGGTTTACTCCCTGTACAGTAGTTTTTTTATTTTTTTTATTTTCTCCTGATTTTACTTTGTCTACGCCCAACATTTTTGAAAAACAACAAAAACCATCTCACTGTTTTTTTTTTTTCTATATTTGAGTTGGCCACTACACTCAAACAATACTGATGCTATTAATACTATTTAATATAATGGTAATAGTGTTTTAAATTTTTTACACCAGTGTGTAATTGGTATTTATAATTAGTATTCATTTGTTGACTAGTGTTTATTATTTGAAGGAAAAATGTCATTTTGGGATGAGAGTGTATGGTTTTGAAAATAGTGCTTGATTTTGACAAGAGATATACTGTATGAAGTTTTGCAGAAAGAGTTGACCGTGTGGGTTTTGTGTTTATAATCTTGAGAAATTAGTTTTAATTTCAGAAAATGTGTCTAAACAATTGAGAAAAACTGTAATAGGGTCATAACACCAATTTTAGTGCATAAACTATTGAGAAAACTGTATTATACATGACACTAAAATACTATAACAGATATGATTGGACTTTTAGAAGAAAGCTTTCATTTGACCTTGCATACTCAATATCTGTGTTATCTACAGTTTGCTGCAAGTTTCTGTGAAAAAAACAACAAACTGGATTAATGTGGGAAACCATTGCCCGTGGAGCTCACCAAAACCCTCACTCTTATGTTATGTTGGTGAAAAGTCAATACTGAACACAACGACATTAACTACAGTTTCAATGTCAAAGTGTATATAGTCAAAGAGTATCATGTAGACAAGGATGACAACTAAAATTGCACAGGTAAAATTCCATGATAATTGTTTACTTTTATTTCAGTCAGGTTTGGCAAAAAAAAAAAAAGTCTCTAATTTCATGTGGGTCACTGTTGGACCAAATCCAGCATATCCCAGGTAAACACAGAAGTGATCATTGTCTTTAGTTTTGACTTTGCAATTGTAACCAGTTTAGTGTAGTAATAATAATAATAACATAATACATATGTTTTTTTCTATCTTTTTTTGTTTTTTATTTCACCAAATGCATTTAGGTCATTGATGTTTGTATTTTGTTATGAGTCCTTTTCTGTCACTCTCTCCCATCCTTACCTCATCTGTCCCCACTTATATGCTCCCATGGCCAATTCACATATTCTAATTTTACTCTCTCACACTCTCTCCAGCTCTCTCAAACACACACAAGCATGCCCGTGACGCACACACACACACACACACACACACACACGAGCACACACATTGCATAAATCTCTCATTCACAGAGGCCAAAAGAGGCTCAACCAAAGGGACAAGATTATCTTTTTTTTCTGATTGCAAATCAACTTCAGCTTAACATACTCACACACACACACACACACACACACACACACACAAAACCTCATTCTTTCCCTCCTGTCTTTACACCCACTCCCTCTCCATCCCTCCCTCCACTCTGCTAAGGACGTCCCTCTTCCCCTCCTGCAGCACAGGTTATGGGCAAGTGAGTGAGGAAGGGGGGAGAGAGACAGAGAGAGTGTGTGTGAGAGAGAGAGCAACAGAGAGAGAGAGAGAGAGAGCAACAGAGAGGAGAGAGAGAGAGAGAGAGAGAGAGAGAGAGAGAGAGAGAGAGAGAGAGAGAGAGAGAGAGAGAGAGAGAGACAGAGAGGGAGAGAGAGGAGAGAGAGAGAGAGAGAGAGAGAGAGAGAGAGAGAGAGGGAGGAGAGATAAGCTCATACCGCTCACACAGAGCCAAACAGATAGACAGGCTTAATACATACGACAGAGAGCGAGAGTCCGAGGGAGGAAAAGAGACAGAAAAAGGAAAGAAGAGAAGAGAAGAGAGAAAGAATCCAGTCACCTGAAGAGCAAACAAACACAGTTACAAAGAGGGCACAGAGGGGAAGGCAGGTTTTGAAACTCTGTGAGCGAAGCGTGTCAGAGTCTGGGGTACAGAGAAGTGGGGAAGTTGGAATCCACACTCTATTTTGTGGGATAAACTCAACCAGCGAACGCGAACCTGCTTATTTCGGGCAGACAGACGGAAAGCATGGATCCACTGTCATCATCAGATGTCGGGGACGAGACAAAGGAGAGGAAAAAGATCCATTTCTCAGTCCCGGCCACTGTGCCCACTCAGCTGGACCCACGGCAAGTAGAGATGGTGAGTAAGGATGTCCGAAAATATGGGTGTGTGCGTGTGTGTGTGTATGTATGCATGTCTGTGTGTGTGTATGTGCGTGCGGGTGTGTGTGTGTGTGTGTGTGTGTGTGTGTGTGTAAGTGTGCGTACATAGTATAGTGTCTTGCTGTACTTGATGCATTCCTGTAAATGTACATTACAGATTGTGGATTCTGAGTGGATCAATCTTATATTGACTCTGTGTTCAGTGGGTAGTATTTTGAGCTAGCACACAAATCTATATGTATAGGGAGCTGATCTAATTAAGGTCAATACTAGTGCTAAATTTGAGCTCAGTGTCACTCAAATCTACCATGACTGGAAAAACTATTACAAAATCGCTGCCAGAAATAGCTAATGATTGTACAAAATCACAATTTCTCCCCATCTTGCTTTTTTCACACACATACTCTCTCTCTCTATCTCTCTCTGAATCGTCCTTGATTTAAGAGTCAGTCTTACTGTCCTCTTTATCAGTCGTCTAATCAGCCAATCAGGCGGTCTACTTCAAAAGAGTGAAGAGGCGCCCTGATCCGCCTTGTGCAGTTTATGCTTAGATGGTGAAACCAGGCCGGTCCCTGTCCTGCAAGCGATGAGGGGGAAAGAAGGGATGAGAGAGGCAGGAAGGATGAGGGAGAACAGAGGGATGAGAGAAAGGGCACACTGACGTTTCACCTGCTGCTTGTGAAGCCAGGGTAGAGTAGTGGTGCAGTGGTTAGAGCAACAGGCCACGATCATCAGATTCTGTGTTTCGGTTCCCGAGGGGCGGACCTTCGCACAAAGCGGCCATTCCTCAGACCAGGGGTAGGCAAACCTTGAGTGCCGGTGTGATGTTTCTGGTTTTTGTTCCATCTGAGCTTGATCGCAAGAGTTTGATGGATGATTTAAAGTCTGAGCCTGAATACTATGAATGGTGAAATGCTGAGCGCCTCCAGCACACGGTCACCAGCATTCATTAAACCTCATTAATTAAAATGAATAGTTATAGGTTTGGATGGAGTAAAAACCAGGACCGTCTCCGGCACTCCAGGACCACGGTCGCCTACACCTGCCTTTGCTCAGTGCACTGTGCACACAGTATATAGTCTGCTGTGCTTCCAATTTCGTGATCAAGTGTATGCTCAGCCAATCAAAAGGGAGGTGTCTTCCTGCTTCTCAGTTCAGCCTAGCACCGATTGGCCAGTAGGACTGGTATCTGAGGGCTGCAGGCTCCCATGTCAGGTAGAATGTTATTATTGGAAACTTAGCCGCGGTGCTGACTGATTGCTATAATGAAGATCCTGCTATTCCAAAGGCTGCTGTGGTAATCTTTGCTCTGACTTAAGGCTAGAAGGGAGTACAGTAGGCTACCAAAAAAATGTAAGGACTGGACTTGTAACAACTTGCCACTTCTACCCATGTTTTATGGCTTTTCTTGCATTAGCATGACATCTATCCCAGCATTCCTGTCCCGGCTCATTTGTCTGGTGGTCGGTCCCATCAGTTTGTTTATTGGCCGCTCTCCCACTAGTCTGCCATGACGCCATCGAACGCAAGGGCTGCAATAGCACATGAACGGAGCTCTGCGACGTCCAGCCGGCGAGCCGCGTCGGAGGGGGTCTCTCGGGAGGACGCGGGCGGCGAGGTGACCGAGCGGTCTAAGGGCGGCGCGTCATAACTCGCTGACGGCGGCAGAAGAGAGGGGTCACATGCGCTTTAATTGGGCGGGTGCCGCCACAGACGGATCACACGGGAGGCTGCACTGAAAGGAAACGCCGAAACTGACGCACAGCGAATGAACATTATTACCATTCAGATGGACTGGGGCACCATGAGGCGGGTAGGGGTCGAAAGGGAACGGAAGCCAAGAAGCTTCTTAGAAACGGGAAAAGAGAGATAGCGCGGACGGGAGGGGGAGGGGGGTCCACGTGTGACGCTGTCTGGGAGAGATAGAGAGCGAAGGAGGGAGAACGTTGGGCAGGGAGGGCGAGAAGGGGAGCGCGTGCGGAGACGAGATCCGAGCTGTGTTATTCATGGGGCCCGACGGGCCCGAGGGGGAAGGTGCCCTCTCTGACGGTCGGGCTGCGAAAGACCCCGGCGGCGCTCTCTCACCCCGCCGACGCCGTCGCAAGCCGAACGGCGCGTAAGCAGAAGGACAAAGTCCGCCTTTAGTCACCTTCGGACCAGTACGGCAGCCCCGGTGACGTCACGCTGGCTGAGGCATCGATCCTGAACCCTCGGAGGACACTGAGTCATTCACACCGAACCCTCCTATATTCCACATGAAACACAGCAGGTTAAGGATGGGAAGAGGAATAGCTGCCTGAAGTGTACTCGCGGCAACAGTGCTGCCCCAGATAGCAGCGCGCCATTCTTAAAATAGGCAGGCAGCGCCTGTGTTCCAACAACAGCAGGTGCTTGCAACAATAGCGATGTCAGGACCATTAAGAGTTTCCTGAGTTGTATTTCTATTATCAATCTGACTCACAACCTGGGATTTACGCGGGTCAGACGTGGCTCAGCTTCAGTGTGAAAGGGGCGACAAGGGTTACACTACGCAGCACGATTATCTAACCGACCCTCGACATTGTCAACTTGTGCAGAAATGATGCTCTGAAACTTTTATATAAGTGAAGGAATTCACTATTCATGCAAATGTATATTTTAGAACCAAACAACTCTAGAATTATCTTCATTTTTGCTATAGGTTCACAGCTAGATTCACGAAAGAAGAGGATTTCTCAGTTGTCACAGGTAATAGGCGAATAGCCTATTAAATAACAAATAACATTACTTAAAACATTTTGTGACCGTTTTTACATAAAACCATTTGTCAGATTTGGACCCACATCACTGGGCTATTGATTCAGGAGTTAACATACTGGGTTAAGCCAGCGTAATGGCTACCAAACTAGGTGTATTATCAGGAAAAAATGGATTGTGTACAAAAGTAAACTTGCAGACCCGGGTCTTGTGTGAATGGCGATGACCCCGTGACCACCCGTGTCATTCCTGGGTTTTGTGTTTGAAAGAGCAAACTGCCATGAAGAGTGATTTGCATCGATCAGTATGAGTGTATTGTACATAAGGTCTGTATGCGAGCTGGAACCGGGAGCTGTATTAATTCGAAAGCACATTTCTTCATCCACGCAGCTGTTGCCAGGGGAAAGAGTCGTGTGGAAGCCGCCCACTCTTGTAACACCCACTGATCACCCCCATTTAATCCACTCAGCCCACACAAGCAAACAATTGGAGTCTGACGGCAACCCTATAAGATCACTTATCATTACCCGACTTCCTGTTCCCTTTCAGCCATTTTGCTTCCTATTAAATACAGGCGGAGCTTCCACAAAGCCGTGCAAATCTGTCCCATCGAAAAGCAGGCAGTCTTACTGTATGTAATGGAGTTGGCGCACTGATCTTGTTTGTCAGCACCAGTAAGACCTCGTCTAACTTTCTCTCGCCCGTAGTTGGTGCAGCTATACCATATTAGCAAAACAACGCATCCATCATTTACTCTAAGCAAAGAAAGAGGAGCGTAAGTTTCTGCATGGAGCACTTTTTCGTGTCTCGGCCCCTGCAGTGTCGGGGCCTGGTGGGACACGACCTTTGGTGCAGCCGGTGTTTGTGGGTAAACACAGCAAGTCTGCGCAACTGTAAACACACACCCCCATCAGCGGAAAAATCTCAGGAGAGACGCTAGCATGCCGGGAAGGGGACATAGCGCTCTTGACGAAAAAGGCAAGTCTGCGCACTGAGGGTTTCACTCTGTACCTTAGCGGTAATGAGCCTTTCTCCGCCCCAGGGCTGTGCTTAATATGGAATTCATGTCGAGGAAACAAAGTTGCTCTCTGAAAGCCTGTCCCCTTCACACACAGCGAATCCCAGAATGCTTTCTCCACCGTCTTACAGCCAATTCTAGGTCTGCTGGTGCACTTCACATCAAGCCAATAGGCCATTATCAGCTGTGCCTTATTGGAGCTATCCTTCTTTTCCTATTTGCAACAACAATGATTTTGTCTTTAGAAGGAACTGGACAACTATTCCTAACAATATGAACTTTGATGATATCATGTACCAATGTACCCTTTATGTGTTATGCCCATTGCCATCCTGTAAACACACCATCCTGTATGTTTCCTCTGCAAGAGGTAAACCTGGCAGAGACAAGTGGCCACGTTGTTGTTGCAGTTTATTGGGCTGCGTCTCACAGTCCTCTTGGTACTTTCCTCTGAAGACACAACAGCTTCAGACAGGAGGCTGTATCTGCACAGACCAGAAGTAGGCTGCTCCACAACCAAACCTTATCAGCATTTTGCCATGACAGAGAGAGAGAAAGTGTGTGTGTGTGTGTGTGTGTGTGTGTGTGTGTGTGTGTGTGTGTGTGTGTGTGTGTGTGTGTGTGTGTGTGTGTGTGTGTATGTATGCATGGTGCATGTGAGTGTGTGTGTGTGTGTGTGTGTGTGTGTGGGAGAGAGAGAGAGAGAGAGAGAGAGAGAGAGAGAGAGCTGTAGGTATTTATTCACTCTTTAGTTGGTTTCTTTGATCTGTCTTCTTCTCATGCTTCTGTGAGGTCATGGAGTCTGTACAGACTGGAGCATCTCACTTCCTCTCAGCTCCCCAGCTGTTTCAGCTGAAAGCTCTCCTGCGTTGACTGCGCAATGGTACAGGGCAGAAGGCAGATAGACCTGCTCTCACCATCTTTAAATTCTCCACAACCAGTACATAATGATGAAGTGCATAATTTAGATTAGGCTGCTACTCAGTAGGAGTAGATGGACGCCGGACATCTGGACACTGCTGTGCGTGGTGTGAGTGTGTTTGCCCGATGACGTGGCGGAGAGACATAGACTGTCGCTCAGTCAGGGTCTGTGAAACATAACACAGGGGTATTTTATGATGTGACACAAGTGTGTGCTGCTAATTTGCTCCCCCCAACACATTTCCACCAAAAACAATTCCCTTGTGCCCTCATGTTTGTTGGAATGAACTGATATTGAAATAAAAAAGCTTTCCAGACGGCAGCCCCCTATACTTGACATGCTGTGGTCAGAGAATCACTTAACATTTATTTATTATATCATTTGCATGTCCATCACTGGATATTTTAATGTTTTAAACTTTACATAGCACAGGTGCATAGTATCTGAATGTTTCTGCTTGCATCTATGTGTAAAAATATGTGTGTCTGCAGGTTTATAGCATATGCACAGTCTATAAACCTGCCACAATGGACAGAACAACTACTAATTAGATAGCTAGTTGTGTTTCATCACAGAAGCTCTTTGGTGGCCTTTTGACTCATTTCATAAACAGGAGAGAACAAATGGCAAAGATCTTTCTCTAGTGGCTCTGTTGAGGCCAGATAACAAGTTAACCTTGAGTGCAGCTGCCCTTAGCAGCACTGCACTGCGCGACCCGGAGATTGTATCCGCTCCCCCGTGACACTCAAACACTCCAGAATTGTTCCGCCGCTGCGCTTCAAGAGCCTGCATCCGCCCACTCGAGGCCGTCGGACGAAGGCTACGCTACGCTAACGAACAAACGGCCGTCCGTCCGGTTCCAGCGGAGCGGACGGTGACACTCATTTGTCGTTTCACTTGCATTCCTCCAGGTCAACAGGCGACGGTCGAATACGTGTGCCATGAAACGGTGCCAATCTAATCTGCCCAGCCACAACCACCTCCTGAACCTCTGCCTTTGATCTCTTGGGCAGGGTGAGAGATTTGTGCTTCACTTAAAAATCCCCCTTAAATCTGCCAGCTGTCCTGGCCAAACTCCAGCCTGGCTTTCTCAACCTGTTCAGCCCAATGCTTTGACTAGCTGCGTAATGACTGCCTCGAAACTTCAAGCAAAAAGTAGCGAACTGGTGCAAATTCATGGGCTTCGCATTCTCCGGAAAGGGCTCGTGAAGCCTTGATAAAAAAAAAAGTGCCGCAAAATCTGTTTGTGTGGCAGCTCCTGCTGTCTGTCAACAGTGAGATTTAATCTGTGTTTCCGGGAGATTAGATTGGCAGACGGACCTTCTCCTGTCCTGGTGTGGGCAGCATTAGGTCCTCTTTAGCCTGCCCTCCAGGGGGGCCTGTCACTCATAGACTACCATTATATAAAACCATGTAACTTCTAATGTCATAAACCATAAACTGTTATTTCCAGGAGAAATCTGCTCAAGAAACCAATTGGCAAAGCAGTGAGGGAATCAGGGAGTAATGGGGAGGGGTGGTGATGTGGAAAATACCTCGGTGATCTGTCACCTGGTGGGGCATCAGTACTGCTGAGGAGGGTTAACTGAAAATCCCTATTTCTTGTTACTTTCGCTCGTTTGGGTCACAGAGGTGAAAGGTCGCTATTAGGTCACTTCTCAGAGTTAATGCAACTCCATTAAATAACCTGTTTCATTTCATTCCACATGGTTTAACTGGACCGAAGTCAAACATGAAAGCTGTCCAATAATTCAATACAGTTCAGTGTGATCCAAATTAATGTACTAACAGTAGCCTACTCAGTAGATCATAACATTTCAGCAAAACATAAAAAAGAATGTGTTTTCAGTTATAACGACTGTTTGAACATGCACAGTTTACCTGGCAGTATCAATGGTCTGCTCGGCTGTGATATTCCCTTCTCCTGGCCACACTAAGAGCCCCTCATTTACTAAGACCTTCAGCATGTGCAAAATCTTTTAGCACACGCAAGACCAATAACGTGACAAATGATTGGTCATGGTATTTGTTTTGTACCAATCATTGGTCGTGTTATTAGCTTTGCGTGTGCTAAAAGTTTTTGCACCCGCTAAAGGTCTTAGTAAATCAGGCCCTAAGTGCGACATCACGACTACGCCCACACAATGTGAGAGGCAGCCATTTTTATGGAGAGGTCTCAAGGGCATTCTGGGAGAGGCAGCGCCTGCAGCCTAAAGCCCACTAGAATATGATGGTCATTCATGGACCTCTTTGTCCTGCTACAGGTTGTGATGTAACAGAGAGGAAGAGAAGGAGACATATTATGGCTTCGCTCTGATTCATTCCATTGTCACAATGTGCTACTTTAACGTGTTGTTTTTTCCCCACCGCCCATATCATTAAATCCGTCTTGACTGAGGTGTTACGGCAGTCACTTTTGCCAAAACATTTTAATCAGTCATCCGATCATTACCTCTTTTGAATGATCAAATCTAATCTCTCTTTGATCATTGTTTCCTTATCACAATGGGACCTCTCAAGCTGAATACACTCATTTGCATTTGAATTTCAGCGTGAAAGCGAGCAGGTGAAAGAAACCATGGCTAAATATAAAACTCGCTGTACAGCGAACTGTCATTTATTTTATCACGGTAGTGCGTAGGCAATGCGTGTGGTTGCCATGCCATTGCCGTGGGATGTAAATTTTAAGTTCCATCCGAATGATGGACAGACTCCGGTATGGTGTGGATTGTGCAGGTAAAGAAGATTCACATTCTGTGTGTCTCCTCTGAATAGAAGCAGCATTGTTCTGGACATTATTAGAGGCATGCAGGTGTAGGGTTGTATAATACCTGAATGTCTACTAGTATATGATACCTATCTGAAAGATATCTGACTGCACAGGTGTATCATATCTGATACTGTGCTCCGGTGCACGATTATCCTGACCTGTCCACTGGCTGAGGACATGATATATAACTGACTATGGTGTATGATATACATCTGTGTGTATTGCCTGTGTAATGAATGTGCTGCTTGTGTAAGTGCCTGACGCCTGTATGATCCCTGTCTGGCACTAAGCTGGGACCCTGTATCTTAACTATGTTTCTCAGAACAGTTGTTTCAGATCATGCTATGTGCATCTTCAAGATATTCTATGTGCATCCTTGTGTGAGAAAGAGAAAGAGGCGGGGGAGTGTGTGTGTGTGTGTGTGTGTGTCTGTGTGCAAGAGAGAGAGAGAGAGAGAGATAGAGAAGGGATCCAGATTGAAAGAGGGATTGGTGACACCATGTTGACCTGCTTCTGAGCAAGAGTGACAGAGAGACTGAAAGGAATTTAATAGTTTTTTTTCTGACAGCAAACAGACTGAAGAATGACAGGTATGTGTGCTCCCAAGAGTGCGTGGGCTGGCTTCGATCTGTAGCCTCAAATGAACCCAAAAAAGTGTATGCTAAGGTCTTGGTTAAAATGTAACAACAGTATTGACATTTGCAGCACTGTTTTCAAAGGAGAACCGTGCCACATAATAACGGCAGTGCTCAGAAAGCGCTGGAACAATGCAGAGGAGGTGTCTCGAAAGAATGTGGGATATCTGCGCTCCCATTGTCTTTAATGTGGGAGGAAGCTCTCTCCTCGTGTGTCCCCCGGGGCCTCAGATCTAGTTTAAGCTGTCCTGGTGCTTCTTTTAATAGGCCAGGGGGGGTGTGAGGCGACGGATCTGCAGGGGCCGTCCCCAGAGTGGAGGCCCATATCGGTCTGCGCTCGTTCTGGTCGAGCTCACGCTCGTTCACTCCAAGACCTGACCCAAGGTCTGTCAATGAGGCCCCCATTCAGCTCTATAGCTGTGTGTAACATGCGCCACCTGCATTACGCATTCTCACACACCACTTTCTGAGCTAAGCCTCTACAAGGAGCGAGGGTGACTTATAGTTATAGCTGTGTAAAGGTGGTTTATACGTGTAGTGGTACTTTCTTTTGTTACAATACAGATGGTTGTTTGTTAGGTTAACATTGCACTTATTGATTATAAATGGGCCTCTGTGCCTTTGTGGTAGATACCACATTTTTGTGTTCCTGAGAGTAACACTGATGTTCTCCACTTCCGTACATCACTCTGGATAATAGTGTCACTGCCACATGATTGCAATGTCATGTAATGCAATGTAAAAACGACATGAAAATCACCACCTCGCTCATACCACAAACACCTCAAACCTTGAAGACAATATTTTCTTTTAATCTTAAACAGCCAAGTTAATTTGCATTGTTTTAGCAGTGATTATTTTGCTACTGAACTACTGTTTGAGTTTGTATGCTGTTTTGTCCGTGCCCTGGTCATGAAGTGAATTGAATAGAACTGTCCAGAAAGAGCAAACGAAAAGAAGGGGCCCAGAAAGAAAGAGGAGAAAGAAAAAAGGAAGGGAAGAAAGTAGAGCCAGGTACATTTCACACGGTAAATCAGCTACTTTGTAGTGCTTTAAGGGCCACTCTAACCCTGTCTCCATGCCAGTGATGTGAACACAAAGGCTTCCTTCCAGCAAGAATGCTTCTCATTCTGGACGAATGAACGCTACATTAGTAGCATCACAGTATTAGAGCTCTGGTGGAATTTGTACCCATTAATCATTAATCTTAAGTGCAACAGACTGTGCAACTTGCGAGTAGAAGCACTGGGGGAAGTCATTTCTTGGGAGACATTTTGTGGCTTTTTTAAGCGGTGTACCGTCCTTAGGTCGTCCTTGACATTACTGGGATGCGGCGGGTTTCAGTCTCCTATGCCAGTCTGTGCTTTGGGAGTCCTGGGGGGGGGGGGTCGTGGTGGTCACAGTGATTCAATTAGCACCCCTCCTGGAGCCTGGAGGCCTGTTAAAACGCCGCCGGGGAAAAGCGGACGCAGAGATCCACTAGCGTGCCGAGGCCGGCTATATTTCTGTCTCTGAAGGTTTTCTGTCAGCCCAATTATGAATGGTATCAAGAGGGACCTGTTGGTCCCTTCCTTCAGACGCACAGTGTACTATACCTAGAACTAAACCTACAGAATAAGAACATGTTGCAGGTTCAGATCTAGGGAAAAAACTGCCCGGCAAGATTTTTAACTGGAATCGCTCTCATAAATATGCGGTTGTTCAAAAGAGTGAATCATACTGATAATGTTACTGAAAAATGAACTGGTTAATCAATAGTTCATCAGTACGTATTCTTTTTCAGTAGATTCTGATAGGAAGGATTTGTCTTTTCCAAGCTCCGAAATGTCAGCAGACCACCTAAAATGCTATTGACCCACCGTGATACCATGAGCATGGTATATATAGTTTCTAAAGAGGATTTGCAAGTGGCGAAAGTATGTCCATGCAGACGAAAGCTGTGGGGATTAGATCCCAGTGAAACACCACATGATTATATGCAGATATGTCGGGGAAAACGGAAACAGGAAAAAAAACACGGCACAAAATGTAATCTGACAATATGCGCTCTGGTGTTCCCACAAATGAGAAATTCACCGCTGGATTTACGTAACTCCAAAGAGGAAGCGATTCGGAGCGGAAAATTACAGGCGGCGTTACGTCATCCGTTTCCTCCCTGCCACCAACATGCACCACCATCACCCCAACAGCATCATGTATACGTGGCCTGAATGTAGCGCAGGCGTGGTGCCACGCGCACTCTTTGGTTCCTGTTGCCGGTGATGCTCTGTATGTGCGCATATGGCAGCACTTGTGTGCTGCACTTATTTGATATGTTAAGTGGTTGCTGGAAGGTCACATTGAGTCAGTGATACACTTGCCTGCCTACTATACCCTTTTGTCTGTCCATTAAGCGCTGGATAGAAACAGGAGTGTTGTGACTCAGCAAGGACAGCGTCACGCATGATTGTTGTGTGGAAAAATAAATACGGCACACACAGATGTATGTACAGTACGTACACCTGATTTACTAAGACCTTTTGCATGTGTAAAACAATTTAGCACACGCAAAACCAATAACATGACCAATCATTGGTCATGGTATTTGTTTTGCACCAATCCTGGTTGTGTCATTAGTTTTGCATGTGCTAAAGGTCTTAGTAAAAAAAGGGCCCACGGTGCACTGTGCATATTTTCCACCGGATGGGAACAGGATTTGACTGGGGGGAGAAGCTTAATCTGTACATTAAAAGCTCATGCCCCAGATGAGTGACCGCCATAAGCAAGTACGGGCCCGTCCGGGCAAGCTTCTGGGCTCAAACGCAGCGCCGTGCGACCAGACAAACACCTCCTCGAATTATTCTGAGCACGCTTCCCGAGGTGTTCCCCCCCCCGCCCCCGGTGCTTTTCCGGGGGCTGAGGCGTCACCTGGGTCATCCTCTTGGGGAGGGTGGGGGGTGGGGGGGGGTAGGCTTAGACGGAGGCCTGCTGATGGGAGACACGTCGAGATCACGGCGGGGGCACTTCCTGACGCGGGGGAGGGCGAGCCAGAGAGACAGCAGGATGAAGGCCATGCGAGAGAGGAGTAGAAAAGAGAGAATGAACCGGATTAAAATGCGGTTGAGGGAGGGGGTGGGGGGGACAGAAGGGATTGCAGCGGGAAGGGGGAGAGGAGGGCAGCAGCGCCGCGATTGCGACGCGTTTAGCGGTACAGATCAGCGTTCAGTTGGCACACCGGAACACCACGATTGCCGTTGGCACGTTCCGTTCTGTTCTGTGACCGGGGGGTTGCTGCGCCAGCACCAACACTCGCTGCCAACCTGAGAAGGCCCGCCTCAATTAGAGCAGGGAACGGCGGCGTTGGATGCCAGCAGTCTTGGAAACCGTTTTTTTGTCCCGCGGTCTGAGGCGCACGCATCAGGCGGCTCGTGTGAGTCTGACAGAGTCTGGAGCCGCAGGTGGCCGGCTGGGCCTCAACCTGAGGGAGCACAGCTGTCAACAACTCGTCTTTTTTTAAACGTCAGACCCAGGTTACATCAGAGGAGGAGGCCCAAGCTCGCAGACTGTCTTTAGTTTCATTGATCCAAGGCCCCTGGCAAACACGCACTGCTTTGCTAGATCGTTGTTAGCCTGCGAGGGCAGGGCAGGTTCCTGCTGTTGTTCACGCCATCTGATTATACGTCTTAATTTGGCCAATTAACATGGTGGTTTCGAAATAAGCGGCTAACAGATGGACTGCAAGTCTCTGGTACTGGGACTGCAGTGCGCCGTCGATGTAGGCTGTGAAAATAACGTGATCACTTCCTGCCCGCGAGAGTGCGGATAGTGACGGACGTGTGAAGTCATATGAACCTCACACTTAGGCCAATGGATGGAGCTACACCGCGCTGCCCAGCACAGATTTAATTTATCCGAAGATAACCGTTTGCTCTCCTCAGCAGTGACTGGTTCACATGTTGTGATGTATGAACAGTCGCTGGCGTTCAGTGAGAGATGGGAAAGTGTCCCGGTTCCCTGCTGTCTGTACTGGGGCATTGTGGGTAAGGGGGCAGGGAGTGAGAGATAGGGGTTGGATTGACCCAGATATGCCCTGAGTCCTTCTAGCTCTGCTCTTTTAGCAGGAGACCAACATTTGTACATACAGTACATAGACATGCAGAGCATCAGTACTCTATGTATTCACACAAATTTCCAAAAATATACCAAAACAGTCAAGGTGGAGCCATGGATCATTTTGAGAGACCCTCCAGATTTCCCAAAAACAAATGTCAGTTTTTTATTCGCCATTATCCTAAATGTACAACCTATTATAATGCAGATGTGGGGGCCGATGGGTGCCTCATCCTGCTAGGGCACAGTTTCAGTGTCCTCCACGGGTCGATTTTTTTGCACCCGCCCCTGCCTTATTATGTAATCCTAAAATCTAACCGTTACCTATCCTAATGAAAGAAGCCATGCCTGCAACCAAACCAACCCGCGTTTAAGTGTACCTGACCTCGCCCTGATACGTCATGATACAGGCCTAAAATGCATCTTCTATAGTTTACAAAATATTGCGTTGCAAAGCTACATATGTGCACACACTAAGTGATATTTCATGCTTACTGACATTGACACTGCATGTCTGACTGACACTGGGTCCGTTGCTGCCTGTGTTTGTGCCTCTAGATCCGACGTCGGAGGCCCACTCCTGCCACGCTCTTCAGAGTGTCAGACAATCCGTCCCCCGAGGAGGAGACTGCTACACACCAGGTCAGACAGTACCCTCACGGGCTGGGAGGAGTCAATGCAGCTTAAGCTGTACAAAAAACAGTATCATATGTGGTAAAAAATGAACAGACTCTAAGTTACTCTATTAAATGTAACTCCAAGTCAATTCAGTTAATATTATCCTTTTGTGTTTTTGACCATGGAAAACTAGAGCAGTTTGGTGTTTATTTTCTTTATCATTTCTTCCTTGTGGTTTTAGTGGGTTGTCGGGGAGAATGGAATCCTGAAGCCGAAGCGTGTCAACCCAAGTGTGTACCAGCCGCCATCACTGAAAGGTAGGTGTTGAGAGCTGCAGGGGGCTCTGTGTGTGTGTGAGTCACTGAAAAGGTGCAAAAGAGACAGAAATTATGTAAGAATATTGATGTGAGACTCAAATTAGAGCTGGCAACGTTTGAAGCCCCACAAGCTCCAAAAATAGGGTTTGTGGGAATGTGAAAATTAAGTTTTGCCGAAAGTCAGTAGTGTTTTGGTAGAACACACAAGAAAATCAATCATTTGTGGTTCGGTTGTTGTAAGGTTTAAACTATGAACATGATCGATCGTGTTTAAAAGTGTGGATGAGTGTAGCATAATGGTTAGGAAAGCAAGCGTGAAACACCAAGGCTGTGGGTTTGATTCCCAGGGGGGTGCTACTGTTGTACTCCTGACCAAGGTAGTTAAAGTGAACTGTTTCAGTTAAAAACATTGAGTTATATAGTGTGTTAAAAATGCAAACTGTGTGGGTTGCTCTGGGTAAGACCATCTGCAAAATACAGAAATGTAAGGTAATGATCTCATAAAATGGCACTGAAATTAATATGTGTGTGTTTCAAAGTGCTGTTTTTGTTTGTTATATAATTTTCCCAGTTTTGTCACATTGTGTTCCACCACGCTTTTGGTATTTTTTCTCTGAATTAAATCAGTTTTAGATCATGTTCAGTTCAATTCAATTCAGTTTGATTCAATTAAATAAAGTAAAATTCAATTCAATTTGATTTATTTGTGCTTTTTACTGAGACACTGTCACTAAAAGCCTTTACGGAAACAGGAAATATAAAAAAATTAGGCAAGACCAAGCCTGAATCCCCAAAAATCCAGCAATCCATGTTGACGTATTGGTAGCACCAGCCTGGACTGCCAAAAGGTGCCAACCGCTAGTGTGGCGAC
>CM056379.1:56165486-56325376 GCA_029718625.1 Synaphobranchus kaupii
CTATATTTGTTATTTGTAATATAAAACTATATTTACTATGTCTTGTTATTTCAGCATTCACTTGTCATCATATGGAATTTAAGGCTGACAGTTGCTACACTAAATCATTCTTATCTATTGCTTCCAGTGATTAGTTGATAGTCCATTGATTGGTCTATGTGTCAGCAGAATGATACAATGACCTGAATTGTGTAAATGACCCAGATTCTTGTTATATGCTCTAGATTGTGTCATTGAGTGGTTGCTAACCAGACCTGTGCAGGAGACCTCAAGTGGATTAGATAATAGTAAGAATTAGAGACTTTTCACATCGCCATGTTGACCCAACATCCACATGAAAGACTTGTCACACTAGGTACATGCCCTGCATGTGTGTATGTGTGTGTGTATTTCCTGACAGCCAGATCAGAGGCACAGGTAGAGGCATCTGGAACAGCCACAGGAGGGGGCCACCTCCTTCTCCTCCCCCAGGTGTCTCTAATGAGGTCCTAGCACTCATTATTCTTGCTTTAATTAGTTGCGCCCCTTCTCGCCTCTGACCGAGTTGGAGTTGGCTCTAGTTTACCTTTTGCCAAATTCTGGCTGCAGCAAAAAGACAAAACAATTGGAGGACATGTAAGCCATGATAGCTTTAGCTTCCTTTTTTCCTCTCCCCGATTTTGAACTGTTCAACAAAATAAAGAGCCCTACCAGACCTTTGTAAATCCTGAGAATAAATACAAATTATTTTTTATGCCTGCAATCATTTTAATCTCTTTTACAAGAACCTGATAAGATAAAAAAAAACAAAAAAAACATAGCCAGTAATCCAAAAGAGTCAAATACTTGGGGTTTTACCAGTGACTGAGTGAGACATAAGTATTGATTTGATGGTACAATGTACATGCTAATCTGGGGTAGGGGGTCAGCCCTGGAATGGGTCTATTTTCCCTATGGCTGTTATTAATGAATAGATGGGTATTAAAACAAGTCCTAAAGTTTTTACTGTTATTGGTAATATATCTAGCTTTGCTTCATGGTGTTCTTCTGCGAAAGTTATTCAGGTTAGAGATTGAAGACGGTCCATTTTGTACCATTATCAGTATACCGTACCAGACCGAAGGCCAGTTACTGAATGTTATAATATAGCAATTTTTCCAGTCAAAATTGCAGTTTGCCATAATCATGCTCAATACGCTGTAGTGATTATTGTCAGTGATTACAGTTATATTGACATGTAATAAACCTGAACCTTGAAACTCTTAACTGTGGAATTGTATGATGTGAACAACCCAGTAGTACATAATTAAACATCATTAATTAGTCAATTACACACATTGACATTAATGAAACTGACTTCAAGTCAATCTCCAACAAATAGTGAGATAGATTACATGTTATACTGTATATTGAAAGGTTACCATTAGCAGTAGTATAAAACAGTATGCATCACAAATAAAATTGAAATGCCATGTTGAAAGCCCTGGTGTGTGCATGGACTGCACACAGGAGGGAGGAGTGGTGAGGTCTCTTTTCCTCGTGCTGACTGACACTCCCCATGGGCAAGTGTTGCTAACTCTACTATATTGTCAGCAGATCCAGAGAGTTCCAGATATGTTTACTGTCATAACTTGCAAGATTTTATTTTAAAATTAATAATTAATAAAATACTAACCTGCATTTTATGCTTTAAACATACCAGGGTGCCAAAAAAAAGAAGATGGACGCATGTAAAAAAAAAAGAAAAGAAAAAAAAAAGCCATATTTCCCTCTGGATTAACTAAAGCCAAACCAAAATTATTTTGGCGAGAAACCTGGTGACTTATTTAATTGGAGGTAACACTGGCCCACTGCCTGTGGCTCTCTCACACACATTTAATCTCCCTCTCAGTTCAGTCGACCTACACTGTCCCAGAAACCCGCAACTTGTTAACTACTTTTCTTCAACAGGCTATTTATTTCTTTATTTATTTTTTGCTTATTTTGTTTGTTTTCTTAATGTGTCAAGGTGTAGTTAATTACATCGGAGCAATAATAACACCTGACTTAGACCTCTTTTCCTGTTTTTATTTTTTATATCTGTTGGGCTGTAATTGTGTGCGTGTGTATGAGCGGGTGCATGCGTATGTACTGGGGGCATGACGTGAGAGCTATCTGGTAACAAATTAACAAACATCCTCCTCTTTCTCCAGGATTAAATTGAGCATTTTTGTTGTTTGTCCGTCTTTTATTTGTCACAGTAAATGCTATTCATTTGGAACAGGAGATTAATCTTTAGAAATAGAACTTCTCAATTGTGATGATAGATCTGAAACTCTATTTTTATACTTGATCCGAATGGTGCACATACACAGCAATCACTGAACGACATGCGCATCTGCCAAGAATTTCACTTCAGAGTATTCGGAACATACACTTTGGGGATTTCTGCCGCATGAGGGCGTATTGGGTCATAAAATAGAGCAACTGGGAGAGCTTTCGCATGGCATGCTGGAAGATGAAGTATTTTCGTTTTTTTTTTAATTAACAAAACGAGGAACACTTTCGTTTTCATTCATTGTTAGCTATCGTTTTTGTCCAATGCAAAAAGAACAGTTTTGCAACAGAAACTATTTCTATTGGATGAACAAAATAACTATTTCTTAGTCATATATAGGCTGCTAATTTTGGGTAGTTGTTATGTTTAGCTAATAACTGACATCATGTATTATGTTGATGACTTGTTGCTCCTCTGAAATTGCTCACTTTCAGGCGGTATCGCATGACCTCTGATTGGTCAAGACACCACATGTGACACATGTAGGCCAATCAAGTTGGGTACAATGAGAAAAGCAACACATGTTTATGATTAATCACGTCACCCAATTTGCGGTCCTGACCGAAAGCGTCATTAGTTTCCTGTTGTGTTCCCGGAAGTAGCTGTGAATGCGATGCGGTGATCAGGTGAGTTTCGAAATCTTTAGGAGAAAAATAATATCGAATAACAACACGCAACGCTCTTTGCCAGCGTAACAATACATGTTACGGCTGCTCAATTGATTTCGTTGGAGAAATTAGTTAGCAGGCTAGAAAAGTTGTCAAACAGCGGTTTCCGCGTAATAAAACTTGACCGCTGAGAGTCACCGACTTGTCAACAGCTAGCTAGCTGATCAGGCATTCACAACTAACACAGTGTAGTTAACTTAGCTAATACTAGTAGAGCTGTGTAAATTGTCTAGCGAACAACGTTAGCCATTGTTGTTACTTAGCTATTTGCCGATCCCCGTTTATTTAACTTAGGTAGGTGCTGCGAGACCGATAGCTAATTTGCTAGCTACCTAACTTACCTACGTTTAACAGTGTTACAGATACCGGTTGTTTAAAACAAAATTTCAAACATCCCCTCCCTCAAAAAGTAATTATGCTTGTCCAGAATGAATGAAGCTATAGGCTAACGTTCGTTGTTATGTTGTAAACTATGCGAGGAAGACTGTGGCGTTAACTAAATTCAGTCAACCCTTATGGAAATGCAATATACTGCAGTATATTTTAAATATATTGTGAAGATAATTTTGATATTTACAATATACTGCAGTATATTATTTTTCCTTGAGGGAAGGTTTGTGTTGTTTGCTTGAATGTGTGTCGATCCCGTGGGCTGTTTGATGGTTAACTCGAGTGCTGGAATACACGTCGTTGTTGTGGGTAACGTTAGCCTAAGCACGGTTTGTCGTTTCACCGTATTCGTTGGTGCATGTTATCGAGTGATGAATCAAGTGTCGGATCTGGCCTGCCATGTTAATTTTGTTTGAATGTAAAATAAATATGTTAATAAGGGCATGATATGGGCATAGGCCACAGTAAATGTAGTTGGCACAGTACAATCTTCCACGCAGTCATTTCCTCATACCTGCCATGTTTGCTTTTCTTCTGTCCAGCCTGGCGTTCGCTAGGTTGTTGAGTTATGCGAATTTACAGAATTGTTTTCAAGAAGCTTTGACACACCCACTGCAATTTCATTATCGGATGGGCTGATATGAATGAATTTAGATTATTCACATTTACATTCGCACATAATGTTAAGATAATTGTATCTCTGTTGTGCCTAATGTGAACTTATTCCCATGGTCCTTTTGATTGTAACTCCTGACCGACCAGTAAAGGTGGGGGTCGTCGGTCGTCGGTGAGAGGTATTGGTGTGTAAATGAGTTTACAATTGCTTGAAGAAGACTGTTCTTTCAGACTCTCTATTTAGGCTCCCTACATAGTGCTTCCTGTGCAATAAGCACTGGCAGCTACATTTCAGCTGTTATTTTATCAGGGTTTTAACATTCCTCTCCCCTCTGCGTCCCCCTATCTTTCCCTCCGCTCCCCTGCTCACTCCACCCTTCGCCTGAACTCTCCCTGCGTGGGCCAGGTGGAGCCCCCTCTTTCTGTAGGAATGCCGAGCGGGGTGGAGTATGGCGAGTTAGGGGGGAGCCTCCCGGCCATCGCCTCCCTCAACGCCTCCTACTCACAGACCTCCCAGTCCCTCCCGTCCCCCTACTACTCTCCCTACGCCCTCGGGGAGCGCAAGGCCATCTCCGACGTGCGCCGGACCTTCTGCCTCTTCGTGACCTTCGACCTGCTCTTCATCTCACTGCTGTGGATCATTGAGCTCAATGTCAGTTCGCCTTCGGGGTTCCCCCAGTCCCTGTCAGCGCATTTTTCCCATTTCCCTGTTTGCTTGTCTGTTTCTCTCCCGTCCCTCTCTTTGCTTTGAGTATTTATCTTTGATATGCTGCAATTTCTGCATTTTAGCATAATATAAAAAAATATTAATTTTATAGATTGTTGTGGGGTTTTTTTTTTGTTTTTTTTAAAAGAAAATCTCTTTGATAAAACTTTAAGCAGTTTGTCGTCTTTGTTGTTTGAGCGGAAGACTACTTTCCCTCTTGATCCAATGCATGTTTTTTCTTCTTCTTGTGCAAAGGGAGCGTAGACTGTCTATTTATTATGACTTTGTCATGTGTTCTGTTGGTATTTCTGTCATTTGAATGCCCTACAGCCGAGCGGCAAGCGCTACTGTCAGCTTCTTTCTCATGATGTCTGTACGTTTTGAGGAAGAACACAGCCTTGAGAAGTTCCCATCGGGAAGTGGGTCTTGTCCGCTGCTTCTCTGCGCCCCTTTAAATGCACATCCTCTCCCCTCCTCTAACGCACCAGTCTGCTGCAGTCAGCCCGTCTCAGCTTTTTTTGGTGGTCACATTTTCTCACGTTCCTTTTCTCTCCCGTCAGATCTCAAATTCTATCAAGCAGAACCTGGAGAAAGAGGTCATCCAGTACAACTTTAAGTCGTCCTTCTTCGACATCTTCGTGAGTGGACGCGTCGAGTTTCTCATATGGCCCAAATACCGACAATGTGTGTCATGAAAAGTTAAAAAAGGAACAAAGGAATGGATTGTAGACGATTCTCAGAGCAGCACAAACCCTCCCTGAAAGTATTTTTAAAGTGATGCTTGGAGACATGAACCTGAGTTACATATACACATATGCTGATTTATCAATGTCAAGTAAGAACATAAAAAAGGATTAATCGCAGAGGACAAAAAAATATATGAGACTAAAAGGAAGAATTTTCTCCCATCTTTGCTAATTTGGACAAAATTAATCATAATACAAATAATCTTGAAGCAATTGAAGTGCTACATGGATTGAGTCCAAAACGAAAGCAGAAAAAGGCGCTAACCTGAAAGTATTAAGTGTAATATTGAATATGGAAAACATATTATTAGCGAATGTGAATATTGAATGACTTCTTGCTTAAAGGGATAGTTTGGAATTTTGGACATAATGTCTCAATTACGACTTACCCATGATGTAGTTTTGATTGATGGAAACCATTTTCAGCTAATTCCATTCTGTCCCTTCTTTTGGACATACACACATTGCTAATGCTAGCGCAACTCTAAGCTAACCAGTAGCATCCACTACCAAATGCACTTAAACACTCCACAGTGCACCCAAAGCAAATAAAATGCGACGACAGTCTATCTGGGGAGCGATACTTTACGCTACCTACGAATGTATTGCCGGCACTCTACAACAACAAAGAAGAGCAACAAGTTGCAATAGTCACATTCGCTCCGCCGCCGTACTTCCACAGAGAATATAGGTCAGCACAAAGTAAAGGATTCAACGATAGTTTGACTTAAAAAATGATGGTATAAACACTCAAAATAACCCAGATAGACTGTCGTCGTATTTTATTTGCTTTGGGTGCACTGTGGAGTGCTTAAGTGCGTTTGGTAGTGGATGCTACCAGTTACCTTAGAGTTGCGCTAGCATTAGCAATGTGTGTATGTCCAAAAGAAGGGACAGCATGGAATTAGCTGAAAATGGTTTCCATCAATCAACTACATCATGGGTAAGTCGTAATTGAGACATTATGTCCACAATTCCAAACTATCCCTTTAAGTCCGGGTGTGTATAAAGTTTGAGATTGAAATGGACTGAAAGATGCGTTGTGTCTCAGCTCCTGGCAGTGTTCCGCTTCGTGTGCCTGCAGCTGGGCTACGCTGCTCTCCGCCTGAGGCACTGGTGGGTCATCGCGGTAAGGACGCACATGCGTGCACCTACACACCCCACGCCTGCACATGGGGTCCACGTGTTCATGTTTTCACCTTTGCTAGCCGTAACTGGTATCAACTCCTCTCTCTCTCTCGCCCTCTCTCTCTTTCAGATCACCACTCTGGTGACCAGTGCCTTCCTTGTCGCTAAAGTCATCATCTCTGACGTGAGTGAGCTGCTGCAGGTCGCTTTGTTTTCAGCTGCCAAACTCATCTGTGTTTTGCACATGCAGTTACTCCCACGTGCAGTCTCTCCCATGTACATTTTCTCCCACATGCGGTTTCTCCCACGTGCAGTCTCTCCCATGTACAGTTTCTCCCACGTGCGGTTTCTCCCACGTGCAGTCTCTCCCATGTACATTTTCTCCCACGTGCGGTTTCTCCCACATGCAGTCATTAGCTGATATATTATTTTCCAAAGGTTGGAAGGTTAGTTTGTCAATGCCTCTAGACTTCCTTTCACTGCTCACACTTGCCTGCTTGCACATGCGGGGCATATGTGCTTTCTCCCTTGCTCCTTGCCCTTCCTGACACATCGCCGTCCTCCTGCAGCTCCTCTCCCAGAATGCCTTTGGCTACGTGCTGCCCATCACCTCCTTCGTGGTGGCCTGGCTGGAGACCTGGTTCCTGGACTTCAAAGTGCTCACCCAGGAGGCCATGGATGAGAGGGGTAAGGGTGAAGGGGCCTTGAACCCAGCGGTGTGGGGAGGGAAGAAGGGACATTTATGGAGAACTGGAAGGAGTGCAGAGAAATGGTTGGAGAAGAAGTTGTGTAAAAACCAATAAAAGATACATTTAGGGAAGAACATAAGAAACTGATGCATTGAGAGCAGAGAGGTAAGCGGGATGTGTAAATGGATAAAGTATGAAGGCAGAGGGATGGATAGATGGATAAAGGATGAAGGCAGGGGGATGGATAGATGGATAAAGGATGAAGGCAGGGGGATGGATAGATGGATAATGGATGAAGGCAGGGGGATGGATAGATGGATAAAGGATGAAGGCAGGGGGATGGATAGATGGATAAAGGATGAAGTCAAGGGGATGGATAGATGGGTAAAGTATGAAGTCAGGGGGATGGGTAGATGGATAATGGATGAAGGCAGGGGGATGGATAGATGGATAAAAGATTAAGGCGGGGATGGATAGATGGATAAAGCATGAAGGCAGGGGGATGGGTAGATGGACAATGGATGAAGTCGGGGATGGATAGATGGATAATGGATGAAGTCAGGGGGATGGATAGATGGATAAACGATGAAGGCAGGGGGATGGATAGATGGATAAAGGATGAAGGCAGGGGGATGGATAGATGGATAAAGGATGAAGGCAGGGGGATGGATAGATGGATAATGGATGAAGGCAGGGGGATGGATAAAGGATGAAGTCAAGGGGATGGATAGATGGGTAAAGTATGAAGGCAGGGGGATGGATAGATGGATAAAGAATGAAGTCAGGGGGATGGATAGATGGATAAAGAATGAAGGCAGGGGGATGGATAGATGGATAAAGAATGAAGGCAGGGGGATGGGTAGATGGATAAAGCATGAAGGCAGGGGGATGGGGGGATGGATAAAGCATGAAGGCAGGGGGATGGATAGATGGATAAACGATGAAGGCAGGGGGATGGATAGATGGATAATGGATGAAGTCAGGGGGATGGATAGATGGATAATGGATGAAGGCAGGGGGATGGATAGATGGATAAAGAATGAAGTCAAGGGGATGGATAGATGGGTAAAGTATGAAGGCAGGGGGATGGATAGATGGATAAAGAATGAAGTCAGGGGGATGGATAGATGGATAAAGAATGAAGTCAGGGGGATGGATAGATGGATAAAGAATGAAAGCAGGGGGATGGAGGGATGGATAAAGAATGAAGGCAGGGGGATGGATAGATGGATAAAGCATGAAGGCAGGGGGATGGATAAATGGGTAAAAGATGAAGGCAGGGGGATGGATAGATGGATAAAGAATGAAGGCAGGGGGATGGATAAATGGGTAAAAGATGAAGGCAGGGGGATGGATAGATGGATAAAGCATGAAGGCAGGGGGATGGATAAATGGGTAAAAGATGAAGGCAGGGGGATGGATAGATGGATAATGGATGAAGTTAGGGGGATGGATAGATGGATAAAGGATGAAGTCAAGGGGATGGATAGATGGGTAAAGTATGAAGGCAGGGGGATGGGGGGATGGATAAAGCATGAAGGCAGGGGGGATAAATGGGTAAAAGATGGTAGGGATGGTAAGGAGGAACAGGTGCTCACCGGTGTGTTCCTTCCTCAGCATACCTGGCAGCCCTGTGCGTGTCGAGTGAGCGAGGGCCCATGCTATACCCACGCGCTGTGTCTGACGGACAGTTCTACTCCCCACCCGAGTCCATGGCTGGTACTGTGATCTCTCATAGACACTCAGGCACAAACACACTCGCACATGCACACACTGTCTCTCACTCTCTCTTCCATACACGCACACACACACACACACAAACACACATCCACACACACTAACCACGCTCACGCGGTCCGATGCACCAACTCAACTGTTGCGGTTTGCATTTGCCAATGAATTTTGCACTTGGTGCATTTATTGTTTGGCTACATATGTGAACCTGCATCTTCTAATGCTAGGGAGCTCTCCCTGTTTAATACAACTGCTAATTAAGTTATGATGGCACTCCCATCTGTGCGATGGCTTGTCGCTTGTTAGCGGCTGATATGTGGCCTGTGTCCATGGTAGGTTCCGATGAGGAGCTGGACGAGGAGGGACTGGGCCGCAGAGCTGTCACTGCTCAGGTGAGTCATAGCCTGCGCTCCATGCCGATTGGAGCCCGCGCCTCGCCCGTTACCTCATCCAGTCAGATGCCGGGACTGCTCTGCAGATGAATGGGGGTGTTTGTACTGACACTTCATTACAACAAACTGCAAGCGTATCCTGTAAATAATGCAGCGCGAGGATGGAAACGCGCTGTGTATGCTGCTCTGGTTCATTTGTATGTCAGCTGGCTTAAGCATCTCCGATATGTGTAAAAGAACTGCGCGCAAAAGAAACGCTCGTATCATCATGCTTGTAATCACCAGGGATGTGGCTGTTCTTCTTTTATCACAAGACCACATGCGCCAGACCCTCTAATGTTGGGTTTCCAGTTTTTTGTTCTTTGACGGGGGAAAAAATTGCAACATCAAAGGCAACACATTCCAGTAGTTTGTGTTGATTTTTCGGGTCTTTTGAAAGCTGAGCGCTGTCCTGTAGGCTGTTTGATTAAGTCCTCCTCCCTCCCCCAAACCCCCACCCCCATTACCCCCCTCAGGAGAAGGAGTTTGTGCGTCAGGGCCGGGAGGCGATGACCGTGGTGGAACAGATACTGGCTCAGGAGGAGAACTGGAAGTTTGAGAAGAGCAATGTGAGTGGTGTTTGAGTGCGTAAAAGATGTTGCGGCACTTGCTGTGAGAGCTGTTATTGTGAAATATGTGTGCCCAAAATGTTTTGTGCTTATGAAATTCTCATTTCCGTGTACAACGGCTGTCCCGTTCGTGGTCAGGAGCTGGGTGATTGCGTGCACACCCTTGAGATCCCTTTCCACGGCAAGACCTTCATCCTCAAGGTACACTGACCAATTGCATCATGGGATATGTAGATCTCTTATTTCTGTTCTCTGTATGTATTTCTACTTATGGCAGCCCATCAGATTTTTAAGCTGTAAACTAATGGATTTGATGTGATACCTGACTGATTATGTGTATGTCTCCCAGGCCTTTATGCAGTGCCCAGCTGAGCTTGTGTACCAAGAGGTAATTCTGCAGCCTGAGAAGATGGTCCAATGGAATAGAACCATCTCGGGTTGCCAGGTGTGTTTGTACTTCACATAATTCCACCCACCTCCCTGTTACATCATCAGTGTAGGGTTGGAGGCATGTCCCCAAACAATTATCCCATATGAAAAGGGCCATTTGCGTCTATTGCTAAGCACAATGTTGGCATCAGAAAAGTTTTTATATATTTCCTCCATGTTCTCTTTATTTCAGCTGGTTTTTCTTGCTACTTGCAGACAGTTAACCATACAGTTCGATGCATGTCCTCAGTGTGGTAGTGTGAAGGTGCTTCAAAATCCCAGGTGGCTAGACCCTAATGCTGTTTTGGTATTGGGGGAGAAAAAAAAAAAAAAAGGTTTCGAGTTGTTTCCAAGAATTATGTTTTTTGGAGTTACATGGTTTTGAGAAACTCTGACGTTATGCAAATCTAACAGAAGCCAAAGTCATGCCTTGGAGTCTGTGTTTCAGTGGTTCAAATACATACTGTATATATGCAGTTCTGTACCCCTAGGCCCAATGATTTCTTAGTTCAGCTCTACCCAGTCACAGTACCAGGCTCTAGAGGTCGAAGAATAGTATGCACCATACATTTCGTCCTTGATACAGTTGCGTTCTACTGATTTGTGTACTGATAGATTTGGCTGATTTTTCTTTTCAAGCCCTTTTCTCTCTGCCCCTCAGATACTGCAACGCGTGGATGACAACACGCTGGTGTCGTACGACGTTTCTTCGGGAGCTGCAGGGGGTGTGGTTTCGCCCAGGTAACTTTGGCTTCGGCCTGTTCAAATGTTGGTTTACGGTCGAATTTCCACGAGATCCATTCCAGCAACGTCAAGTCAATGGCTCGTCTCTCTTCTCACACGGTGTACACTATCCTTATAGGGCTGTGTAAGAAAATGTAAGCTGTCACATGCACACTACTTAGTTGGTGAGGAAGATTATTGAAAAACCTTTTTTTTTTTAAACAATAAACTGATTATAATAACCGTGATTCCTCTAATCAGTGTTTGATAAAAGCGTAACCATCACAGTCACACCCTGAAGAAGGCTGATCAGCTGAAATGTGTTTGAGGGACTTGTTTAACTGGTTCTTTTAAAAAGAGAAAGTATATATATTAAGATGTGAAACTTGGCCTGTGTCTGTTTAATGTATTGTCCACTTCCTTTCATTTGAAAGAGGTAGAGAAACCATTGATAGCTCGTCAAATTTTTTTTTGCATACATTTCTAATGGGTGTGTTGCCTATATGTGTAATAATTACAATTGCTATGTAATATGTTGGAAATGTGATTGATTCTGCTCTCTTTAGGATATCAGGGATGTATTATTTGGTTCTTGCCTACATCTATACATTCATCTATACAACACTCCACCATTGTGCAGTATTCCAGCTCACTGTGTGTCTTTACTTCAGCTGGTCTGTCTGCACACTCCAGAGCTGCGTTTCTTTGAACAAATGCAAATGTCACTGGTGACAAAGCTGGGAATTCCCTTGCGACGGGGAAATGCGACTGCTCTCGAGAAAGAAGAGCAACATTGATCATTTGTTTTCTTGTACATTTGTCCTGCTTTCAAGTTTCTTGGAGCAACACAATGCAAAAAATGATCTTTGCTGCATTTGGTAATTAATTGATAGATAATACCCAAAACTCAAATGAACCCACTTACTTTCATGCAACTCACCTCTGGTTATGTGGGGTGTCGTATCAGAAAGAGCGCCGATAGAGCCTTGGCCTGACCCAGGCTGCGGTATGTCTAGCAGTAGTGTGGACATGACAGTAAATCCAGCCATGCTACGTTGTATGGTCAGATGAACATTTAACAGGAAGACTGCAATGTGACCAAATGACTTGCACAAATACCTCTTCCCCCACCATCTCTCCCTCTGTCATTCAGGGACTTTGTAAACGTGCGCCGGGTGGAGCGAAGGAGGGACTGCTATGTTTCGGCAGGAATGGCCACCTGCCACGAAGCCAAGCCCCCACACAGCCGCCGCGTCAGGTCAGCCCCGCTCAGCGCCGCACTGCCAACAGGGTGGAAATGAATACAATTGCAGGGCTTTTGATCAACTCTTTGGAGATCAACTTGAAACAGAGGTGTTGTGCAAATTAGAAGTCTGTGGCTAGTTTGCAAAGTTCGCTAAATTTAGCTGCTCTAATTGAGGTACTTCTATTTGACATATTAAAGAAGTGTTTAGTGCCGAGTTAAGCCACCTCAAGAGACCTTTTAGGATTAATTTGTCTTAGAATTTAAGCTAGTGTTCTCTGTTTAAACAAAAATTGTTTGATTTGTACTGATTAAAACCAAACAGGTTGACTAAGTCTTGATTCCAAAAACTAGTGCATGCGATGCAACTAGTTTTTGTAAAATAAACAATATCAAATTAAGTACATAATACACTCATTGATGTTCAGAATGACAGATCTTGACACTTAAAAATAAACATTGATCTGATTTATCAAATATGAATGTATAATTTCATAATTTACAATTATGGTTGGTTATCAATTCATGAAAATAAGATATCCATCCACAGGTGAATTCTCAAGAAAGGGAAAACATTACACCAGCAACAACAACAAAGAAATTGTTGCAAAACTGGGGGGGGAAATGAGTGTATATTGTTGTAGAGGAACATAATTAGTTTTACTTGCGAGCTCTTGAGGCAAGAGTGCCTTTTTGATATAAACTCCTCAGATTTTAAAAAGACGCTCGCTGGGTACAGATGTGCAGTATTTTTGGCGATGTGGTATGGCAGTTTTTTTTTTTTAAATCACATTTGTTACATTTTGTTTTATTTTCAGTTTTTAGTAAAGTAAAATACTGCCACACTAGTGAGGCTTTTGACATTTTGCCACTCTAATAACAGTTACTCTCTGACAGAATGACCGATCCCCTCGCGCGTTCTGAGAGAGTGCGTGAGGTGTGTAATGTCGTTGCTAGGTAACAGTAAACTTTCTAATATAGGTGGCGGAAAGCCATCTGTCTGTGGTCGGTGTAAGATTAGGTAAACTTGATGTCATACTGGGAATCTGAGATTCTGCTGTAATCTGATCGATTCTACTGTAGAAGAATCTGATCGTGGCTTTTGTGTCGACTTTCGATTCCCATATGTGCGGAGAATCGATTCTTTTAAGAATCGATTCCCAGGTCTAGCGGACACCAGTTGGCCGACCTAAAATATAAAAAATGCGTGTCAGCATTCATGCTTAACTAGAACATATAAAGGTCTTTGAGTGTTAAATTGAATTTGCCGATACCTGCAGATACCATGGGAACTGAAGCTCCACCGTGCTCAATGCCCCTCTGAGACTAAATTGCATGCTGTGATGCTGTGATACTTTTCAGCTGTGAAATTGAAAGAGGGCTTGGTAGATATGCATTCATTGGGGAAATTGATTATTTGGTATTGCATTAAGTGCAATATAAAATAATAAATTTTTTGTCAGCTTCTGACCACGAACACGACAGTTGTCCCACATATTTCCATAGACATGAGAACATTTCAAAAGTAAATTAGTGGAAGGTTTTGGGGACACATTTATTTCACAAAATAACAGCTCTTACAGTGATAGCGCATGCTGTATTGTGTTATATGCATTTGCACATCACACACACACATTGTTCTTCTCAAGCTTCCAGTTCTTCTCCGGAGCCAGTATCTATTCCGCCATGGGCGTCGCTGCCTGGCTGCGCCCTCATTTAGAATTTATTTAAGAGCTGCATTATTACCTTCAAAATTGGCTGATTTTGTTATTGGCAGTTGATTCAAACAACGTTTACTTCCGAAGTCATAGTGTGGTCAGTTGAGATGAACTGAATTTTGTAGAAGTTGATATAAACATGTAGGTTTGAACTGAATTTTTTTGCCCATTGCCTCCTATTATATTTCCCAGGTCTGATCTCACAGCACATTGCAACTTAAAGGGTAATTCCACCAAAAAACAACATTAACCTTGATCAAGGCCGAACTACTTAAGTCTTTCTTTGTGGCTGGCGAAAAAAAATATCTGTAGTGAGTTATTTGAATATAAAGTTGAAAGCTAATTTTGACGTGTACCTCACTTCCTCATTTTTTAAAGACTACAGTGTTTTCAAGTGGGCGTGTAAATTACATAGCAAGTAGACGGAGCCAGCAAGGGAAGAATTGCTGCCATGGAATAGGCTACAGTAGCTACCCTTGCATTCGTTAATGGAAGGAGGTCGGATATCGGGGTGATAAATGCGTCGTTTCCATGGTTTTACCGACATCAGTTCATTGGAGTTGTACTGGGAAAGTTTTGGCTTTGCTAGCAAACATAGCTAAAGTGGCTAACAAGTAGCCTACAACAATGACGTTTTAACTTTTAATTGTATATGTTTTAATATTCTGTATCGGCATGTTGGTTGATACAAAAGCACTTCATGCTGAAAAATGGGAGGTCGGGGTTGATTTTCCGACATGGAACCAGGGTGCGTAGCCTAGCTAAGTGTTACAGACTTCTGACTAGGCTGGCTAATGTTTTCACAATACCAAACGTAGATAAATGAAGGGCCGTATTTCCCCCATTTTTCTGGAGACTGAGCTAATGATGGTGGTATTTTCTCAGTATAACTTACATTAGTGGCCAACTTGCCAGCGAGTTACGTGGCCTCACTTGTCTCTAAGAAACGCTGTAGACAGGCATGCACTACACTAGCAGTAAAATGCCCAGCCCCTTGGCCTCCGCTTCTGTAACGTCATTCAGTGGGCGTGGCAACCTGTTGTCTGTGCCTTGGCCATTGTAGTTTATCGTAAACCATGTACCTGGCACATGCGCAGAAGTTTGGGGCTATATCTCTGCTCTCGCTACAGGTAGAAAGTTGGCTGAGAGCTCATTTCTACTGTACCAAACATCATTTTTGGGTGGAATTACCCTTTAACTTGAGGACATACTTGGGGGGAAGTTGAATAAATCAATACCATTCGATGTAAATAGAAAATCATGAAGTGTTGATTTTTGGCTGGAATATCGCCTTCAGTTCTTACGTAATATTTTAATATTTCTGTTCCAATCCGATCCAGAGGAGAGAACGGTCCAGGAGGGTTTGTGGTCCTCAAGTCCAGCAGTAACCCATCTGTGTGCACCTTTATCTGGGTCCTCAACACAGATCTGAAGGTAGAATTGAGTCTGCTTTTCTTCTTTATGCTTGATCTCGCTGCTATCCACACCTCTCTGTACATGCATATCTGCGGTTCTTTCATGTCCCCATAATGGGTGTTTCCAATAAGTTTTAGTAAAAGCACAGATTTTGTTCGTGCACATTTTTGCCGTATTATCTTGTTCTGTGTTTGTCTGTTTGATGACTCGACGATTTGGGACAGAAAAACAATTGAATCCCTCTCTGTTCCCCACTCTCTCCTCTGCCAGGGCCGACTACCCCGCTACCTCATCCACCAGAGCCTAGCGGCCACCATGTTTGAGTTCATCTCCCACTTGCGCCAGCGGATCAGTGATCTACGCTCGACTGTGCGGTAGATAGTGTGCACGGTCCACTTGGCTCACAGCACACAGTGCCCCCTGTGGTTGGGAGGAGAAACTACAATGCCTGGAACTTTGGTGTGGTTACAGAAAAATGCTAGGGACCTTGAACTCAAACTCAACCCCACCCCCCCAACAGATTAAGCTGGACTTTTATCTGTCAGTCTGTACATGGATAATTAAAATCTCAAAAGAAGGATGAAACTAAGGAGCTTCTGTGCAGCTCCTTCTTGCGCACACACACACGCACATGCGCGCACACACACACACACACACACACACACACCTGGTTCCAGCAGCCTGTGCCATCTTTTTTTCTCATTGTTGACACGTAACGTGGTGAGAAGGACAATATCCTCCCCTCTGTGAGATGAGCCTTTCTGTGCGTATGAAGGTTCCACACGGACGTTTGCTAGACCTGGTCCTGGACTGTGTGATGTTAGGTATGATGGCCGATAGTGGGTCAGACTAGACTGAACGCCAGTCGACTTGTTTAGATTGCCCTGCAGTGAAATGCAAATAATGAAGCCTTCACCAGCATCGAGCTTGTTTTAACCCCGCATGTTAATGAGCGACTTGCTGCCATTTTCTCTCGTCTCATCACGGCCTGCCTGCACGTCTGGCTGCTTGCCTCCATCACTGACCGACGCTATGCATGAACAGTACACTAAACTAATCCCTGCGTACACCCCCCCCCCCCACCCAAACTCACTGTGATTGAGGAGACGGTCGACACAGGTGGGCGTGGAGCCTTAATCTGAACGGACACCAGGAAATCGCCTGATGTTTAGCTTTTGTTTTCGCGATATCTTTTTCCTTCTGTTCCTTTTTCCTCGCCGAAATCATGTATTGTATTGCATTGCTTTTTTTTTGTACATTTGTTATATTTTTACAATGATTTGAGTCACTTTGAATAATGCACATAGCTCGTACGGGGAAATGGAGTACAAGGCACGTTTTTGTTTTCTTTCGTATTGTCGTATTTTATTTGAGTCCGTGTCAACCCCGTCAGGTTTTAAAGGGCCTAAAACAAAATGAATAATAAAGGTCTGTCTGATTACTATTTCACGTGACTGTCATTTCTTTTTGCGAGTTTATGTAATCGATTGCGCCTCGCAGCAAGAAGGTCCTGGGTTCGAAATCCAGGCCGGGGGCCTTTCTATGTGGGGCTTCTCCCCGTGTCTGCATGAGTTTCTCCCGGGTACCCTGCGTGAGTTCCTCCCCACAACCCTGACCAGAAATAAGCAGGTTAGATAATGGATGGATGTAATCAGGTCATGTTAACCACTTGGGTTCTGTGTTCTTGGGCAGTTTGAAATTCCTGAAACTCTCCAATCAATCTCATGTCCTTGTCTGACACCTTGCCAGTAAATAATGAAACGACTAGTGTCCATTTCAAATGTCATTTAAGGATTTGGACATTTTTCCATTACACAGATTTCATCTAAGATGTATAATCAGTTTTTTTTTTTTTTTTTTTACAGAATTTGCTTTGTATAAAAGGGACAAATGAATTAGCATCTTTTGCATGTTTAAGACTTTATAAGAACATTCTGGCTGTGGGACAGGTACAGGACAGTGTAAACAAAGAACTAAGCATTGGATCACTAATTTACTGTAGAATTCCTACCACTGCTCTTATGTATAATGAGAAATGTAAGATGCTTATGAATTGTTTTGGAGTGACACTGAATATTTTGACATTTAACAGTTCACACGTCGTTCAATCAACTCAAATTTATTACCACAGATTGTTCTCTTGTGAAATCTTTCTGCAAAACATGACGTTTCACACAGGCTGAGCGACTGAGGCGTCATCTGCCTCTAAGTAAATGATATGTAATAAAAGCTTCAATCCTGTTCACATCTTATAAGCGCGATCGCAGCTTTCAACTTCGGAAATTATGCGATTGAGTTCGGATGTCGGTGACGCCTTCAAACTGAGATTTGGAATATGGAGCCTTGGCATTGATACAGCGGTGGCGTCGATAACTTTGCTTTCTTCATTGAAACCTCCCTCTGAAGGTAATGCATAAAAAGCTTGGCCATCTCCTCGGTTACCTTGCATAGACCACAACTTCTGTCGTAGCCAAATTGCTCCTTGTGACTTCTACCCACACCACCTCTCAAAAATAGGATGGTCTACCAATAAACCCTCAATGACATCCTTGTTCTTTCTGCACACCCTCCTAGCCTAATGCTGGTGCTGCTACAATAATGTTGAGTGTTAACATGTCTTTCAGTACTTAAAGCCTGGGGGGTGGCTTCCCATCGTCTTGTGATTCCACAGACAGGCCGCATATTAACAGTTACCCTTTCTCAAAGTTTCCCAGATAATTACTGTGTCCTTTGCTTTTTGCTTTTTTTGTCTCTCACTCTAAAAATATGTTGCGAAAGGAATCCGATGTTATTAGAAACCAGCTGTTTCATAATGTTAATCAGATTTTTTAAATATTTTGATATTTATATTTAGTTTGGGAACGCACTTTGCCTTTCAGTGGTTGTTTAATTTAAGTTTACTATTTGGTTAAGAGGAGCAGCGAAAGAGGGGACTCCATGACTGCAGGCAGTTGGAGGGCTGTGCCGTTCACATGACTATACTGTGACCTTCTTACCAGGCTTGTGTGTGTGTGTGTGTGTGTGTGTACACGTGAGAGTGCCAACTGTTTCACTCTCTTCCTCTCCCTCGTCTGTATATCGGGGAGAGCGTCAGCCAGTTCTGGGATTGCCGGCTTGGTGAGAAACACCCAACGTCACTGCTGTTCTCAGGTCTGTCCAATGCAAGGCTTAACAGATCATTCTTCTTAAGCACCAGCACCAGGACCAAGACCGAAACGGCAGAATCAAAGGCCAGAACCTCTTCTGAAAAATCTTTCATTGACCTCCTCTGGACTGCATCTGTAAACTGGAATCTCTAGTACTGGATTAGAATAGTTATTTTTCCCCACTGTGGTTCTTTTGACCAATCTGTGTCTCCTAAAGGTCTCCAATTGGCCTTTTGTTGTCTCCTGTCTGGTTCAGAACTGCAGAGGAGCCACGGAATATCTGCACCATTGTGGGCCAGTAAACCTGCATCATTTGGACTGCAATAGAACCGCCCCGGTTTATGGAGACTGGGGCTGCGCATTACCACAGTTTGTTCATGCGGGCCTTTGAAAAGACATCATTGAAGACTAGAGGCAGACCAGGAGCATCTCCATAAACCCCATTCATAAAGTTAACAGGTGATGAGCAGGCCAGGTGACCAGGGCTAGGAGCTATAGTAGGTTCAGCACGATACACACTATGTATCGACAGCCTCATAACAAAAGTGCCTAAGTCATTTTTTGTAGTTTTGAGAAAAAGGCAAAAAAACTGCTGCAATTCTACGTCAATTAGGATTTAGACAGAATAGCATAAAGTGGTTCAGGAAGTGCACAGCGACCTGCAGTGACTTGAGCATTTTTACACTGTTGACGAATGATAAATCAAGTGATTTAGGCAGAAAATCTCAAAATGTCCAAAAAATGACTTGGGCACTTTTGTTATGAGGCTGTCGGTATGCAGGCATGTTTATGTGTATCTACCTATTGCTGTCATTGTCTAGCTCCTTGAGTATGGACCAAGACTTCACTATGATAGTCCCTGTCTTGGAAAGGGACGACTGAATCTTAGTACAGAACCCAACGTGCGCCAACATGAAAATGCTTTTGGTCATTCGCTAATACCTAATGTGCAGTCTGGTAAAAAGTGACGTTTCTGCTAATAGATTTTGTAAACTGTGAATTTGATTCTCCTCAGCAAGAATTGTGCTTGCTTAGACATAATGATATGGCCTGTCTGTTTTGTCCTGAAGTGTCATATGGGCTGGCTTAATATGGTTTCTTTACAGCCTTTTGTTTCTTTACAGACATTTTGGTTTAAATGATCTATGACTAAAGATAGTACTTGTTTATTCTGGTAACTTCTGAATTCCAGAACAGAACCTGTTTTCAATGTAAGAAAATTATATTCAATGTGTCATGAGCTAAGTTTGTGCCAATATAGACACAATAACTATCCCAGAGTCTCCACAGTGTAACGTATATGCGACTGTGTGTATGCGTGTGTACATGTATGCATGCTACACACATCAATAGAATGCATTAGCAATACTAAATTACTTCTAAAAGGTGGAAATCAGTAGGTATAATATTCAATATTTCCAATATATTTTACATTGACATACTATATTTAACACATACATTTACAATTATTCCGTACCTCTTCATTTTTGGATTTTAAATTTAAACATAACTTTTTCATAAGGGATTCATTTGTGATCTATTTTGTTAGACACCTATAGATATATCAGTGAGTGAGTGGTATTTGTAAATATATGTCAATATATTGAAAATAAATATTGAAGGTTATACCAACTGATTTCCACCATTAAAAAGTAATTTAGTATTGTTTATACACATTCTATTGATGTGTGTGGCATGCATGCACATACACATTTAAGCTCAAGCTCTTTCTCTCACTCTTCCCCTCCTTCTCCCCTTTCTCAGAGATGGGGTCTGCATTTAGACATTTCTGTGCTTGGTTCTGCTGCTGCTGCTCCTGCTGTGAGGAAGATGAGCCAGAAGAGAAGGCACCCTTGCTGAAGTATTATGCTCATGCCAGAACACTGCTGCCTGAACACTGACTCCACTAGAGCCACCGATATGAACACTGACACAGCTATTTATACTGCTGCCGGAACACTGACTCCACTAGAGCCACCAATATGAACACTGACACAGCTATTTATACTGCTGCCGGAATACTGACTCCACTAGAGCCACCAATATGAACACTGACACAGCTCTTTATACTGCTACCAGAATACTGACTCCACTAGAGCCACCAATATGAACACTGACACAGCTCTTTATACTGCTACCGGAATACTGACTCCACTAGAGCCACCAATATGAACACTGACACAGCTATTTATACTGCTACCGGAATACTGACTCCACTAGAGCCACCAATATGAACACTGACACAGCTATTTATACTGCTACCGGAATACTGACTCCACTAGTGCCACCAATATGAACACTGACACAGCTATTTATACTGCTACCGGAATACTGACTCCACTAGAGCCACCAATATGAACACTGACACAGCTATTTATACTGCTACCGGAATACTGACTCCACTAGAGCCACCAATATGAACACTGACACAGCTATTTATACTGCTGCTGGAACACTGACTCCACTAGAGCCACCGATATGAACACTGACACAGCTATTTATACTGCTGCCGGAATACTGACTCCACTAGAGCCACCAATATGTGAACACTGACAGCTATTTATACTGCTGCCGGAACACTGACTCCATCAATACCACCGATATGTGAACACTGACAGCTATTTATACTGCTGCCGGAACACTGACTCCACTAGTGCCACCGATATGTGAACACTGACACAGCTATTTATACTGCTACTGGAACACTGCCTCCATCAATACCACTGATATGTGAAGACTGACACAGCTATTTATACTGCTGCTGGAACAATGACTTCACTAGTGCCACCGATATGTGAACACTGACAGCTATGTATACTGCTGCCTGAACACTGACTCCACTAGTACCACCGATATGTGAACAATGACACAGCTATTTAAACTGCTGCCTGAACACTGACTCAACTAGTATCACCAATATCTGAACACTGACACAGCTATTTATACAGCTGCTGGAACACTGACTTCACTAGTACCACCGATATGTGAAGACTGACACAGCTATTTATACTGCTGCCAGAACACTGACACCACCAGTAACCTGTGTGTGTGTGTGTGTGTGTGTGTGTGTGTGTGTGTGTGTGTGTGTGTGTGTGTGTGTGTGTGTGTGTGTGTGTGTGTGTGTGTGTGTGTGTGTGTGTGTGTGTGTGTGTGTGTGTGTGTGTGTGTGTGTGTGTGTGTGTGGCGCGTCTCTGTGTATGTGTGTGTGCATCCGTGAGCAGCGAGACTCTGCTGTACTTTGACCGTGAGGCGAAGAAAAGACGGGACCAGGAGACAAACCTGTGGAGTGAGCCGGGAGACCCCAGTCACTCAGAGAGAGACGATGACCGTGAACTTTACAACCTGCTGCAGAGGAGGTCCAAGACCCGCCGTGGCTCCCAGGTCAGAGAGCAGGAAATACTTACCGCAAGTCACCCATATTACGTGCTTGGCCGTGCATATGTTGTATATTATTCCAATGAACATAATATCGCTTGTACGGGTCAAAGGAACCAGCTTGGAGTATTTTTCCTGTGCTTTCCCAAGAGCAAACAGCTCAAGACAATACAACACAATATTTTCCTTTGTGATCCATCCACTGAAATGTCAGTGGTTGTTTATGTAATTAAGCTCATGGAGTGGAACTAAGCTCAGTGTATCCAGAGCCGTTTGGTGCTTTGGCCTCTCCAGGAGCCAGCTCCCATTCTGCCACTAGATGGCACACCAGGTTAATAGCTTAAAATCTTTTGATCTGTTGAAGCACTGCAATCTTTTGAAGATTCTTTGGAATGATGAGCAGCAGTTAAGGCACGTTTTAAGATTGTATGTACAGATAAGTCTGAGTGTTTCTGACCCAAATGCCTGTTTGTCTTGCACAGGGGTACCGGCGCCTCAGTGTGGACATCCATGCGGTGAGACAAGTGCGCCGTGGCGTAAGGGAGAAGTGGAAGATGATTCTGGAGAACCTAGGTGAGAGGGAGAGAGGGGCAAAATGGGAATAGACAGATTACATACAAATATATCACATAGAGATTGAAAGGGTGGTAACCATGCTGGTGACCAGAGGTGGAAAGTCCAGGGGTCAGAAAGTAAAAGTCCTACCATGTGTTTCTTCCACCCATGAACTCAGCCAGCTGATTTCACTAATTAGTTCTACCTCTTGGCTAAAGAATTGTGCTAATTAGCAACTACAAAGGGACTGGAACAGCATTCCGACGAGGCCTTTTTACTTTCAGAACCTGGATTTTCCACCTCCGCTGGTGACGGAATATGACACTGATAGTGTTTGATGTATCTGTCAATATGATTAGTCAACTTTCAGTTTGAGTATATATAGTCATGGTTTGTTAAATTGCTGTGTGTTCAGCTGGATTAACATTTTAAAAAGCACTGTACTGCATGTACAACAACCGATTACCTCTAATGGACTGTGTTAATGCGTAGATTACTGTGTACGCTATCAAAGAGACGACCCCCAACCCTTCCCGTCCCCCTAGGGTTCATGGCAGAGGCAGAGGCTCTACTGACGGTATCAGCCACTGAGTCATATGACCGCATGCGGAATGCGCCGGTGGCCCGGTCTCTGCTGCAAACCCTATACTCTGAGACCTCCATCTTTAGGAGCAAGGAGTCGCCGCCCGAGAGATACATGTTTATCCTGGTGAGGGAAGATGTGCTATCTTACACACTGAAGACAGTAGAGTGACAGGCTCTAATTGTTTTACTTTATTTTATTAGTATTTTTGTTTGGGGGAGGGGGGGTAAACAGGCTTATGCTCAACTACAGACTGTTAAATTGGCTTAACCTCCCCCGCTGAAAATTCCAGCTAAGACCAGCTGGGATTCTAAGCTGGTCAAAGCTGACCTGTGGCTGGTCAAAGCTGGTTAAGGCTGATTAAACTGGTAGAGTAAGCTGGTGGCCAAACTGGTGGACTAGGGCTGGTCAGCTGGCGAACAGCTAGTCGACCAGCTAACACCAGCTAGAAGTGTCCAAAACACACCGTAAACCAGCTTGACCAGCATAGGCTGGTTTAAACTGGAACTTTCAGCAGGTATAATCACCAAAAAGAATAAAGCGGAAATTCCAAAGCAATGTACACCCAAATAGGTCTATACCAATATAGTTACTTTTTAGTCTGAACTCTTTGACAAAGTCACTTGTCCATTGCACTGTACTGGAGAAAGGTATGGAGTTTTCTCAATGTGGTAAAATGGAAGAATGTAAAAAGTATTCTACATATAGGAGCACATATAGTGCTTCTAAGGCAGTATTAGGCTTCATCCATTTATGAAAACTGCTAAATGTTTGAATGCCTAAATCTGATGGTGGAGTGGAGAGTGAGTGGGGGATACAGCAGGAAGTGAGAATCGTTCACTTTCTCTTCCAATTCTCAGCTTATTGTCATGACTCAACTGCCATGTTCCTTCTATCCTCTTTTGTTGCTTTTTGCTCTTTCTCTTCCCTCTCTCCTCCTTTTTCCTCATCTGTTTTCTGATCATTTGATTCCTCCCTCTATGCTTTCCTCTCTCCTTCCCTTTCCCATCCCCGTCCATTTCCCTTTTCCTTCTGCTTGGATCCTCCCTCGTTCTTTGGTCCCGTCCTCTCCTCCCTCCTCCCTCTCCTCCCTCTCCTCCCTCCTCCCTCTCCTCCGCAGGATCGTCTGATCTACCTGGACGTGGCGCAGGACTTTCTTGCCAAAGCTCGACGCTTCTATCCCAAGGGTGCAGAAGATGAGGACGAAGATCCCACTGAGAACCTGCCCCTCCTAGTGACTAGAGCCAATCGGGACACCCCTGGGGAAGAGGACGAGGAAGAGGGAAGCGGCATTGAAGCTGAAGACGACAAGTCCCTGGACTGACGTGGTCCTGGAGTACCCACTAGTAGGCACTAGATGGTGATATTGTTCCAGTGAGAACAGATGGAACACACTGAAGGTGGTGGCACACTCCTCAAGTGAAGCAATGAAGCATTTCAGATAATGACTGTACTTAATAATCAAGTGATCTGAGCCAATCCCAAAAGTGTTTTGTTTCACATCTGTTCATCATTAATTATCTACCAGCTGAAAGAAACATTAATATTAACATTGGCAATTTAATGTTAACTTGCAGATGTGAATAAAATGCAATAGATAAGAATTTCACAAGGTCTCACTGTACAAAAAACATTCAAAGCAAAGTATCTTCCAATGCGTAGTAAAATTACTTTATAAAGGTAGATAACTCAATTAATATCTGTATTGCAACAGCTTCTGTCTAAAATGGTCTTCTCCATTATGTCAACATTCCCTTTGACACTTAACATGATGGATGGATCTTTAAAATGATGGCTGACACATTTCTGATACATTCATGGAAAAAGGTTGTTCTGCCCTGATTCTTAGACGTGGGTGCCTTCCAAGTCCATCCATTTTCTGCCGACTTCAACCGGAAATAGCAAAGCTAGGAAATTGCTGCTCCGTATATTGTCCACCCCTGATCTGAGATCAGTGACGGAGGCTATGATTTTACTCGGATATCTGACATGTATCACCAACTTCTTACCATGACCCCATAACTAATGACAAGCACTGCATGTAGAGAATGGACTCACAACCATTCGCAATGATTTACTGCCAGGAGCAAAGTGTTTTGTCTGATTCTCTACTTACTAATTGCATCTTTAGAACACATTTTCAGTGGCCACAATGTCCTCTTTGTGGAGTGCTGTGGAAATCTTCACATTTTAAGTTTCCACAATGTCCTCTTTGTGGAGTGCTGTGGAAATCTTCACATTTTCAGTGGCCACAATGTCCTCTTTGTGGAGTGCTGTGGAAATCTTCACATTTTCATGCTGCGATCATTTCAGGATGATTATGATCGATCAAATTATAGATTTATTAAAGACCTCACACTATCACTTTGTTCTCACATTAAGCTTTAAGTGTTCATTAAGCTACAAGATAAAGGTGCGCAGTTACAAGTTATATTCCTATGACCTGAAAAATAATACAACTTCCTTTTGATGTTAGAGATGGCTCTTTCAAACATGGGAGCTGGAGGTCAGATGTCGTGTCCATTTCACAATAGATACTCTTACTCATTTGAAGTTCACTTTTTTTTTTATTGACAGCCACTAAACAGATATACTGCTCATTGGTGAAAATGTAAATCTCTCTACAAAAGCAACATGGTCTCCAAAAGACCAATACCAAATCCTCCTCTAGAGGGCAGTGTGGACTTTAAGGATAAAACATCTAATGTCAGAAAAAATAAGTTTAATATATAATTAGTTTGCTTTGCTTCTTTATGATTAAGAATAAAAAAACAAGGTTTTTTTTATTATTGTGCAGAGTGTCCTTAAAGTACGTAGATAAGATATGTCCCGACTACTTGTTTAAACGTGTTCTTGTGGTTTGAGAATGTGCTGAAGAGCTTGAGTAAATGCATTACTGTAGCAGAGTGGGTCATTGCTTTAGGGTGTGTGTGAGGGGAAATATGGAAACTTGTGCAAAAACAGAGATTAAATAATGCAATATCAACTCTGGTGTATGTGCATTAAACAGAGAGAGAGAGAGCGAGTGAGAGAGCAAGCTGTGTGTCTTCTGTGTGCGTGAACGTCTGTGCGCATGTTGTTGTGTGCACGGGCTCTTTTTGATGGGCACTATGTGATATTTAATGAGATAAATTATTGCCATTTTGACCATCATAACCATAACTCATTTTCAATTTTCAAATTTTCTGCTCAGCATAGACATCGATGGGATTGAGATTGTAAATCTGAACTTCAGTCATCGGGGGAAATGCTGCAAGAGTTGCGTGTTGGTGTGCTTGCTTGCGAGCGTGTTTGTAAATACGCAGTCTGCCCCCCGTGTTGATAGATGTACCCTTTCAGAGAGGCCAATTATATAATGATGAGACATCTGGGCACCACAACATCAACGTGCAGCCACAGGGGAGGGCGGAGCCAGGACTGGTCCAGGGGCTTTTTCTGTTGGGTGGCGCGAGGCAGGCAGGGGCGGGGGCCGGGCGGCGAGGGTGCATATTGACATTGTGTGAGGGGCTCGGTGCGGTGGCTGCTCATGCCCGGCACATGTGACTGGGGTTTAGGGACATGCCTAAAACGCCATAACTCAGGTCCAAGCCAGGGTAAGTTTCACCCCCCTCTTTTTGGTCTCACGCACTCATCCATCTACCTCTAAATATATGATATTCCCTCCCTGTTCCAAGTCTCTATCTCTGTCTGTTTCTATTCCACCTGCTTCACTGGCACAATCTTCGCACTCAATCAACATTAGCAAATGAACATCATCTTTAACAACAGCAAAATTCCTTATATATTATTATTTCTATTGCATTATATTATTGTATTTACCCTAGTAGGTATGCACTGTACATACATATATACATTTAATTGCAATCATAACTAAAATATTGTTAGGTGCTGGTGGGGGAAGGACCCAAACGCAGGCAGGAGTATGAAAAAACCAAAGTTTAATCAGGGCAAGGCAGCAATCCGTGGTAAAACAGGCAGGGTCGAAAAACCGGGTAGACAGGCAACACAACAAAACACAATCCAAAAGAGTGGTCAAGGAACAGGCAGGGGTCAAAACCGGTAAGGCACAGCAAAAGCACAAAACCAGGATCCAAAGACAGGGTTGCGAGAACACAGGCAGGAGTCAAAAACCGGGGAGGCGTAGGAGGAACACAAAGAAAACAAAAACAGACTGAATACAAAACAAAACAACAACAGGCAAAAAACTAGGAAACAGAAACTACAGAATAAACAAAACAGCTCGGGCAGAAACTCGGAAAAACAGAAGGTAACACAGAAGCAAAATATCATATGAGGAACTCGCGAAGAAACACTGAAATGACAAGGTATATATACACACAGAGGGAGACAGACATAATGGGAATCAGGTGTGTAGAAGCAGGGAGGGGAGATTGCTCACAGGTGAGAACAGTGAGGGTTAACAGGGACCAATAAAACAATGACGGGAAACGTAAGACACGGACTGGAATACACAGACACAATGATAACAAACGGCCTGGAGTTAGCAGGTAAACAAGTGCACAGCTCAGAGGGGAGGAACACGAAAGTGGACACGTGCAGAGAATGCGAAATCACAGATGGATACAGGGATAGGATAACGAGGAGGGAAATGACAGCTGCAGATAGAAACTCAAGATGAATTAGTAATGTTAGTAGTGAACTCTAGAACCCTAATGTTAGTAGGTTAGCTGGTTAGTATTATATACATGTTAGTTTGTTAGCAGGTTAGTATTAAATCTAATCTAACAGTTAGTATGATTAGTACATTAGTATTATATACAAATATAAATAAAGCCAGAAGGAAGAAAATGAGATATACGAAATACAGAGGAAACCCGAATGTTCCCAAAATCACCCGAATAGTGCAATAACAAAGACAGGGAGTGGAATCTCAGAAAACATGGAACGCGGACTGACAATCGCGAGGGAAAAGAAATCAGGAAAATAATAACAAATAAAGAATAAACAGACAGAATTACAGGATCCTAACAAATATATAATAGGGGTTTAAGGGATTCTTTGTCTCAGTGTCATGAGGATGCCAGGACATACCGTTGAAGTCGGATGTTTACATACACTTAGGTTGAAGTCATTAAAACTCATTTTTAACCACTCCACAGATTTCATGTTAGCAAACTATAGTGTTGGCAAGTCAGTTAGGACATCTACTTTGTGCATGACACAAGTAAGGTTTCCAACAATTGTTTACAGACAGATTATTTCACTTTTAATTCACTATATCACAGTTCCAGTGGGCCAGAAGTTTACATACACTAAGTTGACTGTGCCTTTAAATTTTTCATATTTGGTTGCATATCCTTTGGCTTTGCATGACTTCCTGATGTCCGTGACCCAACAACATCAAAAGACTTGATATCTTATTTTCTGGTACTCTTACAAGCGATACTATAATGTCTCTGCATTTGAATGGATCTCTATGGGAATTGCAGAGTGGGACTAGATTTAGCTGTAAATTACACTGGAACAGTATGGAACACATGGTTGGCTAAAAGGCTGTAAGTCATCAAGGGTCTGACGTATCAAACAAGCCTTAAATCATCACTCTGCTGCCAGAAATACAGTAGATATGGATGGATAACTTGAAGGGTTTCTTCTCTACTTATTTTTCCATAGAGTTCAATAGGAAAATTTGTCAGGAGAAACCATCCTTAAAGTGCAGAATCAGAAATATATCTGGCAGCAAAGTGATGGTTTGAGGCTCATTTGATACCTCGGACCCTTGATGACTTACAGCTATTTTACCAATCATGTATTCCATACGGTTCCAACATAATTTACAGCTAAATCTAGTCCCACCCCCCAATTCCCATAGAGATCCATTCAAATGCAGAGACGTTATATTATCGCTTGTAAGAGTACCAGAAAATAAGATATCAAGAGTCTTTTGATGTTGTTGGGTCACAGACATCAGCAAGTCGTATGTCGCTTTGGATAAAAGCGTCTGCTAAATGACTAATGTAATGTAAGTCATATATGTAACCAAATATTAGAAATTTAAAGGCACAGTCAACTTAGTGTATGTAAACTTCTGACCCACTGTAATTGTGATATAGTGAACTAAAAGTGAAATAATCTCTCTGTAAACAATTGTTGGAAAAATTACTTGTGTCATGCACAAAGTAGATGTCCTAACTGACTTGCCAACACTATAGTTTGCTAACAAAAAATCTGTGGAGTGGTTAAAAATTAGTTTTAATGACTTCAACCTAAGTGTATGTAAACATCCAACTGTACATGTCTCTGCTGGTCAATTTGCAGATCTCAACGTCCGTACAGCTGATCTCAACATCCGTACAGCTGATCTCAATGTCCGTACAGCTGATCTCAATGTCCGTACAGCTGATCTGAATGACTACAGCTGATCTGAATGTCTGTACAGCTGATATAAATGACTATACAGCGGATCTGAATGTCCGTACAGCTGATCTAAATGTCTGTTCAGCTGATCTAAATGACTGTACAGCTGATCTGAATGACTGTGTACAGCTGATCTAAATGACTGTACAGCTGATATCAATGGCTGTACAGCTGCTCTGAATGACTGTGCTGCTGATCTCAATGAATGTACAGCTATCAGTGACTGTACAGCTGATCTATGGTAGCCCAGGACCCTTTGTCTCTACTCTTCACAATAGCTAGAGGCTGTGGTCACTGAATCTGTGCTCTTTTAGACTTTCACTATCCTATATCCTCCAGTATTGTACACACCCCTACCCCTCCCCCTTTCTGATTCTGGTAAACTGCCACTATTGTGGATCCATTAGTGCACTAATAGGATGTATTACATGGTGAGCTCTTTGTGTGTGTGTGTGTGTGTGTGTGTGTGTGTGTTTGTTTGTTAGAGGGAGAGAAGAGGTGAGAAAAACAGCAAACCGAGCTGCAGTTTATCTTTGATACTCTTTTGACAATCTGTAGGCAGTCTGTGGGCCGGCCACCTCTCGAGCCATATCCCCTGTGCGAGCACGGGTTAGATCACTACCATGGCACCTTCTCAGCTGTGGTCCTGCTTTCTACCTGTCTGAGTAAAGAAAAACAAATTTTTTTTAAAATACAGAAGGAAGGTAAGCCTGTCTGCGCTCTCTTTAAAAAAAAAAAAAAAAAAGATTCCTTCCCTCCCACATACCTCATCCTCCCTTTCTTTCTGCTCTCCTCATCACCCCTTTTCTTTTCCCTTCTCTGCATTAGCTGACGTCTTGTTCCACCGTCTCCTCCCTCTCCCAGCCCCCCTCCCCCCCTCCTCTCCTATCGGCGGATCGGAGAAGCTGCCTGTCAGTCTGCACCATCTCATCTCCGCTGCGTGGCTTTGAAGTTCTGTCACTGGGCAGCTCCCATTACACAGTTACGCAACCGAGCAGGGCAGACGAAGATGAGCTCTTCATCAAAACACAGAGTTCTGGGTCTTCTTCCCTCCCAGAGACAGGCGGCCATCGCCTGTATTTATTTAGAATTTGCCAATTTGGTTTGTGCTATAAGCATCACATCCTGGATATCATACTACAAAAAAAGTGGAAGTGTATGCTTGTGTGCATATGGGGAATGGTCCTAAATATATTACTAAATACATGAATTCATAATATTAATAGTCGGCCTATTAATTATGATGACAAGAGAATGCATGTGAATGAGGATGATGCCATCAGACATTCTTAGGATAGTGAATTTGTATGTGTGTGTGTGTGTGTTGTAAAAGCAAGTGCTGTACGTTCACTATGTGTGCATGAGTGTGACTGAGTGAGTCAGAGTATTTCATCCCTGTAAATTACGGTTATTTTGACTGTTGACTGTCGGTTGTGTTGTGTTTTATGTAAAAGAGATTTTGATCTCAGTGGGGTCTTCCTTCTTAAATGAAGCATAAATAAACAAACTGTAAATACAGTAAATAAACACAGCTATGTCACTGTCACCTCACAGTGTGGGAATGGACAATGACCCCAAGAGAGTTTGTAGAGAGGGACATTGTGTGAGGGCTGTCAGACTACCCTACAATATTGTGTGTGTGCGTGTGTGCATGTGTTTGAGATTAGATTAGATTAGATAAATAGATACAGTAGATATACAGTTGAAGTCGGAAGTTTACATACACTTAATGTTACGATCCTGATACGGGACGAACCCAAGTGCAACGACCAGGAGACAGATTCAAGAAAATGGAATTTTATTTAAGCGTTGGGGTAGTCCCAAAGCTGTACAGGAAAGGAAAACAGGTTAATTAACAAACATAAGTAGAGTCCCTTACGGACTGCTCCAAGCCGGAGCTGGGCTTGAAAGTCAAGGTAGGTTCCAAGCCGGAACCAAAAGGGTGCAGGACTTGGAGTCCAAGCCGGACTGGGTGCGGAAGTGCCCTACAGTTCCAAGCCGGAACTGGGTAGGGAAGGTGGAGTAGCGGCACCGGGTCAGGACTGGAACTGGACCGGGAGGTCCACACAGGAAAACGGAAGACTTCACGGAACTTGTTCCAAGCCGGAACTGGACTTGAACGGAGGTGTATAAAACACCGGAACTGGACAGGAACAGGACTGGAACTGGACTGGAACTGGACTGGAACTGGACCGGGAGGTCCACTCAGGAAAACGGAAGGCGGCACGGAACTTGTTCCAAGCCGGAACTGGACTTGAACGGAGGTGTATAAAACACCGGAACTGGACTGGAACTGGACTGGAACTGGACTGGAACTGGACCGGGAGGTCCACTCAGGAAAACGGAAGGCGGCACGGAACTTGTTCCAAGCCGGAACTGGACTTGAACGGAGGTGTATAAAACACCGGAACTGGACTGGAACTGGACTGGAACTGGACTGGAACAGGACTGGAACTGGACTGGAACTGGACCGGGAGGTCCACTCAGGGAAACGGAAGCCGGCACGGAATTATTCCAAGCCGGAACTGGACTTTAACGGAGGTGTACGAAACACCGGTACAGGACAAGACCAGGGCTGGAGCTGGACTGGAACTGGATAGGTAGCTTGAATAATCGGGTAGAAAGCAGAGGTTAATAGCAGGGTACTGAGACAGGACTGTAGCTGAAGAAAGCTCCGCCGATTTGGAAGGTGCGGCGTGGCTCGGGCAATTCTTGCTGAAGCCGGCTAACATTCAGGGATCCTGGAACCGTAACTCAAGTACGGGAGGTACGTAACATAGGGAGAAAAAGACACAGCTGCAGGGAGGCTGGAACCGCGGCGTCTGGAGGTTGAAGGGAGACAGGTAAGTAGCATGCAACAGAGAATGTTTCGGAGGGATAGCTACCAGACTGGAAACCAGGTAAACAGGTACAAGACAGCAAGCTGACGAATACAGGACCAGAAGCGTGACATGACGTAAACACGGTTGGTTAGTTAACGAACTGGCGCCGACTAGCAGCCAGCCAGGGGTTTAAATGGTGCAGGAAATGAAGGCGAAACGAGAAACAGGTGTGATGTTTAATCGGGAGTGATTGCCGAAGCACAGCAGTGAGGAATGTGAGTAACGAGAGGGGAGAGTGATAGGCGGAAGCTAAAGTGGAAAATGAGCCGAAATAAACCCGAGAGAAACGCCCAGTCCACAGCCAGGGGGAAAACACGGACATGGGATCCAACATGACACGGAAGGAAACAAGGAAAACATGGAAAACGGACAGGAGGGGAACGGAACGTTACAGTACCCCCCCCTCAATGTACGCCACCTGGCGTACCCGGAGGCCTGGTCTTGTCAGGGAACAGCTCGTGGAAGTCTTGGATGAGTGAATGGTCCAAGATAAGGCTCTTGTGGAGCCACGACCTCTCCTCAGGACCGTACCCCTCCCAGTCGACGAGGTATTGGAAACCCCGGCCCTTGCGGCGGATATCGATCACACGGTTCACCGTGTAGGCCGGGGCGTTGTCGATAACTCGGACGGGAGGTGGAGGGATGGTGGGGGTACTGAGGGGGCTGGAGGAGACAGGCTTGACTTGGGACACATGAAAAACAGGGTAAATTTTGAGGGAGGCGGGGAGGGAAAGTTTAACTGAAACAGGGTTAACAAGACAAATGATAGGGAAGGGACCAATAAAGCGGGGCTGGAGTTTCCTGGATGAGGAGGGAAGGGAGATATTAGCGGTGGAGAGCCAGACCTGCTGACCGGCCCTATACCGTGGGGCTGCGGTCCTGTGAAGGTCCGCCAGACGTTGGGAACGGGAATTGGAGCGAAGGAGTGCGGTGCGTGTGAGCCTCCAGATGCGTCTACATCTAAGGAGATGGGCCTTAACTGAGGGGACAGCTATCTCGGCGTCCTGAGTCGACAGAAGAGGGGGTTGATAGCCTAAAGCACACTCAAACGGGGATAGGCCTGTAGAGGCACTCTTAAGGGAGTTGTGCGCGTACTCGACCCAGGGGAGAAAACGGCTCCAAGAGGCGGGATTGCGCACTGTGACGCACCGCAGGGCGGCCCCCAGGTCCTGGTTTGCCCTCTCTGCCTGACCGTTAGCCTGGGGATGAAAACCCGAGGAAAGACTAGGTGAGGCACCCAGGGCTACACAGAACGCCCTCCAAACCCGGGAGGAGAACTGGGGCCCACGGTCTGACACGATGTCAGAGGGGATCCCGTGCAGCCTGACCACATGCAGCACCAAGAGCTCAGCGGTTTCAAGGGCGGACGGGAGTTTGGGGAGGGGAACAAAGTGAACCGCCTTGGAGAACCGGTCCACTATTGTCAGAATAACGGTGTTACCTTCTGACAACGGCAGACCGGTGACAAAGTCCACACCAATGTGACTCCAAGGACGGCCAAGGACGGGGAGGGAAAGGAGAAGACCGGAGGGAGGCTGGTGGGATGCCTTGCTCCTGGCGCACACCGAGCAGGCCAGGACAAAGGCACGGGTATCCCCTTTAAGGGTAGGCCACCAGAAACTCCTCCTGACGAGGGCGATCGTTCTGGCAACACCTGGGTGACATGCCAGGCACGAGGCGTGAACCCATTTGAGGACCTGGGAGCGGACGGAATCGGGGACAAAAAGGCAGGAGTTAGGGTTATTGCGGGGGTCCGGTTGGGAAGTCTGGGCGGCCTTCACAATACCCTCGATCTCCCAGGAGACCGCAGCCACCACACAGGAAGCCGGCAGAATGGGCTCCGGATCAGCAGGACTGGAGGGGGGGGAAAAAATGCAGGACAAGGCATCTGCCTTAATATTGCGGGAACCAGGGCGGTAAGAAACAGAGAAATTAAACCGGGCAAAAAATAACGACCATCTAGCCTGACGAGCATTAAGCCTTTTGGCAGATTTTAAATAAATAAGGTTTTGATGGTCGGTAAAAACAAGAAAGGGATTACCTGCCCCCTCCAGCCAGTGGCGCCACTCCTCAAGAGCCAGTTTAATTGCCAGAAGTTCCCGATCCCCGACATCATAGTTCCTCTCGGCGGAGGACAGTCTCCGGGAGAAGAATGCGCAGGGATGGAGCTTGTTATCAGAGGCGGACCGTTGAGACAGAATGGCCCCCACGCCCGTGTCAGAGGCATCCACCTCAACGGTAAACTGCCGAGAAGTGTCCGGATGAAGGAGGATAGGTGCTGAGGAAAAGCGAGCTTTGAGCAGTTCGAATGCTCGCTGGGCATCGGAATTCCAACAGTAAGGCAGGGCAACGGAAGTGAGTTTAGTAAGGGGAGCAGCAATGGTACTGTAATTACGAATAAAGCGGCGATAGAAATTAGCAAACCCAAGGAACTGCTGAAGGTGCTTGCGAGAGGTGGGTTGGGGCCATTCTGTCACCGCCTTGATCTTAACAGGGTCCGCCCGGATACTGCCCTCCTCGATGATGAAGCCGAGGAACGGGACAGTAGACACATGGAAGGAACATTTCTCCGCCTTGACAAAAAGTTGATTCTCCAGCAGCCGCTGGAGAACCTCTCGAACGTGAATAACGTGTTCCTGCGGGGATTGAGAAAAAATCAATATGTCATCAATATAGACAAATACGCTCCTCCCCAGGAGATCACGCAGGACGTCGTTCACCATGCCTTGGAAGACTGCTGGGGCGTTAGTAAGGCCGAAGGGGACCACCAGGTATTCGTAGTGGCCCAACGGGGTATTGAAAGCAGTCTTCCATTCGTCCCCCTCCCGTATACGCACCAAGTGATACGCATTCCGGAGGTCGAGCTTGGTGAACGTAACCGCTGGCGAGAGGGTTTCAAAGGCGGTGTTAATGAGGGGAAGAGGGTATTTGTTACGGATGGTGACCTGGTTGAGCCCCCGGTAGTCGATGCAGGGTCGCAGAGAGCCATCCTTCTTCCCTACGAAGAAGAACCCTGCACCGACTGGGGATGAGGAGGGACGGATAATACCCGAAGCGAGGGAGTCGTGGATGTATTCCTCCATGGCTAGTTTCTCTGGTCCAGACAGACTGTAGAGGCGTCCAGATGGCAGTTTAGCTCCAGCCAGTAGGTCAATGGCGCAGTCATACGGCCTGTGAGGAGGTAAGGACAGAGCACGTGATTTGAAGAACACCTGTGCGAGGTCGTGATACTCGCTGGGAACATTGGTCAAATCAGGTATAGGTTGCATAGAACAGGATTTACTGGACCCCGGAGGGGGCAGAGCAGAACGGAGACAGCTGGCTAGACAGTGGGCACTCCACGCCAGGATGCGACCGGCTTTCCAGTCAATATGAGGGTTGTGGAGGCGGAGCCAGGTCTGACCTAAAACAAGAGCAGATTGTTGGGAGTTGATAAGTAATAGTTGAATGGACTCCCGATGATTGCCAGACAAAATAAGTTGGATAGGAACGGTGGAGTGGGTAACTAACCCCAAACTCCTACCGTCCAGAGCAAGAGCTGAAATAGGTGAGGTAAGACGTTCCGTGGGAATGCCGGCCCTCCTGGCGAAGGTGATATCCATGAAGCTGGCGTCAGCTCCGGAATCGATTAGAGCCGAGGAGGATACGGTCTTGTCCCTCCAAAGGAGAGTAGCCTTGAACATGAGGCGATCCTGGGCTGCATGGTTGGGGATGATGGGGCTCGTCAGTACGCCCAGTTTTACTGGCGAGCCCATTCTTTTGGGCGGATGGGACAGGAGGCGATCTGATGGCCAGGCTTGCCGCAATAGAAACAGGATCTGGTGCGCAAACGGCGCTGACGCTCCTCGGGATTGACCGCAACTCTGCCCAGTTGCATGGGCTCTTCCTCGGAAACGCCCGTAGGCGCCCTAGATCCAGTGACGGAGGAGTGTGAACGAACGTTTGAAACGACGGAGGGTGAATGACGCCCGGAGCTTCCTCCCCGCTCCCGGGCCCGGATGCGGAGACGATTATCAATGGCTATAGCGAGGCTGATGAGGCTATTGAGGGAGTTGGACTCTTCCCGAGTGGCAAGCTGGTCCTTGAGTTCCTCGCTGAGAGCTTGGCGGAAAGCCCCCTGGAGGGAGGTGTCATTCCATCCGGACTCCGCGGCGAGGGTACGAAACTGAATGGCCATTTCTGCGACACTGCGGTTGCCTTGGCGAACTTGAAGCAGACGTTGGGTAGCGTCTCGCCCACAGGTCGGGTGTTCAAACACACGTCGCATTTCTGCGGTAAAGGCTGCGAAGTTGCTGCATAACGGGGCCTGGCTGTCCCAAATGGATGTAGCCCACTCCAGGGCGCTCCCTCCCAAGCTGCTTATAATGAACGCGATCTTGCTGGAGTCAGAGGCGAAGGAGGAGGGCTGCATACGAAACACTATGTCACATTTAAGTAGAAATTCACGACATCTCCCCAACCCCCCGCGATATAACTCGGGGTGTTGAACACGGGGCTCACGGCTAGAAGTGGGAGCCGGAGCCTCCGGAGGAGGTTCAGGAGCGGAAGGAGTTGGGTTGGCTGAAGTCTGTAGTAGCGGTTGGTGAAGCGAAAGTTGGGCTACTTGCCCCGTGATGCCCCTAACTACTTCCAGAACGTCATCCAAACGACGGCCCTGTTGGTCGCTGACCGCAGTTTGGCAGGAGAAGGCGTGGCGAATCTGTTCCAGATCGGCTGGGTCCATGTTGTTGGCCAGTTCGTTCTGTTACGATCCTGATACGGGACGAACCCAAGTGCAACGACCAGGAGACAGATTCAAGAAAATGGAATTTTATTTAAGCGTTGGGGTAGTCCCAAAGCTGTACAGGAAAGGAAAACAGGTTAATTAACAAACATAAGTAGAGTCCCTTACGGACTGCTCCAAGCCGGAGCTGGGCTTGAAAGTCAAGGTAGGTTCCAAGCCGGAACCAAAAGGGTGCAGGACTTGGAGTCCAAGCCGGACTGGGTGCGGAAGTGCCCTACAGTTCCAAGCCGGAACTGGGTAGGGAAGGTGGAGTAGCGGCACCGGGTCAGGACTGGAACTGGACCGGGAGGTCCACACAGGAAAACGGAAGACGGCACGGAACTTGTTCCAAGCCGGAACTGGACTTGAACGGAGGTGTATAAAACACCGGAACTGGACAGGAACAGGACTGGAACTGGACTGGAACTGGACTGGAACTGGACCGGGAGGTCCACTCAGGAAAACGGAAGGCGGCACGGAACTTGTTCCAAGCCGGAACTGGACTTGAACGGAGGTGTATAAAACACCGGAACTGGACTGGAACTGGACTGGAACTGGACTGGAACTGGACCGGGAGGTCCACTCAGGAAAACGGAAGGCGGCACGGAACTTGTTCCAAGCCGGAACTGGACTTGAACGGAGGTGTATAAAACACCGGAACTGGACTGGAACTGGACTGGAACTGGACTGGAACTGGACCGGGAGGTCCACTCAGGGAAACGGAAGCCGGCACGGAATTATTCCAAGCCGGAACTGGACTTTAACGGAGGTGTACGAAACACCGGTACAGGACAAGACCAGGGCTGGAGCTGGACTGGAACTGGATAGGTAGCTTGAATAATCGGGTAGAAAGCAGAGGTTAATAGCAGGGTACTGAGACAGGACTGTAGCTGAAGAAAGCTCCGCCGATTTGGAAGGTGCGGCGTGGCTCGGGCAATTCTTGCTGAAGCCGGCTAACATTCAGGGATCCTGGAACCGTAACTCAAGTACGGGAGGTACGTAACATAGGGAGAACAAGACACAGCTGCAGGGAGGCTGGAACCGCGGCGTCTGGAGGTTGAAGGGAGACAGGTAAGTAGCATGCAACAGAGAATGTTTCGGAGGGATAGCTACCAGACTGGAAACCAGGTAAACAGGTACAAGACAGCAAGCTGACGAATACAGGACCAGAAGCGTGACATGACGTAAACACGGTTGGTTAGTTAACGAACTGGCGCCGACTAGCAGCCAGCCAGGGGTTTAAATGGTGCAGGAAATGAAGGCGAAACGAGAAACAGGTGTGATGTTTAATCGGGAGTGATTGCCGAAGCACAGCAGTGAGGAATGTGAGTAACGAGAGGGGAGAGTGATAGGCGGAAGCTAAAGTGGAAAATGAGCCGAAATAAACCCGAGAGAAACGCCCAGTCCACAGCCAGGGGGAAAACACGGACATGGGATCCAACATGACACGGAAGGAAACAAGGAAAACATGGAAAACGGACAGGAGGGGAACGGAACGTTACACTTAAGTCATTAAAACTCATTTTTAACCACTCCACAGATTTCATGTTAGCAAACTATAGTGTTGGTAAGTCAGTTAGGACATCTACTTTGTGCATAACACAAGTAATTTTTCCAACAATTGTTTACAGACAGATTATTTCACTTTTAATTCACTATATCACAATTCCAGTGGGTCAAAAGTTTACATACACTAAGTTGACTGTGCCTTTAAATTTTTAATATTTGGTCACATATCATTTGCATGCCATGACTTCCTGATGTCTGTGACCCAACAACATCAAAAGACTCTTGATATCTTATTTTCTGGTACTTTTACAAGCGATAATATAACGTCTCTGCATTTGAATGGATCTCTATGGGAATTGGGGGGTGGGACTAGATTTAGCTGTAATTTATTCTGGGACAGTATGGAATACATGATTGGTAAAATGTTTAAGTCATCAAGGGTCTGAGGTATCAAACAAGCCTCAAACCATCACTCTGCTGCCAGATATGCATTAGATATGGATGGATCACTTTAAGGGTTGTTTCATTTAGCCCACCGTGTGTTTCCATACTGTTCCAGTGTAATTTATAGCTAATGTAAATGTAATGTAAAAGTGTATGTAAACTTCCGACTTCAACTGTATATGTAGATAGATAGATAGATAGATGGATTACTATATAGATATATTACTATATAGATAGATAGATAGATAGATAGATAGATAGATAGATGGATTACTATATAGATATATTACTATATAGATAGATAGATAGATAGATAGATAGATAGATAGATAGATAGATAGATAGATAGATGGATTACTATATAGATATATTACTATATAGATAGATAGATAGATAGATAGATAGATAGATAGATAGATAGATAGATAGATAGATAGATAGATAGATAGATAGATAGATAGGTTATATATAGAGAGTGGGAGAGAGGGTTGGCAGGGGTGTGGTGACATCAGTGTCTGTAGAAAGCGAATGAATTCAGAGGCGGTAAATGATAGTATCGAGCAGTATGTCACAGAGCGAGCCCACTGTATGCATGAGTCACTGCTGGGTGTAGAGAAACATGAGAGCTGAGTAACTGGGTAGCACAAGTTCCTCACTTCAGCAGGACAATAAATTACCCAGCGGGGTGCCAGGACATTCCCGCCTGTACTTTCCACAGAAAATACATCCCTACGCTGCCCATTAGGAAGAATAATGATTACTCTCTGTTATAATTCAAATGAAGAAGGCATAGCCCCTGTCATTGTGTGTGTGTGTGTGTGTGTGTGTGTGTGTGTGTGTGTGTGTGTGTGTGTGTGTGTGTTTCCATGTGCGTACGTGCGTGCAGGCATGTCTATGCTTACGTGTGTGTTCCAGTGACCAAGATGATGGTTCTAGAATCAGTAAGAAATGAATGGAACCCAATGACACGTGCAGGTTACCAAGCTTTCAGATATGTCAAGGAAAGTTCAGCAATGGAGGGGATGTCTCCGGTCTATGTTGCTTCATCTCATGATGTTGAACTCATGTGGGGTTTTACAGGACGACACAGGGCCCTCAGTAGCTGGCTGGTGCTGCGCCTGGCCCAGTAGGATGGGGGATGCCCTCCACATTGTGAGGACCCATTACTGATCTAGGCATTTAGCAGGTGCTCTTATCCACGGATTACATTTTTACACACAGTCCATTTATACAGCTGGATATTTACTGAGGCAATAAAGCCGGGGTCTTCAACCTTATCCCACAAGGGCCGGTGTGGGTGTGGGCTTTTGTTCCAACCAAGCAGTTACACACCTGATTCTACTAACCAAGGTCCTTAGCAAAGCTTCTAGTGATTGATTAGTGGAATCAGGTGTGTAACCGCTTGGTTGGAACAAAAGCCCACACCCACACCGGCCCTTGCGGGATAAGCCTGAGACCCACCTGGGAATCAAACCTAGGACCTTTGCATTACAAGACTGGTTCCCTAACCATTACGCCCCACTGCCACCCTCTCAACAGTCTGCTGATGCATTCGCAGTGGCCGTCCTCATTATCAACAAGCCCAAATGTTCTCCCATATCAAAGGGGGCAGCAATTGTCTTTCACAGCACCCCTGTCATTAAAATTCCTCATGAAGAGGCCTGCCCCCCTGAACTGCCTGTGTACACTGCAAAAAATGTCTGCCTTAACAAGTCTTTTAGTCTTGTAATGACTTGACTTAAAATATTAGCTTTTCTGAGTGTGTTTGTATGTGTGTGTATTTTTTATTGGAAGGATTACAAGGTGGCTTGGGATCGGGGGGCACATTTGGCGGTAATAGAGGATTACTTTGCTTTCCCGTCAGCTGGTACCTTCACCCCCCTCCTTCAGTGCCAGCTCAATGCCTGGTGTTGGGTGTCAGTGTACTTAGGGTGTGGAGTGATGCCGTCATTCAAAAATAGCTGTTGAAAGCCTATATAAGCCACAGACAGACAACCAACCCAGCAGACAGAGGGATACCACCACCCACAATCCAGAGACTCATCCAAAGCTGCCCGGCCCGGACAGACGCACAGAGAGACTCCTCAGGAGAAACCCTCCGGACAGACAGACAGACGGACAGAGCGGACAGACAGAGCAGACAGGATGCAAGGCTGCACAAGGCTGGTGAAGCAGGCAGGGAACGTGGCGGAGGCGGAGCTGGGCTGCACCGTACAGGAGGAGAACCGGGCACAGAGGGAGAGCTACAGCGCAGACTGGAACAGCATCAACCTCAGCACCCAGCCTCAGGATAGGTGAGCATTACCATCTGCACAGCTTATACACTCACACACACACACCCTCTACACTCACTCCATACAGGACACCCGCACACACACACACACACACACACTCACACACACCCTCTACACTCACTCCATACAGGACACCTGTACACGTACACACACACACACACACACACCCTATACACTCACTCCATACAGGAAACCTGTACACTCACACACCCTCTACAGTCACTCCATACAGGACACCCGCACACACACACACACACACACACACACCTTGTACACTCACTCCATACAGGACACACGTACACTCACACACACTCACGCACACACACACACACACCTTGTACACTCACTCCATACAGGACACCTGTACACTCACACAGCCTCTATACTCACTCCATACAGGAAACCCGCACACACACATACACACACACTCACACACACACACACACACACCCTGTACACTCATAGCAAGCAAGATAACATAGCAAGATAGCAAACACTATCATATTGTGATCCAGCACAGTATACAGTGGGCACCATAATTAATTGGACAATGACACATTTTTTGTTATTTTGGTTCTGTACTCTAGCACTCTGAGTTTGAAAGGATACAGTGACAATGAGGTTGAAGTGCAGACTGTCAACTTTAATTTGTGGGTACTATGTACAACGTTCTATAATTTCGAAACGGTTCATCCGATATGGATGAAAATACCCTGAAATTAAAGCTGACAGTCTGCACTTGTCATTGTATCCTTTCAAACTCAAAGTGCTAGAGTACAGAACCAAAATCACAAAAAATGTGTCACTGTCAAATGAAATATTATAATCAATCTAATTTTATGATGGAAAAATGCTATAAATGCTTACCTTGCTATGCGATTGCATGTACTGTGCTATTCAGTCTGTCTTACATGACACTGAATATAGCTGATCACATCCTCTCCATTAGGATGTAGATAGCAGGACGGACTACTAATTTGGGCTTATTTTTACTGTTCTATGTAAAATTTGGTACAAGTGTGTTGCAGTAGTACAACTGTCACTCAGTGATTCTGTGGCCCTGGAATAGGCTCTCACCTCCACTGCTCTCTATCGCCCCCCTGCAGGCAGACAGTGCAGGAGGCTAATGACAGTCGGCGTGAGACCTATTCCCGGCAGTGGGAGGCGAGGAAGCTGGTGCAGGCCTGCCCCTCCGGCGTGATTCGGTTGGGCACCCTGGAACAGGGTGTGAAGGAGCACCAACAGCTGCCCTACAGGAAAACCCTACCCCTGCCCCTCTTCACCCCCACCGAGCTGGGCATTAGGCTGGGCCGGGGGGCGCCTCACACCCAGGAGGACCTCCGCCCCTTACCCGCCCTGGACGGCGCCTGCCCAGCCAAGAGAGACGTGGGTGACATCACCAAGGACCTGCCCCCAGTCAAGCCAATCAGGATGGAGTTTGCCAAGGCACCCAAGTCCCTGGGACGATCCATGTCACAGGAGGCCCAGAGGGGGTGAGAGAGAGAGAGACAGAGAGGGAGAGAGAGACAGAGAAAGAGGGAGAGAGAGAAAGGGATGACAGAGAGAGAAAAGAGAGGGTGATAGTAGGAGAGGTGTAGAACATGTTGTTTTCAAGAGAAGGAAGCAGGAAGAAGTAGGAAGGACACCTGGACGTTCATCACCTCCAGTTTGGAAAATACACACATTTGTACATATTTTTCCTGCATTAATCTGTTGCTATTTAATTGCCTCATCATCACTTTCTTCTATATATCCATCAATTCTCTAACTGCCTGCTGACATTGCGTAGTGCACCACCATAAAGTGTAGCCAGCAGACCTAAGCAAAACAAGGCGCTTCCATGGTAGACAGATACGAGCATATCCCAGAGGGCTGGGAATGACAGACGTTTGTGGTGTGTATTGTTACAGCTGTGCAGTGAGCTTGATACGGTGCAGACAGGCTACAGCTACACTCAGCCTGCTATGTCCTCACATTGCTCTGTGAGACTCAGGCAGGCCCCGCCTGTGGTCTTTGACAGGACCTCGGTTTAACAAACAGCTGGGACAAAAGCCATTGTCGGCCAGTCGCAGAAACAAAAAGAAAAAAAGTTGGATTGTAGGTGTGATGTGACAGGTGTGAAAGCACAGAGCAGACTGGGCCCTGAATGAAGGTTTGTGCAGTTCGATGTAACCAGACATAGCTGCTGAAATAGACTCAGAATAGTCTGTGCCTTGGCCTTTTGGCCCTGCAGTGCCCAGACAAATAAAGGCTGGCCAGCCCTTGAAAAGTCCTTCACAGCGGTACAGCTGGAATGAGCTGCGCAGCCCCGCATGTGCCAAAATCATGTAGATGAGGTGAGCACTCTTAAAGAGTGACAGGAGGGTTGCTGGCTCCAATCCCAGCCTGAAGCTTCACTGCCATACTGAGTTGTTGTTGAATGAGGTTGTGTCACACACCTGAATAACACACTGTATTGGAATTAGATTTTCAATGTTATGATTAAAACACTCACACTGGCTCCGGTTTAATTCACTTTTGAAACTTTATTTTCATGAGTTTTTTTTTTGTCTGTTTAATTTCTTGAAGATTTAATGAGAGGACTAGTCATGTTACTACCGGTTTGTACTTCTTCTCACTGTATAGAATTGATGTAGGTTTTAATGAATAGTGGTGTATTTATTTTTCTACAATAAAATGTGCCCGCACACAGCTGACTCTGGTATGTTTTGTTTGTCTGTAAGATCCCTACACTTAGCTGAAAGCCACATCTATTGGAAACGGTCTTTACAGTCCCTCAATTAACAGTGGATTAGCATGAACACAGATCGTTTATAAGCCTGGTTTCAATCAAAACCCCATCCACCAATCAATATCTACCAATCCAACCCTAATAGCATGACCAGGGGGGTATACTACAAAAGAAGCTTTACATACCCAGGGTTTCTTTGCATTAGCTGGCTTGACACAACCTAACAACTGCAATAGTACTTAACCGGTATCACAAAGGTGGCTATAAATTTGCTAAGTGAACACAGGCTTTGTTAATCAAGGTTCTGTGTACTTTCCCATAAAAGGGGCGGTGTCTGCAACAATGAGCCTATAGCGGTGCAGCATGGGCTGTACCAGAGCAGCGTTTTTCTCTCCTGTGGGAAAAAAGACTGATATGGACAGGTATAATGGAAGGATACGAAGAACATAAAACAATCATAATGGCAAAAAGCAACACCGTTGTCACCAACAAAGCCAGGGAGGAGCATTGGCAAAATATTGGCAATCGTTAGTTAATACCTTATTTACCTTACAGCTCATAAGTACATAACTAATAGCCTACACTGTCACTAATTGTCCTACAGGTTATTCCTAAACTAAACAGAGCTCCTAAACTTTAAAATGTATACAGAATATTTTAAATCTTGCCTGAAGCAATCACACCAAAGTTTATTCATAAACTCAAGAATTATGGGACTAAGGCCTAATCACTGTCCAAGGATAAGTGGATATGTACAGTTAGCTTGCATATACTGCATTCTCTCCATTGAGAAACTATATATTTGTATAGCATATCCTCAGAGAAAGCCAACCGACTTAGGTGGTCTCTAAATAATACTCGCCTTGCAAAAAGACCCCCTTGTCACGGTCCGAAACACAGAAACGAACCCAAATGCACGACCAAGAGACAAATGAACAGGAATGGGTGTTTTATTTACTGGATTGGGGTAGTCCCAAGCCGTACATAGAAAAACACACAACACAGGCGGATGTTCCAAGCCGGAACTGGACTTTGGTTCTGACCCGGAACCGGACAGGAACTGGACCGGGAGGTCCAACAGGAACTGGACGGGAACACTGGCGGATGTTCCAAGCCGGAACTGGACTTTGGTTCTGACTCGGAACCGGACAGGAACTGGACCGGGAGGTCCAACAGGAACTGGACGGGAACACTGGCGGATGTTCCAAGCCGGAACTGGACTTTGGTTCTGACCCGGAACCGGACAGGAACTGGACCGGGAGGTCCAACAGGAACTGGACGGGAACACTGGCGGATGTTCCAAGCCGGAACTGGACTTTGGTTCTGACCCGGAACCGGACAGGAACTGGACCGGGAGGTCCAACAGGAACTGGACGGGAACACTGGCGGATGCTCCAAGCCGGAACTGGACTTTGGTTCCGACCCGGAACCGGACAGGAACTGGACCGGGAGGTCCAACAGGAACTGGGCTGAGGAACAGGAACGGACCGGACTGGCACGGAACAGAAAGGCAGAGGTAAGTGTGAGGCAGGGTCCGACAGGGCAGGCAGGGCACCCAGCTATGGGTTTGACGAGGGTAAGCCTGGAGGTACTGTAACACACACAGGGAGGGTGAAGCAGCTGTAGGCAGAGCAGACTGTGGCGAAACAGACTAAAACAAAAAGGCAGTGAGGACTGGAGAAAACGAGAAAAGAACAGGAATCCAAAAACTCAACAGAATCTTTAGTAACTAGACTAGAACAGGAGACCAGAAAAACCCAACTAGGTACGTCAAAGAACTGGCGCCGAACAGCAGCCAGACAGAGGAATAAATAGTGGAGTGAAATTGAAACCAATCAAAAAGACGTGAGGAATGTAATCAAGGGTGATTAACTAAAAAGCAGGTGAGGAATGCATGCAGTGCAGGAGAAAGGAGATAGGCTGAAACAGATGGGGAAACAGAGTGAACCAAACGGGAGGACCACGCCCAGCCTGCAGCACAGGGGAAAACATGGACGAAGGGAAACCAACATGACACGGAGGGAGAGGGAAAAACACGGAAACAAACAGGAAGGGAACGGAACGTTACAGTACCCCCCCCTCAATGAACGCCACCCGGCGTACCTGGGGGTTTAACCTTGTCCGGGAACTGTTCGTGGAAATCCGATATAAGTGAGTGGTCCAAAATAAGGCGCTTGTGGAGCCAGGACCGCTCCTCCGGACCATAACCCTCCCAGTCGACCAAGTATTGGTAGCCCCGGCCCTTGCGGCGAATGTCGAGGATGCGACTCACCGTGTAGGCCGGGGCGTGGTCGATGATCCGGGGCGGAGGTGGGGTAACCGCCGGGGCACTGAGAAGGCTGGAGGAGACAGGTTTAATCTGGCTAACGTGAAAGACGGGGTGGATTTTAAGGGAACCGGGGAGGGAAAGTTTAACGGAAACAGGGTTGACTACACAAACAATGGGGAAAGGACCAATAAAACGGGGTTGGAGCTTTTTGGAAGAAGTGGGGAGGGGGATGTTGGCCGTGGATAACCAGACCTGCTGACCGACCTTATACTGCGGGGCTGCGGTCCTGACAAGGTCCGCCAGGCGTTGGGTACGGGAATTGGCATGAAGGAGTGCGGTGCGTGTAAGCCTCCACATCCGTTTACACCTAAGGATGTGGGACTTAACGGAGGGAACAGCTATCTCGGCCTCCTGGGCCGACAAGAGGGGGGGTTGGTACCCTAGAGAACATTCAAAGGGGGACATACCCGTGGATGCGCACTTCAGGGAATTGTGCGCGTACTCAACCCACGGGAGCAGGCGGCTCCAGGAGGCGGGATTGCGAGTGGTAACGCACCGCAGGGCGGGTCCCAGGTCCTGGTTGGCTCTCTCCGCCTGGCCGTTAGTCTGAGGATGGAAACCAGATGACAGGCTAGCAGAAGCACCCAAGGCCGCACAGAACGCCCTCCACACCTGGGAGGAGAATTGGGGCCCACGGTCCGATACGATGTCGGCGGGGATACCGTGCAGCCTGACCACTTGCAGCACCAGGAGCTCCGCAGTTTCGAGGGCGGAAGGGAGTTTGGGGAGGGGGATAAAATGAACCGCCTTGGAGAACCGGTCCACAATTGTCAGAATAGTAGTGTTGCCCTCTGACAAAGGCAGACCGGTGACGAAGTCCACACCAATGTGGCTCCAAGGATGGCTCGGGACGGGGAGGGGGTGGAGAAGGCCGGAGGGTGGCTGGTGGGAAGCCTTGCTCCTGCCGCAAACAGGGCAGGCCAGGACAAAGGCACGGGTATCCCCTTTAAGGGTGGGCCACCAAAAACTCCTCCTGATCAGGGCGATGGTTCTGGTGACACCTGGGTGACAGGCCAGACGGGAGGCATGGACCCATTCCAGGACCTGGGAACGGACGGAATTGGGCACAAAAAGAGATGAGTTAAGGTTATTGCGGGGATCGGGTTGGGAAACCTGGGCGGCCTTCACGATACCCTTGATCTCCCAAGACACCGCAGCCACAAAGCAGGAGGCAGGGAGAATGGGCTCCGGGTCAGCAGGACTGGAGGGAGGGGAAAAAACACGGGACAGGGCATCAGCTTTGGTATTGCGGGAGCCAGGGCGATAAGTGACGGTAAAATTAAAGCGGGCAAAAAACAAAGACCACCTAGCCTGACGGGCATTAAGCCTTTTGGTTGACCTGAGATAGACCAGATTATGATGATCAGTGAAAACAATAAACGGGATACCTGCCCCCTCCAGCCAATGGCGCCACTCCTCCAGCGCCAATTTGATGGCGAGTAGTTCCCGATCCCCGACATCGTAATTGTGTTCGGCGGAGGACAGTCTCCGGGAGAAAAAGGCGCAGGGGTGGAGCTTGCTGTCCAAGGCGGCGCGTTGAGACAGAATGGCCCCCACGCCGGTGTCGGAGGCATCAACCTCGACCATAAACTGACGAGAGGTGTCGGGGTGACAGAGAATGGGGGCAGTGGAAAACCGAGCCTTCAGCTGTTCGAAAGCCCGCTGGGCCTCGGGATTCCAGCCGAAGGGAACGGAAGTGGAGGTGAGTTTAGTCAGAGGGGCAGCAATGACACTGTAGTTGCGAATGAAGCGGCGGTAAAAGTTAGCAAAACCGAGGAACTGTTGGAGGTGCTTACGTGACGAGGGTTGGGGCCATTCTGTCACCGCCTTGACCTTAGCAGGGTCCGCCCGGATACTGCCCTCCTCAATTATGAAGCCGAGGAACGGGACGGACGAGACGTGGAAAGCGCACTTCTCAGCCTTGATGAAGAGCTGGTTCTCCAGGAGCCACTGGAGAACCTCCCGGACGTGGAGAACATGTTCCTGGGGGGACTTAGAAAAAATTAGTATGTCGTCGATGTAGACGAAAACACACTTGCCAGACAGGTCCCGGAGTACATCGTTCACCATGCTCTGGAAGACTGCTGGGGCGTTGGTAAGGCCGAACGGGACCACCAGATACTCGTAGTAGCCCAACGGGGTGTTGAAAGCAGTCTTCCATTCGTCCCCCTCGCGTATACGCACCAGATGGTACGCGTTACGGAGGTCGAGCTTGGTGAAGATGACTGCCTGGGAGAGAGGTTCAAAAGCTGTGTTGATGAGGGGAAGAGGGTATTTGTTGCGGACTGTGATCTCGTTGAGACCCCGATAATCAATACAGGGCCGTAGCGTGCCATCCTTCTTCCCCACAAAAAAAAAACCCCGCACCGACCGGGGAAGAGGAAGGACGGATGATACCTGACGCAAGTGACTCGTGGATGTAATTCTCCATGGCCAACTTCTCCGGGCCCGACAGACTGTAGAGGCGACCAGATGGTAGTTTGGCTCCCGCCAGCAGGTTGATGCAGCAGTCGTAGGGCCTGTGAGGAGGCAAAGAGAGAGCACGAGATTTAGAGAACACTTGCGACAGGTCATGATACTGGTTGGGGACATTGGTGAGGTCGGGAACGGGTTGGAGGGATTTGTTGCTCCTAGGCCCCGGAGGAGGTAGAGCAGAGCGGAGGTAGTTGGCCAGACAGTGACCACTCCAAGCCAGGACGCGGCCGGAGCGCCAGTCAATGTGCGGGTTGTGCACCCGCAGCCAGGTCTGTCCCAGGACTATGGATGACTGCTTGGCCTGAATGAGAAGGAGCTGAATGGACTCCCGATGATTTCCCGACAGGATAAGTTGGAGGGGAACGGTGGAGTGGGTCACCACCCCCAGGCTCCTACCGTCCAGGGCGAGAGCAGTGATGGGGGTAGGCAAGGGCTCCGTGGGGATTCCGAACCTTTCGACGAAGGAGCAGTCGATAAAGTTGGCGTCCGCACCAGAGTCAATGAGGGCAGAGGCCGAAGCAGTGATATCTCTCCAGAGAAGGGTGGCCTTGAATTCAAGGCGGTTCTGGGCCGCATGACTAGGGACAATGGGGCTCGTCAGTACGCCCAGTCTTACCGGCGAGCCACCTCTTTTAGGCGAACGGGACAAGAGGAGATCTGGTGGCCAGTCTGGCCACAATAAAAACATGACCTGGTGCGGAACCGACGTTGGCGCTCCTCGGCGTCCACGGAGACCCTGCCCAGTTGCATGGGCTCCTCCTCGGGAGGCGAAACGGAGACTCTCGGGTCCTGGACGGGTGAGGGAGGGCGAGACCGGGAAGGGGCGGAGGGTGGAAGACGGGAGGGATTCTTCCCTCGCTCGCGGGCCCGGGTTCTAAGGCGATTGTCGATGGCAATGGCAAGACTGATGAGGCTGTTAAGTGAGGTGGACTCCTCCCGGGTGGCCAGCTGGTCCTTAAGCTCTTCGCTGAGGGCCTGGCGAAAGGCCCCCTGGAGGGAGGTGTCATTCCAGCCTGACTCAGCAGCGATGGTGCGGAACTGTATGGCCATCTCTGCAACGCTGCGGCTGCCCTGACGTACCTGCAGAAGGCGCTGGGTAGCGTCGCGACCGCAGACCGGGTGGTCGAAAACACGCCGCATCTCAGCGGTGAAGAGGGCGAAATTGTTGCAGAGAGGAGACTGGCTGTCCCAGATAGAGGTTGCCCACTCCAGGGCACTGCCTCCCAAGCTGCTCATCACAAAGGCGATCTTGCAGGGGTCGGAGGCGAACGAAGATGGCTGCATCCGGAACACTATGTCGCATTTCATAAGAAATTCGCGACACCTCCCCAGCCCCCCACGAAACAGTTCGGGATGTTGGACTCGGGGCTCCCGACTAGGAGGCGGGACCGGAACCTCAGGAGGCAGTTCGGATGCAGGAGGGGTCGGATCCGGGGAGATCCGAGGTAGAGGCAGGTGAAGGGATAGCTGCGCTACCTGCTCCGTTAGGCCCCTCAGCACATCCAGAACGTCATCCAGACGGCGGCCCTGCTGGTCGGAGACCGCGGTTTGGCAGGGGAAGGCGTGGCGAATTTGTTCGAGGTCGGCTGGGTCCATGTTTTTGGCCAGTTCTTTCTGTCACGGTCCGAAACACAGAAACGAACCCAAATGCACGACCAAGAGACAAATGAACAGGAATGGGTGTTTTATTTACTGGATTGGGGTAGTCCCAAGCCGTACATAGAAAAACACACAACACAGGTGGATGTTCCAAGCCGGAACTGGACTTTGGTTCTGACCCGGAACCGGACAGGAACTGGACCGGGAGGTCCAACAGGAACTGGACGGGAACACTGGCGGATGTTCCAAGCCGGAACTGGACTTTGGTTCTGACTCGGAACCGGACAGGAACTGGACCGGGAGGTCCAACAGGAACTGGACGGGAACACTGGCGGATGTTCCAAGCCGGAACTGGACTTTGGTTCTGACCCGGAACCGGACAGGAACTGGACCGGGAGGTCCAACAGGAACTGGACGGGAACACTGGCGGATGCTCCAAGCCGGAACTGGACTTTGGTTCCGACCCGGAACCGGACAGGAACTGGACCGGGAGGTCCAACAGGAACTGGGCTGAGGAACAGGAACGGACCGGACTGGCACGGAACAGAAAGGCAGAGGTAAGTGTGAGGCAGGGTCCGACAGGGCAGGCAGGGCACCCAGCTATGGGTTTGACGAGGGTAAGCCTGGAGGTACTGTAACACACACAGGGAGGGTGAAGCAGCTGTAGGCAGAGCAGACTGTGGCGAAACAGACTAAAACAAAAAGGCAGTGAGGACTGGAGAAAATGAGAAAAGAACAGGAATCCAAAAACTCAACAGAATCTTTAGTAACTAGACTAGAACAGGAGACCAGAAAAACCCAACTAGGTACGTCAAAGAACTGGCGCCGAACAGCAGCCAGACTAGGGGGAATAAATAAAGAGGAATAAATAGTGGAGTGAAATTGAAACCAATCAAAAAGGCGTGAGGAATGTAATCAAGGGTGATTAACTAAAAAGCAGGTGAGGAATGCATGCAGTGCAGGAGAAAGGAGATAGGCTGAAACAGATGGGGAAACAGAGTGAACCAAACGGGAGGACCACGCCCAGCCTGCAGCACAGGGGAAAACATGGACGAAGGGAAACCAACATGACACGGAGGGAGAGGGAAAAACACGGAAACAAACAGGAAGGGAACGGAACGTTACACCCCTAGTTCTACGGGATCCTCCAGGAATGGAGACGCCTCCTTCCAAGGAGTTGATTGGTCAAAGGGCTGTGCTTTTGTATGTTTCAATCCAGTAGCCTGAACAGAACTTGCCTCGGACCAAGTTAGCCATGCAGCATAAATGACCATGGCGATATATCCCAATTAAAAGTGAGTCAGCTTCATGATACGGAAAACCTTAAATTAGCTTGCTAACCCCATAATCTCACTTCATAGCACACCCCCCTGCTGACAGTTTTAGAGTCCAATTAAAATGTTTACCCCAGCTAGGGCGAGTCGAGATCGGCCGGCTTAATTCCAGCCATAGTTTGGATGCTTGGGAATAATGAAGAAGACTGAGGGGATTTGTATCCACGGGTCCATAGATTTTGGTTGCTGGGCTAGAGTACAGTAACCACGTGTTTCCGAACACTCCCCTGAGGGCATTTTACTAGTAACAACATAAACAAAAGTGGAACGCTCCAGAGCCTCATGAAGATTACATCCTAAACGCAGCAGCTGAATGAGACGTGTTATTGTGTTTCATTAAGGGCGGTATTTTTAGATGTCCCACTGTATTCCATTAGGTGCTATGATCCAGAAAGAGCTGGCACAGCTGTGCAGGGTGTTGGGTTGATATTTCCAAGATCTCTCCTTGACGAGCCTGGCCTTCGCTCAATCTGTCAGACCATACTGATTTGCTTAAATTCTTCTAGTATTAGGCTCCAACTCACCAGACTCCCATTCCATTACGCACCCGAGCCTTTACCCATTCTAGCAGTGAGGGTACTGAGAAGACGCCCATTCCCAACTCATCATTATCCTAAAGAACAGCTCTGAAAATGAATCCTGGAGTCCACATATGATGTGTTGTTCTGGACTTTATACAACAAATCTAAACACAATAAATAATTCCATACTGTGGGGATGAACCAAATGTGGAAACGTTCAGTTAAGAAATATTTTTCATTCACAAACATAATTAAGATTTAATTTACTTTTTGCTTTGACACAACATTCCTGATTATTTCCTGTGACTGTCAAGCTCACGATGTACAAGTAGTGGAGATGTGACATTTGTTAAGCTTTGCTATTCAACATTGAGGCCAAAATGGACCCATGGGGTTGAACTAAATCCAGGCCTCCTTAGTCCTTACCTACTCCCAGAGTGTACAGGTGGAAACCACTCAAGTGTGACAGGCTGTCTCTCACCTCTTTCCCATTGGGCGAACAGCTGAGTTGACCTTTCACCCCAAGGGTTTTATCTGAACCAAAGGAGAGAAAAACAGCTTGCTGCCCTGGAAGTGTGGTTTGAAACTTACTGTTTTTATCTGGGAAGGAATGTAAAAGTCTCAGCCTGGAATACACTGTTCTCACATTCACTCCTCCCCCCCGAACCAACACGCCCAACAACAGTACTAAGGGTATTAATAGCAGGGTAAACATCATTATTACTCCAGAAACAGCACTATCCACACCCATCTCTCTCTGTACCTTTGAGCCCATAATCCCATCATCCCTTTCATCAGAAGCTGGCTCCACGGCCTGTGCATTCAGCTAAAAATACCCCTGGTCCTGGCTGGACACAAACCACTTGGATGACCACTTATCAGTGGTCAGGTCAGAATGTTCCAGTACTCCTCCGGTTCCAACCGCATCATTGCCACAAGAGCTGCGGACAAGGACACCCTTGCACATACTGTTCTCAGTCCTAGCCTTGGGAATTCCAAGACCAGCCACCACTAACAATGAGTGTTTTACTGACATTGTGAAGATGAATGCCTCTTCACTATGAATTTCTGTGATTGAAACTTAAAAACTTTTAAAAAATGTCTTAGGGAATCATGTCTTCTGTTTAACACATTCTAATTCCAGTCTGCCTTACACTGCTAATAGTCTCACAAGTTGTGATTGATTAAGGCCAGTTGCACACCTGCTGGTGATTGCAATTAACATAAGTGAAAAGCAGGTGTGTGAGGAACAGAAGAGAGGCCATTTTGTAAGCTGCAAGGTTGAGTTATATTCTGTGAAATACATGCAGTTTTCCCTTTTGTATTTTTTAAAATAACTTTTTGTAATAACTTTTTGTAATTGTCACAGACATGCAAGATTAAAGCTTTTTTTTTTAAAGAGCAACTTAAGTATTAGAGTGCATATCTATGGTTGAGTCTGCAGCAGACATTCAATTTCTTTGGCTGTTGTAAATCCAGTGCCCCTGTGCAGCGATGGCTCTGATGAGGCCACTCTGTGCTGTCTAGGCTATTGTTTGATTTGTTAACCCGAGGTCTTGACTCACTGTGGATATTAAAGATCCCATGCCACTTATAGAAATTGCAGAAGCATTAAGCTCCATATCTTGGCTCAGTTCCAAATCTGGCTCTTTCGTTCTCACAACATAATCACCTCCTTACAGTCAATTGGCATGCTTATCCCACTCTCCAAGTGAGATCTATGCACACCTCCCTGGTTAATATGAGGCAAATTGCAAATAAAATCACAATTTACTGTTAACCCTTGAGAATGTACAAGCAGATGAAGCACATGTACTGAAGCACATGTTGTGGCTTGCATATTTTCTGCACTGTTTCTGTAACTGGACGCATTTTTGGAACAAAATAAATTGGATGCTTAACCTACTTCAGTATCTCACTGGCTTCTTCTAATCCTTGTTTCAGTCAGATGCAATAAATGGACTTCCTTTTGTGTCTTAATTGGATTTACAGTATATGCAAGATCTTCATTTTTATGTCTCTACTCCACTACATTCTTTGTCCATTTTAGGAAATCTTTGAGAGAAGCTATTTGGTTCACTCAGGAAATTCCTACCACAGATCGTAGACCAGCACAGAACATTTTTGTTGTACAAAATTACTTTCTGAGACCTACATTTTAAATCAAGGGTTTAAATTGATCTGTCCAGCAATCCAGGTCAGGCTCCAACATTACTATCTTTTTGAACTGTTAAACTGGCAGAACCAGAAAGTGGACACACACATGCACACATACACACACACACAAACACATACGCATACAGGCATTCACAAACAGATATACACAGGCACACACACAGGCACACAAACACATGCGTGCACATGTGTGTATGGAACATTGTTCTGTGACAGAATTTTTTGGAACAAATACATTCCAAAATTATTTGGGCAATGTTGTTGTTGTAACATTATCTGAAAACCAAGTAGGCATATACCAATAATATTCCCCAGTGTTCCAGAAATGTACTTTGTTAGCAGTGGTACATATTACAGCACTGTACTTCCCCTTTTCAGTTGGTTAGGTGTATATATATTATTTTGTGTAGTTTACATGTTACTATACCACACTGTGTCTGTTGATACCATATAGAGAAAGTAACTGTTTCCACTGTGGATCTAGTCTCCCCCTTAGGCTTATGTCATGAGCACTGTGGTAACATGTCACAGTGTATAGTGTCACATCAAGTTTAATAATCCATGCTGTTCTGTCTCATTTCTCCTATACTTCCTTTTTTATACACGAGTTTCAAGAACCGTATATTCTACTATGCTGAAACCTACACTATGAGGTACATTCAATAAAAATGAAATAAATTATATTATAATAATTTTTTTATTTTTATTTCCACTGCAACCTGTTTTTGTCATCCATGACACTTGCATTATCTAAAAAAACCTTTTTTCCTTCCGGGTCTCAGGAGGTTATGGAGCCTCTATCTGGACAGCTGGACATCTACTGAGCCAAATGTTACATAGCAACAGAGATACAAACAGATGCATGTGACGTGGTCAGAGAAGCATGACACATGGACGGACACATGCACGGGCACAAGTGGAGCCAGGCAATGCTGACACCCATTTCAGTACACAAAATATTCTACAAGGCACGCAGTGCATACGTCAAACTGCCGTTTTCCAATGTAGGCTGTGTACCGTGACTTAAATTCTATAATATTCCTTGTGTTGTGGATCTCTTTTATTTTCACCTACTTTATATTACTTTGTCAGAAGGGTTTGCAATTAATCCCTTGGCTTTCTAGCTCAGCACCATCTGTTTCACTGCTTTTGTCAGTGAAATGAAAAAGCAGGAATTAGGAGAATGTGAAAACATGTCTTTCATCCCCAATCAGAAAAGAGTTTATAGGAGTCCAACAGGGACCAAATGCACTCTATTGGAGTTAAATGTACTCCGTCAGAGTTGATTTACATGGAACATTTTGCTGTGAGCAGTGTACCGGTGCTTCAGTGAGGCTGAATCTGACTTCAGATCTTTTGGGTCAGATTGACTCTCCCTCTTCAGGGAAGACTAACCTGGTATCAGAGTGTCTCCGGGCTAATGTCCAGGCTGGATAGCGCTGGCAGGTTTGGGATTGTTTTCAAGTGGGAGAGATAGAATCACAGGCCCTCACCACACACCAAAGACAGAGGGTCAGAGAGGGAGGCAGGATTAAATTATAATTCCTCTTGAGGGCAGGTAGGTGCTAATTGTATCGTCAAACGTCTAACGTTTCATCCGTACAGATGAAACAGGACGAGAGATGGGAGCGGAAACAAATACACAGATGCACGCATGCGCGCAATCACATATTTCATATCTCTATCTGTCCTGAGGACTCAAATGCATTTTCCTTTAGAAAGGATATCGCTATCTCTAAATGGTAATGTGGCAGTGCACACTCTCATTATAAGTACACGCCCAGTCTTTGCGGTATTGTGATCTAAAGTCAGTCCCGACAGCAAAAAAAAACCATATTTCTGCCCGTGCCACTGACTGGTTCTCCTTGCTCATACATTTTTGACCAGCATGTCAAGTTTTACATATGTGTATGTGTTAGTGCACTGCAGTGCACAAGTATTTGGACAGTAACACAACTTTTGTTGTTTTGGCTCTGTACTCCGGCACATTCGATTTGAAAACAATGGGGGCTGCTGAGTAGCTCACTCGGTTAAAGCACAGCTTGCGGCGCGTGGTGAGCACCGCAGTCTCTGATGGGTGGGATTCAGTCGGCGGGGATAGCAGTCTTCATTGCTCGAGTGACCCTTGTAGGCCATCCGGGTGCCCGTGACTTGCTCTCTGCGCACGAGTGCGATTGGGTCTCTTCCGCCCCTGTTCTGTATGTTTTTGTTATGTTTAGGTTTGTGGCTGCGGTGTGAAATTGAATGAGCTGACTCGCCTGGCTGACACCGTGATTTTCAGAGGAGAACAGCGAGTTGTTCTCCCGAGCCGGCAGTAGGGGGCATATATAAGCACGCTTGTACATAGTTTGCACATTGGACATTCTGAATTCAGGTGGGATTGGAGATGCCCAATTAAATTTAAAAAATTTAATAAAACAATGAATATGAGGTTAAAGTGCAGTTTTAATTTGAAGGTATTTACATCTATATTGTGTGATCTGTATAGGAATTGCAGCACTTTTCATACATAGTTCCCCATTTTAGGGGAAATATAAGCACAAGCACAGCTTTTTCTGTGGTTTTCCTTTCAAACTGATATTTAACTGTTTTAGCCAGAATGTCACTGATTGGCCAGAAGTTCCACTCGCCTGGTGTTCCGGTCCAGAATCAGTCCCTGGTTAGAGGGCAGAAGGCAGTAATGAGTACCACCAGTACTGATGAGTATTTGTGCCAGAGTATACTTTTTATGGCACCCCAGCGGCGTCCCCTGCAAATCCACAAGGTTCTGATTTACTATCTAGTGCAGCTGTGATTAACTCAGCGGCACAGATGATTGGATGAGAACTTGAAACTCCCCTGTTCCAGGTGTCAACCAGCTCCTGCGCGAAATCTCCTCACAGTCCATCAGCACAATAAGAAGCCGTAGTCGAGAGAGCTCGGTGACAGTGGGGGGTGTGAGACGCTCGTCGTGGCACCGCCAGGACAATAAATCCCTGAGTTAGGTTTGAGAAAGAGGAGCGCGGAGCGATAAAGAGATAGAAGGATGAGAGCAGGAGGCAGGGCCTGTAGTGTGTCCATTAGTGGATGTCTAGGTTCAGAAAGCCCTCTGTCACAGATGGCATCAGTGCCCAGGGCTGGAGACGCACCAGGCCTGAGTGCTATCAGGTAGTCACATAGTCTGAAAGGGGATCACTATCTCAGCTGATAAGGAGGGAAAAGGAGGGGGATCTGGAGCGAGACAGCCCCCGAAACGCACATAGTCACACGCACAGGTATAAATACTGACCGCCACACGCCAACGCTTTCTTACACAGTGACAGGTGCCCTGAAGGGGTGACAAAGAGACAGACAGACGCGAAGAGCCGCACTTCTTCTCTAACTCGCGACGCTGCCGAGGCGGGAAGGTGCGCCGACACTCTGACCCACAAAGAGGGAAACGGCAGGCGGAGAGATGGACAGAGGAAGAGGGGAGGGGAATGATCAAGGTGCGCGGGATGGCGTGGCCGCGATGGCGCGATGCTACCAGGAGTTCAACCCCGCAGCGTACCTGCAGTACAACTACACCCCTCCGCGTGCGGACTTCAGTCGCAATGACAGCATCGTGCCCTGGAAGCTGCGCTGCCTGCATGAAGCTTTTACAGAAGGTGAGGCTTTCTGTGTGTGAGTGTGTGTGTGTGTGTGTGTGTGTGTGTGTGTGTGTGTGTGTGTGTGTGTGTGTGGATGCATGCGTGTGTGTGAGTGCATGGGACATTCTGTATTATTTTTCACTGAGTAGGTTGGACTGCTCCCAGTGCAGTTTCTGTTATTTTATTCTGCTATTTGCTTTTCCCGTGTTGAGTGCGTCTCGGCGTCGCAAGGTTTCGTGAGCCGTCCTCCTCTCTCCTTCTCTCCAAGGTGACGTGGGCGGAGAGACGCTGCTGGACGTGGGAACGGGCCCCACCCTGTACCAGGTCCTGAGTGGCTGTGAGCTCTTTGGCCGGGTGGTGCTGACCGACTTCCTGGACGTGAACCGCAGGGAGCTGAGGCGTTGGCTGGGGGACGAGGAGGGCCGTTTTGATTGGACCCCCTACCTGAAGCACGTCTGCAAGCTGGAGGGACGAGGGTGAGGAATTCTGGGAGCACTGGGTACACTTAAATGCCACAAATCTAAATATAGACACAAGCACATGCTTACAGAACCCACCTGCATTGACTGGAAGTGCCAAGGGGCAGAAATACAGCCATTCCTACTTTCTATTTACATTGCATATTCTATTCCATTCTATTTATTATTATTATAATTGTAATCGCCTTCTGTTTTTCAATATAATTCAATACATATTTTCTGTCGCAGCAAACTCTTTGCCCTTTTCTGTTTCTCTCAATGTCTTCCTGCTGCTGTGAATCCCTAATACATAAGGTAAACAATTACATAACCAGTCCAAAACAATATCACTCATCGTATGCTGATGCAACATAAAATGTTTTCTACAAAAATTATACTGTTTGGATGAATCAAACAGTTATGCTCATATATTTTGTTAATAATATCAAAAATGATGGATAGATGATATGTACGAAATGTTTTATAAAAATATCATCATTAAAATTTACTCAGATGGCAGTTCTTGCTCTTGTGGTATTTCAAAGTGCTCATTGATGTATGTCGTTCTTAATGTCTGACTGCAGAATGGAGATATGAAATATCGCAAAGCAAATTCCTGTACTTTGTAATTCTGTTTTCCTTTCCTCCTGTCAGTCCCTCGGCTTGGCGGGAGAAGGCGGCCCGTCTGCGCTCGGTGGTGACGGAGATCCTGCCCATCGACGTGCACCAGCCGTCACCCCTGTCGCCCGGCGCCCTGCCGTCCCCCGGGGCCGACTGCCTGGTGTCCTCCTTCTGTCTGGAGAGTGTGAGCCCGGACCTGGCGTCCTTCACGCGGGCCCTGGGCCACGTGTCTGCCCTGCTGAAATCCGGGGGCCACCTCCTCCTCATCGGGGCCCTCGGAGAGAGCTATTACATGGGGGGACCGGGGGTCCGCATCCCCGTGGTGCCGCTGGACGAGGCCCAGGTCTGCACCAGCCTCCGGGTGAACGGCTACACCCTGATCGACCTCAGAATCTACACCTTGCCCCCGGACATGAGGGTCGGAGTGGACGACGTCACCGGAATCTTCTTTGCCAAGGCCAAGAAAATGTAACAAGGGTTGAGGGAGCAGGGTGATGGCGGGGAGAGAGGAATAAGAGGAGGGAGAGAGGAATAAAAGAAAGAAAATTTGAGATGTAACCTGTAATTTAATTTTTATCCAATCTATAAATAACCTATTCAATCAGCGTGTTCCGAAGCTTCCATACTGTACTTTGTCCTGTCCCATAATACATGTGTTGCTGCCCCCTTTTGGACAATGAGTCTAGAGTAGACCCATAGTGTATTGAATAAAGTGATTAAAAGTTAAACTTAGATTTAAAAAAAACATGTTATATTTGGCACACACTGTTATCCAGATCCAGGTGACTTATATTTTTGAATTAAATAATTGCATATTATGTACCTCTAAAAAATCATCTAAACATCTATCAGGGGGTTGAGAATTGGAAGCTGAATATTGGAAATATGCTGTGGAGAAGTAGAACTGTGTATCATTTTATAGTAATATATAAAGATAGGATTTTCTGCCATATGTTAAAATATAAGTATTTCATGCGTTCATTTAATTAGTACCAATTTCACATGGATTATTTTGCTCATATATTTGATACATTTTTGCTATTTATTTGTTAGTACGTCATACAATACATGAGTACAAAAACAGAGTATCTGAATTTACAATAACTGATAATCATTGGTGGTAGAGAAATTGCATTTTTTTCTAAATTCATGGTTGCTCTATAGTTGGGTGCAAACCACAGTGTTCTTTTCATGTAAAGAAGATGACATAGCACAGAATAGTTCTGTAAAATTGTTTTAGATCCCATTCAGCCACCATCCAGACGGCTTATCTCAAATAGAACACATTTGAAATGCCGTGCGTGCGGCACTCTGAGCCCCACTGTAAGCTTGCACTAAGCTCAGGTGGGAAAAAAGGAACTCACACAGGTTGTGACAGCCTATTATTCTCCCCCACTCCTCGCATACTTTTTTTATTGCTGGCTTGTGTGGTGTAATCATTTAACACCTACCTTTTTATTTCATTCACGCCAGGTTTAAATTGATTTTTTTTAAATACACTATTATTACACTCTGCCATGCTGAGATGAATTACTTTTGTTTTCGTCATAATGTGCACGCAGCCCATCAAGTTAACATGACAGTAATGTGCTAAGGTGGCCAAACCTTCAATCAAAATAAACTTGTTTTCCTGTCCAATGAGGACTGTGTTTGTGTGTAAATTAGTCGATGGCATTATTTTAACATGGCTACCTCTCTCTCTCTCTCTCTCAATCTGTAAGAATTACTTTTGATAAAACAGTTCAGTATAAGTCCGAATTATAAAAACAAAAATTGGGGAAACCACCCAATACTGTCCAATTCCCCATGGGGAAGTTACCAGGTGTAACTGGAAGATTATGAGGCCAATGAGGAAAGGTCTATTGCTTAATCAGGGGTAGTGTGTTCAGAAGGCGATAAGCCTCAGAGCTCAGAGCCATCATTAAAGAGCAAGCAGGTAGATGTTTCAAGCCTTAAAGGAATCAGCTGTTCTAATAAAGTACCCGCAACATTCTCTCAGCGTTGCCTGAGGCCTCTGGCAAGGTAATCTCATTATTGGAACCAATAGACAATGCTGAAATGTGCCTGCTGGTTAGCTTCTCAGGCTAGTGTGAACAGTCTACGTTTGTGTACCTGCAGGGAAGAGGGGGGTGGAGTGCCGACAAAATCACACCATTCTGTGCTGGCGCCATTCATGATGACTCCAAAGCAGTTTGTGTGCTAATTGTCATCAGCTCCGTTTGAACTGCCTACACACAAACCAGCACATAGACCCACATAGACTACAAAGAGACCTACATACAGGCCCACACTGATCCACACACAGACCAGCACACAGACCCACATAGACCACAAACAGACCTACATACAGGCCCACACTGATCCACACACAGACCAACATAGACTACAAATAGACCTACGTACATACAGGCCCACACTGATCCACACACATTGACCCACATAGACTACAAACCTACATACAGGCCCACCCTGCTCCACACACAGACCAACATAGACTACAAACAGAACTACATACAGGGCCACACTGATGCACACACAGACCCACACATGCAGACCAACTCTAAAACGTAGCAAGGATGACCTCACTTTCTCTCACACTGCTCTAACTGCACAACAGCATGTCTCTATCGGATCGTTTGAAGCCCCCTGTCGGAATGTGCAGCGCTCTCTCCCAATTATTTCACTATTGTGAGTGAAATACAATATAACACTAAGCTCAAATCATCTATTCTGCTTGATAAGGAGGCGATGGGAACATGTTTCCCATGAATAACAATAAGAACAGGCTGTTTTAAGCTTTGTGGAAAAGTGAAAAAAAAATCTAAAATCAAAATTAATTGGAGGCTTAGAGGGTAAATACGCCAAGGCAGCAATTATAGCCAGAACAGCCCAGCAGGAAACGGAGTGCTTTCCAAACATGGCGGGTAGAAAACAAATCCGTGGGATGAAACAGATGATATACATCGATAGATAGGCAAAACTAAAATTGAATATACATGACCAGGGCTCAATTATAACATTAGAATGATTGAAATTATTTTCTGCAATAAAATATAATTGCCTGTAGATGGCACTGTAAAGGATTTATAATACCTTACACATACAATAATTAGTGATGATTGGGTTTTTGCCTGCAATTATTAAGAATGAGATGCTCTATGAACATGATGAACATAATGTGTGAATAGATACAATTAAGAAAAGATATTTCAAATAAATTCCTTTTGTACATGTGGTCTTCAATGTGTTGTCTTCTTAATGAGAGATGCTAGATTATGATGACATTTTGATGGGAAGATCATTTTCAAAACTAAGATAATTCTCAAATAAATTTATAATATCTCCATAATTTAGATTATAAAAAAATTCTAGGAAAAATAATTGGGACACTGTTGTTTTTAGCGGACAACGCATCAATATTCAGCTTGTTTGAAATATTTTCTACAGCACAGCAAAGAGTGATTTTTGGAAAGCAAGTGAAAGAATTGAGGTAAAATGTAGAATGTGATTAACTGAGTAGGTAAATATACATAACTGCATACACAAAGCTGAAGGTCATTAGCTATGTGTTCTCATTTTGTAATAAAGACTGCACCGGTATTTGTACTTCATTGTGCAATAAACTATTGATGTTTAAAAATACTCTTCCTAGATTATTACAATAGGCATTTCATTTCAGCTCTCTCCCTATATTTAACTATGTCAAGCTGACTTTTTAATGTCACCTGGGGGAGAAGAGCCGAGTCGTAAGGGCTTGGAATCATTTCAAAGCATGCAATATACAAATGAGCTTTGAAAATAAAAAGATTCACCCTGAACTGCAATCAATTTAATTTGCCAATGAAATGTATCTTTTCATTAATGTGGTTACCATGGTATCTGTGAAACACAAACACACACACACACACTGAGATATTACTGAGATAGTAGTAGTAGGTCCCAAAACTCTTTGAGATAAATTATCCATCCATCCATCCATCTTCAACCGCTTATACAAAGTCGGGTCGCGGAGGTAGCAGTTCCAGCAGGGGGCCCAAAACTTCCCTTTCCCTGGCCACATTGACCAGCTCTGACTGGGGGATCCCAAGGCATTCCCAGGCCAGCGTGGAGATACAGTCCCTCCAACTGGTCCTTAGTCTGCCCCGTGGCCTCCTCCCAGCTGGACGTGCCTGGAACACCTCCCTAGGGAAGCGACCAGGTGGCATCCTTACAAGATGCCAGAACCACCTCAACTGGCTCCTTTCTACGCAAAGGAGCAGCGGCTCTACTCCGAGTCCCTCACGGATGACTGAGCTTCTCACCTTATCCCTAAGGGAGATGCCAGCCACACTCTGGAGAAAACCCATTTCGGCCGCTTGTATCCGCAATCTCGTTCTTTCGGTCATGACACACCCTTCATGACCATAGGTGAGATTAGGAACGAAGATTGACTGGTAGATCGATAGCTTTGCCTTCTGGCTCAGCGCTCTCTTCATCACAACGGTGCGGTAAAGCGAGCGCCATACCGCTTCCGCTGCTCCAATTCTCCGGCCCATCTCACGCTCCATCATCCCCTCACTCGAGAACAAGACCCCGAGATACTTGAACTCCTTCACTTGGGGTAAAGACTCATTCCCTACTCGGAGTAGACAATACATTGGTTTCCTGCTGAGAACCATGGCCTCAGATTTAGCGGTGCTGATCCTCATCCCAGCCGCTTCACACTCGGCTGTGAACCGATCCAGTGAGTGCTGAAGGTCGCAGACTAATGGTGCCATCAGGACCACATCATCTCCAAAAAGCAGCGATGCAATCCTCAGCCCACCGAACTGCAACCCCTCTCCTCCACGACTACGCCTTGAGATCCTGTCCATGAATATCACAAACAGGATAGGTGACAAGGCGCAGCCCTGGCGGAGGCCAACCCCCACTGGGAACGAGTCCGACTTACTGCCGATAACCCGGACACAGCTCTCGCTTTTGGCGTACAGAGATTGGATGGCCCTGAGTAGTGACCCCCTCACCCCGTACTCCCGCAGCACCTCCCACAATATCTCCCAGGGAACCCGGTCATAAGCCTTCTCCAAATCCACAAAGCACATGTAGACCAGATAGGCATACTCCCAGGCCCCCTCTAGGATCCTTGCGAGAGTAAAAAGCTGGTCCATTGTTCCACGACCAGGATGGAATCCGCATTGTTCCTCTTCAATCTGAGGTTCGACTATCGGCCGGACCCTCCTTTCCAGTACCTGTATACTTTCCCGGGGAGGCTGAGTAATGTGATGCCTCTGTAGTTAGCACATACCTTCTGGTCCCCCTTTTTGAACAGGGGAACCACCACCCCGGTCGGCCACTCCTTAGGTACTGCCCCCGACTTCCACGCAGTGTTGATGAGACGTGTCATCCATGACAGCCCCTCAACACCCAGAGCCTTCAGAATTTCTGGGCAGATCTCATCAACCCCCGGGGCTTTGCCACTGTGGAGTTGTTTGATTACCACAGTGACTTCCTCCAGGGAGATCGATGTTGATCCCCCATCATCCTCCAGCTCTGCCTCTACTATAGAGGTTGGATTAGTCGGGTTCAGGAGTTCCTCAAAGTGTTCCTTCCACCGCCCTATCACCTTATCAGTTGAGGTCAACAGCATCCCATCCTTACTATATACAGCTTGGATGGTTCCCCGTTTCCCCCTCCTGAGGTGTCGGACGGTTTTCCAGAACCGCTTTGGTGCCGACCGAAAATCCTTCTCCATGGCTTCTCCGAACTCCTCCCACACCCGCTGCTTTGCCAATGCCACCGCTGAGGCTGCTGTCCTTCAAGCCTGTCGGTACCTTGCAACTGCCTCCGGAGTCCCCCAGGATACATATCCCGGAAGGCCTCCTTCTTCAGTCGGACGGCTTCCCTGACCACCGGTGTCCACCAGGATGTTCGAGGGTTACCGCCCCTTGAGGCACCTAAGACCTTGAGACCACAGCTCCCAGCCGCAGCTTCAGCAATGGAAGCTTTGAAGATCGTCCACTCTGGTTCAATGTCCCCAGCCTCCACAGGGATGCCAGAAAAGTTCTGCCGGAGTTGAAAGTCTCCCAGACTTGGGCCTCCTCCAGACGTTCCCAGTTCACCCGCACTACACGTTTGGGCTTACCAGGTCTGTCCAGAGGCTTCCCCCGCCACCCGACCCAACTCACCACCAGATGTTGATCAGTTGACAGCTCTGCCCCTCCCTTCACCTGAGTGTCCAATACATACGGCCTCAGATCCGATGATACGATAACAAAATCGATCATCAACCTTCTGCCTAGGGTGCTCTGGTACCATGTATACTTATGAGCAACCTTATGTTCGAACATGGTGTTTGTTATGGCCAATCCATGACTAGCACAGAAGTCCAATAACAAACCGCCGCTCGGGTTCAGATCAGGGAGGCCGTTCCTCCTAATCACGCCCCTCCAAGTGTCTCCATCATTGCCCACGTGCTCGTTGAAGTCTCCCAGCAGGACTACGGAGTCCCCTACAGGAGCCCCATGCAGGACTCCATTCAGGGTCTCCAAGAAGGCCGAATACTCTGAACTGCAGTTCGGTGCATAAGCACAGACAACAGTCAGAGTTTCCCCCCCCCCCCCCCCATAACCCTTAGGCGTAGGGAGGCGACCCTCTCGCGCACCGGGGTGAACTCCAATGTAGCGGCACTCAGCCGGGGACTTGTGAGTATCCCCACACCCACCCGGCACCTCACACCTTGGGAAACTCCGGAGAAGAATAGAGTCCAACCCCTATCCAGGAGTAATGTTCCAGAGCTAAGGCTGTGCGTAGAGGTAAGCCCCACCAAATCCAACTGGTAACGCTCCACCTCCCGCACAAGCTCCGGCTCCTTCCCCCCCAGAGAGGTGACGTTCCGCGTCCCCAAAGCCAGCCTCTGCCGCCCAGGTCTGGTCCGTCGAGACCCTCTACCTTCACTGCCACCTGTCTGGCAGCGCACCCGACCCCAGTGGTTCTTCCCCTAGGTGGTGGGCCCACGGGATGAAGAAGTTGTGATGGTAGCCACGTTGCTTCTTCGGGCTGGGCCCGGCCGGGCTCCGTGGCATGCCCGGCCACCAGGCGCTCGCTGATGGGTCCTCCTTCTGGGCCTGGCTCCAGAAGGGGACCCCGGGCTTCCTCCAGGCAGGTCACTGAACTTCCATTTTGATGGGGTTCCATGGGGTTTTCTTTAACCATTCTTAGTCTGGCCCCTCGCCTGAGACCAATTTGCCATGGGAGTCCCTACCAGGAACACAAGGTTCCAGACAACACAGCTCCCAGGTTCATAGGGATGCACAAACCTCTCCACCACGATAAGGTGATGGTTCCCGGAGAGGGAGATAAATTATTAGTTTTCTTAAAATTTAGATGGCTTCTCTGTCTCCGCCAATGCAGTTGTTAAAACAATTGGCGTAACTATTGTTATACATTAATAATATCACAAGTGGCCTTCTTCCACTTGAGGAATATATCTAAATTAAGGAAGATGTTGTCCCTGAAAAAGTGGTTCATGCTTTTGTAACCTCTCGGCTGGATTACTGTAATTCTTTATTGTCTGGTTGCTACAATTCAGCCCTGAAACGTCTATGGAATTTGTATAGAATGCAGCTGCTAGTGTACTTACTTAAAAAATGCGAGCAGCCCGGTGCTGAAAACTCTTCATTGGTTGCTTGTTAAATTCAAGAATTTCTGTCTGGACAACTCACATAATAAAATTACATGTTTTAATGAATGTGCAGTACAATTATTTTGGTTTGGCACTGATCTGCTTTAGGTACTATTCTGGAGCACAGGCATCTCCCCGCTAAACAGGAGATGACCAGAAACCCCCTGTACCAAAAGCAGATCCAAACAACAGGTGGAAGCTGGGGTGGTGGAGGGTGATCGCCAATGGTCGGCTGCAGCAAGAGTTTCCTGACATAACTTGCTATGCGCACTTCGTTAATGACGCTCATTGACTACAAGACTTTACTTGTAATGTATAAAACTGTCAATGGTTTGGGTCCAGAATAGCTTCATGAGTTACATATTCTTTAGTGTCCTCCAAGTTTACTTTGTTCACTGGCTATTTGAAAATTCCAAGTATATCTAAAATTACAATGGGAGGCATCACCTTCTCTTACAGAGCTCCTGTCTTATGGAACAATGTCCCTATGCATGTTTGTCTTTAGTTGTTGACTGAAAACATACTTCTTTAGTCAACCCCTTAAGTAAAGATGTCTGGGGGGTAAATCAGGACCAAAAAGCTGTTATGTGCCACTGCATGTGAACGCTCAGGTTTGTTGTTCTGTGCCGTGTTGGCGTACTGTTAGTCCATGATCAGTCTCATGGTAGTGTGCACCCCTCTCTTCACATCTTTTACATATGCTGCTATAACATAGTGCCCTGGGGCTTTCCATATTATCTGGTCTCCACATTTGCAATTGTTACTCTCCTAATTGTATAGTGCCCAAGCTTCTTGTCTGTTTCTTTTCCCTGGGGCTTCTGCCCTTCCCTCTCTTTGAGTTTACGGACTGCTCCAGCCCTCTCCTCCCCTTTTGTTTTGGGTCTGTACTCCAGCACATTCAATTTGAAATAAAACAATGAATATGAAGTAGAAGTGCAGACTGTAACTTGAGGGTACTTTCAGACAGAAATTAGCAGTATTTTACTTATATATATTTGAAATAAGTATTTCAATTGCTTTGGTGTATTTTGGAATGTGTATTTGATCATTGTGAATAAAATTAGACGTAATTTGTATCAAGATGCTTTTTCAAGTGGTATTTTAGTATTTTGAAACAATCAAATTACTTTTCTATGATACATTAGACTAAATGTATATAATATGTATATTCTAAATTCATAAAGGTTTCAGGAAGTATTAGACTTAAAACTCAGTGGGCTCTATCTTAACGGTCTTACGCTTTGTCTAAAACGCATGGTGCAAGTGCATTTAGGGCATGTCCAAGCCCACTTTTGCTAGATAGATGGCGTGTTATTTGAGTGGAAAGTTTGGCCCAAGGTGCAAATGGGCTGAACTTGTATTCATTGCAAATGGGCTGAACTTGTATGCATGTTCTTCATTAATTATAGGTGTGTCTTGGGCGTAACATGCAATAAACCGATCAAAATGTCATATCCAATTTCCTTTAAAAGCTACCTGTGTTTAGACCTTGGTGGATTGCTAATATAATGCCGATAATAGTAACACTGTGAAAACAGCGATTTACAGCAAAACAGACGTGCTCGCGCGCATAGTTAAAGTCTGCAAGCAAGAAATAGGCTATATGGATCAATATTATGATAAACTAACCATTATGAGACGGGTTGGTGAGGGTAGGACCCGAAATGCACGACTCAGAAACAGTGACTGATGATAAAGTCCCTTCCGGGCTTTATTATAGAAATATCCAAAGCGCGTAGTCAAAAAACAAGCAAAGTTCATACACGGATAATCCAGCCAATAAACGAAAGTACAGTACCGAGGGAGAAGGCAGTCTCGGAATCGGTACACCATGCAAAAAGTCCAGTAACCAGGGTAGCTGTCAGCGGGGCAGAAGTACAGGCAGATGGTAGGCAGGCTCGGGGTCTAAGACGGTGCAAGAGTCAAGACCGGAGTCCGCTCCGCGGGGCAACAGTACAAAAACAGCAGGCAAAAACTTGTGGTACAGGCAGGCAGTGGTCAACAAAACAGAGGTCAATAACAATGGTCAATAAGCAGGCTAGGATCGTAACATAAAAACAGGCTTGAAATAAACGCTCAAGAGTGCACTGTAAACAGGAGGCAACAATTTTGCGAAGACAAGACATGAACACTGAGCTTATATGCAGGTGTAGACAGGTGCAGATACTTAGCTTGAGAGCAGCATGCGAATGGAAATCAGGTGTGGAAGGCTGACGAGGTAACAAGATAATTAGTAATCATTAGTAATAAACCTATCCTGACCTAGCGTTAGTAAATTAGTAAATTACATGCACGAGAAACGTAAGGTAAACATGAACACATGGTTAGAGAGTTAGTATTACCCAATCCTGATCTAATGTTAGTAGATTAGTAAACTAGACACGGGAGAATGAAACAATTAGGGAAGCGTGAGCGACAGCAAGAGAGATAGAGAAAGCATGAACGCAAGGCTGCGGAAAAACACGGAAATGTGTATGCTAAACAATGAGCGGAAAACGTAACATGAATAAAATATAAAACGTGACATGACAAGAAAATAAATCGTAACAATAATCAAACAATAAACGTGACATGACATGAAAATGAAACGTAACAAGAATTAAACATAAAACGTGGCGTGACAAGACTAAACACAATACGTGACATTAACAAGAAATCTAACTAAGACAGAAATGAAACATAAAACATGACATGACAGGCTAGAATCGTGACAGGACCCCCCCCCCTTAATGACCGACTCCTGGCGGTCTCATGAGCTTATCCGGGTGGTCGCGATGAAAATCCTTGATCAATGACTTGTCAATAATAAGACTGGGAGCGATCCAAGAACGCTCCTCTGGGCCGTAACCCTCCCAGTCCACCAGGTACTGGTAACCACGTCCCCTCTTACGAATGTTCAACAGCTTCTTAACTGTGTAAGCAGGATGGTTGTCAATGATGCGGGGAGGAGGGGGTGGGGGGTCGGGGGGACATAGGGGGTGAGAGGAAACAGGCTTTAAACAGGAAACATGGAACGTGGGGTGAATCTTGAGTGAAGCAGGGAGTGACAACTTAACAGATGAAGGGTTGATGATGGAGAGAATCTTGAAGGGACCAATGAAACGGGGTTGCAGTTTTGTGGGAAGTGGATTGAAGGGGAATGTCCTTGGTGGAAAGCCAGACGGAATCACCTGGTTTGTAAACTGGAGCTGGTGTGCGGTGGCGATCTGCGAAGCGTCGATTGCGGTCTGCCGTGTGTAACAGCGCGGCCCTGGCGTCCCTCCAAATCTTCACACAGCGCCTCATGTGGGTGGCGAGGGAGGGAACAGCGATCTTGGCTTCCTGGTCGGGAAATAGTGGAGGTTGGTAGCCAAGGGCAATCTCAAATGGAGACTTTCCGGTGGCGGTGCAGGGTAGGGCGTTGTGCGTATACTCCACCCAGGTGAGCATCTTGCTCCATGAAGCCAGGTTCTGGGCCGAAACGCAACGTAGAGCGGCTCCCAAATCCTGGTTGGCCCTCTCGGTTTGCCCATTGGACTGGGGGTGGTAGCCAGATGAGAGGCTAGCAGTGGCGCCGAGGGCCAGGCAGAAGGCTTTCCAAACCTGCGAGACGAATTGAGGCCCTCGGTCGGATACGATGTCCGTGGGGATGCCATGGATGCGGAACACCTCCTTCACTAGCACCTCTGCGGTCTCTTGAGCGGTGGGTAGTCCAGGCAGGAGGATGATCTGCCTTGCTGAACCTGTGGTGGTGTTACCCTCGGAAGGGGGAAGTCCGGTAACGAAATCCACCCCGATGTGGCTCCAGGGTCGACTGGGCACGGGCAGAGGTTGGAGCAGTCCAGCTGGAGCCTGGTGGGAGGCCTTGCTTCTGGCGCAGGTGGTGCAAGCCTTGATGAAGCGCCTGGTGTCAGGGATCATGGAGCTCCACCAAAACTTACGCTTCAGCACCGTCAAGGTGCGGGTAAAGCCGGGATGGCAGGACAGGAGAGATGAATGGGCCCACTGAAGCACCTGTGTCCAAGCAGCTGAAGGGACGTAAAGGCATGTGCCGGGGTTGGACCTGGGATCGGGCTCCTCCCGGAGAGCCCTCTGGATCACCGCCTCAACCTTCCAGGTTACAGAGGCGACTGTGCAGGAAACAGGGAGGATGTTCTCAGGTGTCTCTCGCTCGGAGCAGGTGTTGAATTGTCGGGACAGGGCGTCTGGCTTGACATTCTTGGAACCCGGGCAGTAGGTGAGCGCGAAGTTGAACCTTCCAAAGAATAGCGCCCATCTGGCTTGGCGTGAGTTCAGTCTTTTAGCCGTCTGGAGGTACGCCAAGTTCTTGTGGTCTGTCCAGACGACAAAAGGTTTCTCTGACCCCTCCAGCTAATGCCTCCACTCCTCCAGTGCCAGCTTGACAGCAAGGAGTTCTCGGTTCCCCACGTCATAATTCTTCTCCGCCGGTGAAAGCTTCTTAGAGAAGAAGGCACATGGGTGAAGCCAATTATCAGAGGAGGAAACTTGTGATAGGATCGGGGTGCACCAGGATAGGAGCGGAGGAGAACAGTCTCTTGACTTTGACAAATGCTCCCTCCGCTTCGAGACCCCAACGGAATGGCATGGCAGTGGAAGTAAGCCTGGTGAGGGGGGAGACTACTTGGCTGTAGGACCTGATGAACCTTCTGTAGAAGTTGGCGAATCCCAAGAAGCGTTGAAGGTGTTTCCGAGAGGAAAGCGTGGGCCAGTCAGTTACCGCCTGAACTTTCTTGGGATCCGCCCTGATCTGTCCCTTCTCCACAATGAAGCCAAGGAATTCGACTGAGTCGGTGTGGAAAACGCATTTCTCCGCCTTAACAAACAGTTTGTTTTCCAATAGCCTCTGGAGAACTTGCTTGACGTGGCCCTCATGTTCCTTGGCATTGGTGGAGTAAATCAGGATGTCGTCAAGGTAAACAAATGCGTGTCAGCCCAGTAAGTCCCGAAGAACGTCGTTGACTAACGCCTGGAACACGGCAGGTGCGTTAGTGAGGCCGAATGGCATGACCAGGTACTCAAAGTGTCCAAGGGAGGTGTTGAAGGCGTTCTTCCACTCGTCGCCCTCTCTGATCCGAACCAGGTGGTAGGCATTACGTAGGTCCAGCTTGGTGAAGATGGTGGCATCGTGTAGCGGCGGAGGGCGGAGACGGAGTCCATTAAAGCCAGAAGATACTTGTTCTTGACTGTAATGTTGTTCAGTTCTCTGAAGTCGATGCAGGGGCGCAGTGAGCCATCCTTCTTCTGAACAAAGAAGAATCCAGCGCCCATGGGTGAAGAGGATGGGCGAATCAGCTTATTGGCTAGGCAGTCCCTGATATATTTCTCCATTGCCTCCCTCTCCGGTCTGGAGACCTTGTAAAGACGACTTGAGGGGAGCGTGGAACCAGGTAGCAGGTCGATGGCGCAGTCGTAGGGTCAATGAGGGGGAAGCGTCTGTGCCTGCGTTTTGGAAAAGACTGTGCCCAGTTCGTGGTAAGGGGTGGGCACCTTTTCCAGGGAGGGCTTGGGGACTTGCGGTGGAGTAGGTGCGACCTCTGCTGGAGCAGGAGCGGATCGCAGGCAGGACTGGTGACACTCACGACTCCAGGCAAGAATCTGGCCCGAACTCCAGTCAATGGTGGGGTTGTGTCTCTGGAGCCAGGGTAATCCCAGAATGAGCGGATCGTTCGGGGACTGGATGACGCGGAACTGAATCATCTCCAGGTGGTTTCCAGAAACGATTAGCTGGATAGGTTTAGTGATGTGGGTCATGCGACAAAACGTCTTGCCATCCAACGACCGAGCATTTTCAGGGTGGGGCAATGGAAGGGTGGGAATGTCCAGTTCCTTGACCATCACTTCATCGATGAGGTTTGCGTCCACTCCGGAGTCCACCAACGCGCTCACCTGGACCATCTTATCGGGAAGCATCAACATGGCAGTCAGGGTGGGACGATGGCCATTCCTTGCAGACCCCTCCCGGTTGTTGAGCGCTCTCACCTCAACGGATGGACCTGACTTCTTGGAGCGGAGAGTACACTGATCTTGGGTGTGTCCCAACCTCCCACAATAGAAACAGGAACCGGTCGTTTTCCGTCGTCTCCGTTCCTCGGGTGAGATCCTCATCCCTGCACCGGAAAGATCCATAGGTTCGGCTCCCTCCGCTTGCATTTCCTCGGGACGCGAACTAGATCCTCGCCTGGGGTACGGCTGGCCGGGTTGGACCTGTCTCTCGGTCCGGCGTTGTCTGGCACGGTTGTCCAAACGAATGGCAGAGTCGAACTGGGTGATTGGTTCAAAGCATGCCAATTCGTCCTGAATCGTGCCTCACTCATACTGGCCAGGAAAAGGTTTGCCAAAGCCGCATCGTTCCAGTGAGTTGCCGCAGCAAGGGTGCGGAAGTCAATAGAATGGTCCGCAGCGGTCTTTCTGCCTTGACGTAAGGCGGTCAGGTGCTGGGATGGTGCCTGATCACTGGACGCATGCTGAAAGACCTTTCGGATCTCCTCGGCGAAGGTCGAGTAACGGGGAGGAAATTAACCCCCGGACCAAACAGCAGTAGCCCAGTCCAAAGCCTTCCCCTTGAGTAGCCCCATCACGTAGACGATCCGGCGATCATCGCTGTTGTACGTCTGCGGTTGCTGCCAGAACACTACGTCGCACTGGAGTAAAAACGCCTTACATCTCTCCGGTTCTCCGCCGAACCTCTCCGGGGGGGGGTTGTTGTGGCTCCCGGAATTGCCAGGTTCCCATGGGGCTGGTAGGTGGAGGTGCAGGCGGGTTAGCAGGCTGTTCCAAGGGGCGTGGCTGAACTGCGATGGCGAGTCTCCGCATCTCAGCACACAGCTCACGAATCTCCTGCCGAAGTTCGGAGATCCCTTGTGAGTGTTGCTGAACCATGGCACCTTGTTGCTGGAGGGCGCGGAACATGGCAGTTGAGTCAGCAGGGTCCATGGTGGCGATAATTATGATATATTATGACTAACCAATATTATTGTGTTTTGATATACACAATAATAATCTTTCACATTTGGGTTTAACACTGGCACGGGTTCCCGGTAATTCCTGACCAAACTATTTCCCAGAAATATAATGACGGGAAAACAGGAAATTGTTTTTTACAAACTATATGGATATATATATATATAATATATGGTTTCATTTTGTTATAACACGTGCAAAAGCTGAGCATAAGCTACCGGAAAACGCCAAATTAGCCTGCTTGTTTAACAAATTTCGATTCCATGAGACTGTTCTCACAGCAGACATAGCACAGGCAATTCATTTCGGCTAGTGAAGTTCAAGCTTAATCCGAAGTTCATATGATGTGCAATCTAATATTGATGAATAACATAAATAGCGTTCTTTTTGTTACATCCGCTGTTTCCTTCCAGTCCACCTCCCTTTTCATTCTCTCTTGTTTTCCCTAATCCTCTTGTTTCATGTCATGTTTTTCAGTTTACCCTGTTTGTCTAGTTCCTTGTTGTGCAGGCTGGGCGTGGCTCCCCATTTTGTCCCTCGTTTTCTCCCCATTATCATTCAGCCAATCACTCGCCCCCTCCACTTGCATTCCGCACTCACTCATTATCTCATCGGCTCTCGCATACATTCCTCATGTCTTTTGATTATCCTCAGCGCATTCTCACCTGTAAAGGCGGCGTGACGTGTGAGGTAGGAGGAGCCAAACGCCCTAAGGCCACTAAGACGGGAAACGCCATAGTTAAGGGAGGGAGACAAGACAATGAGCAAGCCTACCGACGCTACTAACCGGCTCACTGTCACACGCCAGTAAGTAGAAGCGCAACGACAGGTTTCTCAGTAGCCAGAAATAATACGCACCCTGTCTCGGTAACGAGACGCATAAGAACGGGCGAGTAGCATAATGGCACAAGTAAAACACACAGCCAACAAACACTGCAAACTAATACGAATTAGTATACAAGGAGGCGAAAGGAACGGAGATCTAACGTTCCAAGGCTACCCTCAGAGACTCGCAGTCAAACGCAAACATGTCAACAAAATCACCCAAGCTCCATATGAGGAGAGACATACCCGGAGAACGGACAGAACTACAGTTCCGAACACAATCGTCCCGCAGGTAAAAAGGACAAAACAGGACAGCTGCACCGGACATTTACCGGCTAAAAGACTAACACGAGTTTGATAGAAAATAAACGCCCTACCTCTCCGTAAAGAGGAATGTAACTAGGCGACAGGAACAGAGATCCAACATTCCACGGCTACTTCTATAAGCTCATAGTCACACGCAGAAAACATAAAGGGGGTAAACGCCCGATATCCCAGGAGAGAGAAGCATTTTACTGGCGAGCCGCCGGTAAACCACCGTCCCATACCTTTACTAGCAAAATGACTAACACAAGCTTAGTAGAAAAAAAAAACGCCCTAGCCTCTCAGTAAAGGGGAATGTAACAAGGCGAAAGGAACAGAGAGTTAACGTTCCAAGGCTACTTTCAGAGACTCGGAGTCACACACAAACATGTCGCCCAATCTTCCCCACAGGAAGACATGCACCGAAGGACAAAACAGAACTACAGCTCCGAACCAAAATCGCCAAAAAGCTCCATGTACGGAGACAGGTACCTGAAGGACGAACAGGACAGATGCACCGGACATTTACTGACTAAAAGACTAACACAAGCTTAATAGAAAATACACGCCCTGCCTCTCAGAATAAATAAAGCCCTGCCTGTCAGTATGATAAAAACGCCCGGTCTCTTAGTAAGAAATGACTATACAAATACACCCACAAACAAACAAAGACTCCTCTCGCTTTCACGGAAGAAAGCAGACAGCGAGGAAGAAACAGAGAAGGCAAAAGGTCTAGGCAAGGGAAGAAAGGAAAGACCAGGAAGCGGAGACAGAAAAGAGCCAGGGGGGAAGAGTCCTAATATATCCACAAAGGCAAGTCCCGCATTACTCCAATAAAACACTCTGGAGCAAAAATGGTCTCTTAAAAAACCTAGACCTAATCATACTGGCTAAGCAATCAAAGGGCAAAATAACACCACACACAAAACAGAGCAAATAATGCCAGACAATACAAATTAATATCAAAGCCCCGAACGAAGGAATATTGAGGCTTATGTAGCTCACCGGCAACCACGCACGCCTGTGAACACTGACGAGAACTCCGCAAAAGAAACGCGGCGGAGCCAAAACTCCACTAAAAGAGCAGCGCCCACGTGTGGCGACGAGGAACGCGACCGCAAGGGAAAAAGGGTCATAAACCATGACATTCACCTGTTTTTCCCTCTATTTAAGTTCCCCTCTTTGTTTGTCTCACTGCCAGTTCGTACGTTTGTCTAGCCTGTTTTGACTTTCGCAGCCGTTGTGTGCATTTGTGCTTTTGACCTGTCTGCCTGTAATTTTTTTTCTCAGTTCCAACCTGTCCTGCCTGTGTCCCGTTCCTGTCACTCCTGCCCCGTCACCTGCCTCACCCTCCTTAGTTTCGCCAACCCCGTATCCAGCCCATCACCTAGCTTCCCTGTTTGTCCTTTGTCTCGCTCTGCTTCTCATTAAATTCACTCCTTACAGAGTTTTCGCCTGAGTTTGCCTCCGAGTCCTGCATTTGGGTCCATACCAGTTTCTGCATCATTATACTTTTACCTTAAAGTGATACTGCAGTCAAAAACCGACTTTTCCCGTTGAAAACCGATGTTTTGGGTTAGATTATGATCATACACAACTGTCTATGTCCGAAAATCTCATATTTAGTCAAAATAGTTTTATCTGAGTTTTTGTGTAGACTTACCAATACGCTGGTTTCCGGGGATTCGTGACGTCACAAGATCCTTAACATAAAAATGGGTGGAGTTGAGGTGATCCTAGGGGTGGTCTCGGCTGGGCACGTGGTATAAAAGCAGAGACCAACTTCTTTTTTTTTTTTTCCCCTCTTTGAGACTGAGACCCTTGTACTGCTAACTAGCTTGTTCAAGTTCAAACGCGAATTGCTTTCTATTACTGCTAACTTTAATATTACGACTTATATCGAGCTACTAAGGCTACGTTCACACTGCAGGCCTTAGTGCTCAATTCCGATTTATTGCTCAGATCAGATTTTTTTTGTTTGGCTGTTCACATTCATTTTTTAATGTGGCCCATATCTGATTCCAGTGTGAACCGATTGCTCTGCTCAAATGACCCGTGCAAATTAACAAAAGACATAGCGCCTGTTACACAGCCTGCAGAAATAAACAACAACAAAAAGGAAGTCATCAAAGCCACAGCTTCTGCATTAATTTTAAAGTTGATGTGCAGTGGAGCTAATGATAAGGGTGAGGAGACGGGGGGAAAAAGCCTAGCTTTTTGTGCTGCCATGGCTGCTACTTCTGTGCAGAGGGACTCGTGAATGCGAGATCTGAGCCAGGAATAGGGGGACCGTGACATGGGCGGTTTCAGTGAAACTCAAGCAAGGCATAAAATTAGTGATTCTGAGGACGGGCGAGTTAAGAAAATGGAGCGCTCGGCCGTTGGGCTAGTGAGACCAGTCGATATAACATTTATAAAACGGATAGTTCCGGGATGCAGATTGGCCAATACAGCGTTCCAGCCGTGTTAAAATACACAGTATAAAAAAGCTATCACACGACACATCTGTTCAACTTCATGTGTAACGTTAGGCTATAGCCCAACATCACTGCGCACCCTTAGATTAAACTATTGACACATTATTGGACCGACAACCATTAACGTTCGGTAAGCAGCTACATGAGAAAACCGTGAATAATAAATACCGTGCAACAAACCAAGACAATAATATGGACAGTTCTAACATTATTTTAAATCACAAAACGGTTAACGCAACTGTCCGCGAATTATATAAAAACGTAGCCTACGACTTATTATGGTGTAGGCTATCGTTTGTGCCCAAAAAAATCCACTGCTTTGCACATTTACCACTTATCTAAAATGACAACACATGATAATATAATGTGAATGTGTTGATAACTTAACTAGCCCGTGCGCTACGTTCTAATGGTATATTCAAATTATCTCGGAAATCGGAATATTTCTGATTAACGAGAAGAAAAAACTATTTGAACGTGTCACGTTCAAATAGTTTTTTCTTCTCGAAAGGAAATATTCGGACTTGCGAGTTCATTTGAATACACCATAATGCCCTGCTACATCAAAAATTACGTAAAAAGTCACATTAATTCCGATCTGACTGTTCAGACTGCGTGCACTTTGACACAATCGGTTATGTATCGGAATCTAATACCACATTCAAAGGTGGCCCAAATGAGAATTGGAAATGTCAGATTCAATGTGATTTTCGCTGTTCACACCTCCATAAAAAATCAGATCTGTGTCACATTTGAGGAAAAAATCAGATCTGGGCCAGTTTTTACCTGCAGTGTGAACATAGCCATAGAGAGTTATTCATCTACAACGTCTTACTTTGGTATCTTTAGCTAACTTGCCTGCATTATGCCAAGGAGTCAGAGATGTATCGTTCCTCGACTCTGTTAGCTTTCATAATCTGCCGAGAGATGGAATGTATTGATAAGTTAGGTAATGCAAGGCAGTCTATTGTGTGTGAGTTTAGCCCCGTTTGGTCCAGAGAACTGGTAGCTAGCTAGCTATCATTTATGAATAATGTTAGCTAATAAATGATAACAATTCTCTCCGGACCAAGTGGATGAGGGCGCTACAACCAGCCATGTTCAATATACTAACGTTACAGTGTGACTGGGTTTTGCTGTGTTTTTGAATGTATTTAAAAGTAACGTTACTTTAGCGTGAATGAGCGTATTGAATTCAGTGGAGCTGAGTCAGTTCACCAAGACACACCCTTTCACTCCTTGACCGTATGAATATTCATAATATGACTACGGGGCATCATCGTCATATGACCACACCTACTCACAAGTTCCAGTTCAAATTGAAGCGGTAAAAAAGGCCTTAGAAAAGGCTCTGCAGTATCTCTTTAATGATGACACTAAATGTAAGGGGTTGGGTTCGGAGAACCAGACAGGGGATCTGAATGTTGTCCCATGAAGCGTGAGAAACAACCACTAAAGAAGGAAACAGAAATTTGCGAATTGAGTAGAGAAAAATAAACAGAAAGGGAATATACGTAACTCCCGGCGTAAAGCCAAAATATAACAACACAGATAAGTTCTTCGACCCGTGTCGATAAGTTAATAAAAAATTGAAGCAGGCGAAAAACAATGCCCAACGGGCTTGCCGAGAGTTGCGCCTCATAGCTTGCTGAACGTACTCTAAGTTCTTATGGTCCTTCCATACAGTGAATGGGTGCTCAGCGCCCTCTAGCCAATGACGCCACTCCTCCAATGCTAATTTCACCGCCAGCAGCTCCCGGTCCCCAACGTCATAATTTCTCTCAGCAGGTGTTAAGCCACGAGAGAAATAAGCACACGGGTTCATCTTACGGTCTAGTGGGGAGTGCTGAGACCAAATAGCTCCTAGCCCCAACTCCGAGGCATCCACCTCTACCACAAAGGGGAGGGAGGGATTGGAACCGTGCCCGGTTACAAATCGATAGTGCAGTCAAAGGGTCTATGGGGCGGTAAGGTGGTGGCGCGTTGCTTGCTAAATACCTCGGTGAGGTCAGTGTACTCGACAGGTACATTGGCAGGTAAAAAAATCACCTGCCAGTGCTTGAAACGCGATAGCAAAACCCGCTATCGTCTCATTGCCCTGGCGGAGACGGGTTACTCGCATGGCAGCCTCCTGACCAGACAAAGGATTTGCAGGCAAGTACTAAATATGACAACTAAATTTGAGGTTTACTTCTGTGTTGATCTTCCACACTGGATATTACTAGAATTGATGGATGACAATAACCTTGTATGATAATAACCGATCACACCTGGCTTACATCATGCAGTTTGTTATCAAATAATTATCCAACATTGACCAGACTATGCTATAATTTTGCTAATTTGCCCTTTATTTACTCTTGCAAAGGGTTTATCAACTGCCTGACGGCCAGAATGGCAACATAGATGAAGATACTGCTAATGGGAGTTTTGCTTCATCAAGTTTGAATCTAATGAAAAATGGAGAAGACTAGTGTTTTACCAGCATTCACTCAGTGCTTCAGCAGTACTTCTAATCTGATTACATTTCTAGCTGACATTCATTCTTACCTAGCTATGTAATCCTCCCAGCATTTTGGGCAAAGCTTTGTTACGGTGGCTAGTTAGTTATTAGCCCAACAAGTTTGGCTAGTGGGTATAAAAGTTACTGAAGCACCAGCAGAAAATCAACCCGTGTAATTGTGAATTGGTTGATTCCCAGCTACAAAAGGTTGTGATTTGTCAGAAATAGTAACTGTCCAAAGCATTATCCAAAGCACATCCCCAAACCACATTGGAGCAAACAGTTATACAGGCTCTATGAGCCTGACAAAAGAGGCCAATACATTTAGTTATTGCATGAAACATTTAAGTCTATGAAATATGTCTTAAATGTATGAAACTTATGTAAATGTGCTAAACATATTAAATATTCAATTTCATTAAAAAATTCTGCGAAAAAAATATTTCTTTCTCTTAAATGTTTAATTTGAGATACCATTTCTAATATTTAAATTAAATTTTTGAATAAAATGTGGAATAAAAAGTGATATTTTGATTTGATGTGGAAGAAATGCTCAGCAACACATGTAAACTGGATGTAAATTTTCTCACAACCATTTTTAATTGGTTTGAGGTAACTATATCTTTGTCACCACTTGTGAACCAAAAGAGCGTGTATTTGTCATTTTTTATTTAGTCTGAAGAGATGCGTTAAATATGCAGAAGTTGATAGCGTTTAATAATTAATTCCTGGCTAGGCCACTGCTCACCAGTAAACAATGTTCTTACGCTAATGGTCGAATAGTGATGGAAAATGTTGTTTGATTTAAGATGTCATTTATTCAGAGCTATTCCTCTGTACTCAGTCATTATTATGATTATCAGAGTGTCTACAGGGACTAAATATATTTGTTATCTACCAGATTCACTCTTCTTCCTCTGGCAATTGTTCATCGTCTCACATGCAAGTGGCACCTTTGCTTTGCTCCAAGGTAATAACTGAAAATAAATGCATTAATTTTTGGAAACACATGTACCCTGCCCTCACCTGATACCATATTCCACCCCTTCAGACAACACCATTTCCCTGCAAAAGCTATTTCAGCCCTTCGAAATGAAACCAAGGAGTTTAATTTACCCAAACCCCAAACATGAGAGATGAAGGCCTGTTTTTTATGGTTTGTACTGCCTTCTGTACAAAACACTTCCAGAAAGCTCCATTTCTAGTCTGATTTCGTGGAACATGACAGGATTCTGAAGACTAGGTTCTGATGCACAACAGTTGCCAAACTAAATTTATATTAGTAACCTCTGTATTGTTACTAATGAAATACCAGAAAAGGGGGTTTATAAGATCAATGTATTTGTGACTAAACCCAGTGTAGCTTAAAAACATCTGAGAAATAGATATATGAACTTTGACATTTTCATAAAAATTTTACTTCAGGAGTTAAAGGAGTTAAAGTCTTTCTATGGTTTTCAAGATTTTGCAATGACCAGACAACTGTGTGGGAAATAATCCTTTGAATGTGTAAAATGGTCATAAAAAAGTACATTCAAATGTATGCTCTTGACAAGCGTGTCTACCAAACAATTGATTTTAACAACATTGTTCAGACACCCTTTCACTTCACAGAAATCTGAGTCCAGGGCTGTATTTGAATCCAATTTAACACGCTCCCTTCCCTTGCTGTCTTCCCTTGAGGGAGCTATCTTGTGACTCAATTTGCTACGTGCAGCAAGCAAACTTAAAAGGTGCTCTGCAAGGGAGGATTGACGAGAAACAAACAAAAACGCAACGAACCGCCCTTGCAACATTTCAGAAGTGCAACACCATAGAGTTGAAATGTGACGTCATAGACGTCACGTGGCGCTGTAATGGCGACATGTAGTCCAGCTGTCTCTCGTGCTCAAGGTTTGTTCATTTGAATGTATTTTGTTGTGTCAGGCTTTTGTCTTCTGTTTTTTTGTCATGTGCTGTGTGTCTGTCGTGGGACGGGGAAGTGGGCTGGAGATTGTTTGGGGCACTCCTGCTGCTCGTTTTGATAATATTGATGAATTGTCTAGTCGGGATAGTTTCGTTTGTGGTCGTCACCATGGAGACGCATTCGTAAAATATTTTCTGGAATGTCCGTTGGATCTGCAGCTACAAAATTTACCCTTGCTCTTCACTGGAGTTGAAGATGTCGGGACTGATCCAGGACTGCAGGCAATCTTCAAAAGGCCACTGGGGAAGGGAAGGAGAAGATAATGTGGGGGAGGAGTGAGGCGACGAGTGGGTAGGTTGACGCAGTTCGGTGCTCCAAGTTGACAGTGGACAGAGACCGCAACACTGCTTGTATGGAGGAAAGTCGTGGAGGCGGAGTTTGTGTGTTGGACTGCTTGAACACTGGACATCTCGGGACAGTGGGGGCTATTTTTAATCATGACATTTGGCTGTAGGCTATTCGACTTTAATTCACTTAATTAGTTTCATTAATGCAATGATTCTATTGAATGTCTTTATGTGATATGTTTGTTTGTGTGTTACATTACATTACATTACAGGCATTTAGCAGACGCTCTTATCCAGAGCGACTTACACATCTTCTTATGAAATTTTTTTATTACATTCATCCATTCGTACAGCTGGATACATACTGAAGCAATTCAGGTTAAGTACCTTGCCCAAGGGTACAACGGCAGTGTCCTACCTGGGAATCGAACCTGCAACCTTTCGGTTACAAGTCCAGTTCCTTAACCATTATACAACATTATACAACACTGCCGCCCTGTTGTGGGTCTGCCCCACTGTCTATGTCTTTTTTGCTGTTGCTGGTGGCTACAACTGAAGTTCCCTAAGGGGAAAATAAAAGTTATTCTATTCTATAGTTCTGTCGTGACCGCCTACTTTTTCCATGTGGAGCATTGCATTGTGGGATTCCCTTCTTGCTGGAAGCTTGCATTTTATACCCTTGGTGGAAGGGAGGATAAACAAGGGAACGAGGGAATATAATTACTCCCTCCCCTTTCTTAAATTGGATCCGAATCACACTTGGTGTGGCTGCCATATTTCCCCATTTTGGGGATTCCCCCCTTGAAGCAAGGGAAGTGAACGACAGGAAGAAAGGATACATTTCGGATCCGAACGCAGCCCAGTTCTGCTTTCCTTTACCCTCATTTTGATCCCCCTCTATCCCCTATGCCCCTTCCTGTTCTCTTGCTTTATTTTTCCTTTATTTTCTTTCTCCCCTTTTGCCTCCATAGTTCTCCAGCCTACCATTTCTTCTGTCTTTCCATCACGTCTTTTATCGCCTCTTCCTCTGCACGTTCTTCTCTGCCTCCCACGCAATCCTCTGCAGTGCCCCACTCCCACACTTGCTCACGGTAACATTTAACAGTGTAATTAATCAATGCAGCACAGGCAAATCGGGAGGAATCTGCTCTATTTTTAATAGTCCTGTCACTGCGTGAGCAAACAAAGAAAAAGTGTGGAGATGAAGAGAATGAGAGAATCCAGCGGGCAACAGGTGACACCGCTCATCAGGCGACAAGGGGGTAAGATCACAAACATGCACATCAAAAATTATGTACTGCGAGCATTCCTTTTTTCCAATGGTTTCATCTCAGTGGTAAAGACTTGCAACTTTTCCTTGGGTGATCAAAGCAGAGCAGGGCTTTGACAAGCCACCAGTGGCAGTTTTTCATAACAGAAAAATGTGTATTTGCATGGAAGAGACAATGTAACAGTGGTGTGTACTGAAACCTCATTGAGAAAGATGAAGAGAAACAATATATTATGCAAGCCAGGGCATAAATTACAAGCCGGCCATACGGCCATGGCCGTCAGTGCCCTGCTATTTGGCCGTGATGCCTTTATAACTTTTGCAAATCTTTAGGCCATTGTGGCCGGACTGCCCTTTTACTTTGACTGACATGCCTGCAAGTCAAACCTGCTGTGACCCATCGACTTGATTGGACATTTTCTTCCTTTATGTTGTTACTTATTGGTTTTGTCGCGCCACTCGCACAGTTATATCAACCGTAAACAGTCTCAGATTAGAATTGTGACCACAGCTGACAACTCATGTAAGCAGACTTATCCTTGATTGATCTGTCGAAAACTCTCTTTCCATGTCCAGGGCATCAGCAATGAAGTAATTGAATATGATTCTACTTACAGCAAGATACCGTTATTATTTGCTAGCTTGCTAACTGATTCCTCTTAGCTGTATGGAATCAAGATAGCGTTGGTGATTTATATTTTTATTTTTCTTGTAAGCAAATTTATCCTTGATCTGTGAAATAGCCCAATTCTCTCTTTCTGTGTCCAGGCCAGTGTCTTTCTAAATCATGCTTAGTTGCTACAATTAAACAATACTACAACAATAGTCACTGAATAGCCTACGATTCTACTTACTGAAAGATAATACAGCCTATTGATGCCGATTAGCTTGCCAAGTAGGCTACGCTAACATTATTATTAGCTAGCTTGCTAAATGTCTGATTCATAACTAATATCCAGTTTCTGATCAATAACAGAGGACTTTGCCAAGTCATTGCCAAGTTTTTAAGAGAAATGGAGAACTATGGAGAAAAAAATACTCACGTATACATACCTTAAAGTTCAAAACTTATATAGTTTTGTAACTACAATCAAATACAATTAATTATTTTCCTAACATTGGACGATATCGCCTACATTGCCTAACGTTATGGTATAGATGCCAGTTTTGAGCCTCTCCTGAATTTTGTTGAGCAGATTTGTATTGAGTGTCTCATTAGTCACATTAAAATGTATTTGATTTTGAGGGATTTAAGTTTCCTTGGCCCTCTAGGCCAGTGGTTCCCAAACTCGGTCCTCTGGGACCACTGTGTATGCTGGTTTTCGTTCCAACCACAATTGCAATCCCGGAATTTTAATGTTGTCAATTGTTCTTAATTAGGTGTTTGTCATATTTAGAGGGATTATTTACCCTCTTAAGCCACATTATGTTAGCAATAGCTATGCATGTCATTAATAATAAAAGTGCAATATTCTCATTGTGCTATATTGCAAATAATTACAAAAAGGGGCAACAAAAAAAAACATTTTTTAACTGACCAAATAGATTTTATTGTATTAAATAAAATTAAAGACTGAGGTGAATCAATAGGCTCCTAATTGGTGAAATTGTGGATATATGGCCACTAAAACTAACCATTTGATAAATAATGAAAAAAAGACAAAGAAAATGATAACGAGCCAAACTTGCAGTGTTAATACATTTAAGAAAAACTTGATGAGGGAACTTAAAAACTCACGTTTTCAACTACCTAATTAGGAGACAATTGATTCACCCCAGTCTTTAATTTGATCAGTTTAAAAAAAATGTTACCTATTTGCAAAACAGCCCAATAAGCACAGTAGGAACATGGGAATTTTTATTCTTCTTGGCATGCATAGCTATTTCTGACATGATGTGGCTTAAGAGGGTAAATAATCCCTCTAAACATGAAAAGCACCTAATTAAGAAAAATGAACAGCTTGTTAGGATTTTGGGATTGCAATTGTGGTTGGAACGAAAACCAGCATACACAGTGGTCCCCGAGGACCGAGTTTGGGAACCACTGCTCTAGGCTACATGTTGCCGTGGTGCAGCACCATGTCTGATTATTACCAACGGAAACCCTGTGAAGTAACTGTCAACGCAGGTGGAGGTATTCTTTTCGCCAGTGAAGTGTATTGCTTGTTAAACGTTTTAATTTTCCAGAACTTTGCTATACTGTTTGTGTAGGCTAATGGATCCGTTAACGCTCCACTATTTCAAATGGCCGAACTTGCAATGATAACAATCGATGTGCAAACATTCTATTTACCGAGATTATTGTCATGGTTGGAACAAAATTTGCCTTATAGGAACAGTGGACCGGATCTGTCCATTTTATAACATGAGTTCACACTGCTGTTTTCTAAAAAAATATTGACACCATGCAACCTCTTTTGTGTAATAAATGTCATTGATTGCGTTCTCTTTTGTAAGTAGGTTATAAGAGGTAAGGGTAATTAAAAATATATATAGGCAAGTAATAAGACCTACTGTAATTATTTGAACCATATATCCACACTTTTAGCAGGGTCTAAAACCTGCATCTGGTTGATGGCCTTAGTGCCCCACCAGGTGGCCTTGTTGCCCCTGTAAAATCAATGATTCTTGAAGGCCATATGGCCTTGCCCCCAAAATGTTGAAATTTAAGGCCTGATGCAAGCAATCATATAATCAATAAATCTGTGATGGTGACATGTTGCATTAGGTCTGTCAGTTCCCCTGGTGTATATCTGGGTGTGCATGAAAATGTTTGTGGTGAATTGAATACAGATTATACAGAAGATACTTAAAAAACTGATTGTAAAGGGGCTGAAAAGTACATTAGAAAAAAAAATTTATCACAGAGGAATGTATCCACTGCACATCCACCATAATAAACTATAATAAAACAAATCTCAAGTCAGATATAAAATCTGCATTGAAAAAACGTCAGGATTATATGGGTATGGTCGGGAACCTCCCGCCACCCCACCTTCCACCTCAACTCCTCCCAAAACATACCACCCACAACTAAAGAAAGACATCTGGCTAGCGTGGCAACAGCTACATCTATCTATGTATGGGCCCAAAGAGCAGCCTTAACCAGCTGTAATAGACAAGGAAGAGGAGCGACCAAATCCCCGTTCAGTACAAAGTTTTACGGAATGTTGAGTTTTAGTGAGTAACCTTAGCTAATGTTACTGCTAGAAAACTAGCAAAACCTTATGAATTCAACAATAAACCCCAGAACTAGGCTACTGTCCTACATAGACTAATGTTGCAGCTTCAAGCTCTAACAGCTATAAACAATGTTGATAAGAGCAGGCCGAGCAGCGCAGATGGAAAACAAATGTTAGGCTCAGATTAAAGAGGCTGTTTCAGCGGGACAGACTTTTATTTGCCTGAGACCACAGGAGGAAATATGCAGGGAGATTAATGACCAATCATGTCAGGTCCTTCATGACATCACGACGACCGGTGTCCAATAGGTCAGAACTGGGTAATAATTTAAACTCCACCCTGTTTAATCCCCACATCGGTATAGATGGAAATGGATAGACCGACAGGTCAAGATTGCAATGCAATTGATTTTTCGTACTGGTGCTGATGCTTAATACATACAATAATAACCCCATATAATGTAGTCTGAAGCCAATTATGGATTTGCCTTTACAGCCTCTTTAATTAATTTGTTCAAATCTATGAATTCTGGAATGTTATGCAGCTTGCTTTATCACATGTGCGTCCCATGTGCATAATTCATTGTTTCACAGTACTGTCAGTTGGTTTGAGTTCCTCGTCCTCATTACACATACACATTCATTACTTATTTGTATTGCCAAGGCAACCATGCATGTTTTTGCAGGATACCATGTTGCAGCGCTATGTGTGTCTTCTGTGTGTCAGTGCATGTTTGTCTATAAATAGTATTATGAGGGAAATATCAGGAACTTGAATGTCAGAAAGAATTGTGTCAAACAGAAAATGATATTTTTCCTTTCCAGCTGTTCCAGTATATCTACCCTTTACCCCACAGCTGCCCATGATGGGGGCTGAGTTAGTCTAGCCGAGGTGGGTGGCCAGTCATCTTTGAGCCAGAGGAACCGTGGGCTGACATTCTGCTTTTAATGAGAGCTGGCGTGACCTTACTCCCATCTTTCTGAGAAGGCATGATGCCTCAGCACACCACAGTTTTAGGGGGGAGGGTTCCCATATCCCACTGTGGTTTTTTACAGTCACTGTTTTGCTCCATTGCCCCTGCTGGGACATTACAAGCCAATACCGTCTCTCCAAGGCCAACACATGGGTCTGCATGTGATAACTATGGTCATTTGGATGTCACAACATTTATTTGATGGCAAAATGTCAGTGCAAAATTGTTTGATTGTCAATTTATTGAGGACAGTTGCACCCCTGCTACTTATGCAACTGCCAAAAATACCACCTACAGAAAATTAATACCAGCACTACCTCTAAAGAAAGAAAAAACTCTACTGTTGTGCTGCTGTGCTATCATTGATAGCCCAATATCTTAAATAAAAACAGCTTACTTACTTTAATGTCACTGACTGTGCAGCAGAAAGATTATTATTATCATTATTATTATTATAGAAAATGAATAACATTGCAAAGTAGTATAGCAATGGCAAAGCAGTAGTATATTAAAGTGAGAACAAAATAATAAAACCAACCCCCCCCCGGTACTTCTCATCTATAACTACATTAACAACGTATCTATGTCTGTGAGCTGTGGTCTCTTTTCAGTGTCCAGTGAAAGTGTGACCAGTGTCTCTTTTCTTTTACAAAGCTTCGCACCGTGTAAGACCTTGCAAGAGTACCACCTGTGATCTCTTTGTTAAAAATATTTTTCAAATATACTCTATCGGTACTTTAGTACACAACCACTAAACTTATTTTCTTTGCTTTGTTCATCCAAAAGGGTGCAAGGGAAAGTAAACTTCTGTCCTTCTTTTTCATAATTTAAGTATCTGAACTACAAATCACTCTTAGATTGCAATATTCCTGTTATGCCCAATGAAAAGTGTATTCTAAGGCAACGGGTATAATGAGACACTAAAAATCTTACCTTCAATATATGTCTGATGATTGGTAGCCAACTTTGAATCAGACAAGTTAAATGTTAAAATAGTGCGGATGGGAGTGTGGAGTGGGGATGGGAGTGTGGTGCGGGGATGGGAGTGTGGAGCGGGGATGGGAGTGTGGAGCGGGGTTGGGTGGGTGGAGCGGGGGGTGGGTGGGTGGAGCGGGGGTGGGAGTGTGGAGCGGGGGTGGGTGGGTGGAGCGGGGATGGGAGTGTGGAGTGGGAGTGTGGAGCGGGGGTGGGTGGGTGGAGCGGGGATGGGAGTGTGGAGCGGGGATGGGAGTGTGGAGCGGGGATGGGAGTGTGGAGCGGGGTTGGGTGGGTGGAGCGGGGGTGGGTGGGTGGAGCGGGGGTGGGAGGGTGGAGCGGGGGTGGGAGTGTGGAGCGGGGGTGGGTGGGTGGAGCGGGGATGGGAGTGTGGAGTGGGAGTGTGGAGCGGGGGTGGGTGGGTGGAGCGGGGATGGGAGTGGAGCGGGGATGGGAGTGTGGAGCGGGGATGGGAGTGTGGAGCGGGGATGGGAGTGTGGAGCGGGGATGGGAGTGGAGCGGGGATGGGAGTGTGGAGCGGGGATGGGAGTGTGGAGCGGGGGTGGGAGTGGAGCGGGGATGGGAGTGTGGAGCGGGGATGGGAGTGTGGAGCGGGGATGGGAGTGTGGAGCGGGGGTGGGAGTGGAGCGGGGATGGGAGTGTGGAGCGGGGATGGGAGTGTGGAGCGGGGATGGGTGGGTGGAGCGGGGATGGGAGTGGAGCGGGGATGGGAGTGTGGAGCGGGGATGGGAGTGTGGAGCGGGGGTGGGAGTGGGGAGCGGGGATGGGAGTGTGGAGCGGGGGTGGGTGGGTGGAGCGGGGGTGGGTGGGTGGCGGGGGTGGGTGGGTGCAGCGGGGGTGGGTGGGTGGAGCGGGGGTGGGTGGGTGGCGGGGGTGGGTGGGTGCAGCGGGGATGGGAGTGTGGAGCGGGGATGGGAGTGTGGAGCGGGGGTGGGTGGGTGGAGCGGGGATGGGAGTGTGGAGCGGGGGTGGGTGGGTGGAGCGGGGGTGGGTGGGGTGGCGGTAGACATTGAGACTGGGAGAGAATGTGCTGCTCTTTGACTTTGACTTTTTCCCATTTAAAAATGGGAAAGTGACAAGGGGAGAGATAAAACTCTTAATGCCTGCCTGTGTCGATCCCCATGAGGGCCAGGAGAGTGGCAGGCAGCCCTGATGCGCCGTTAGAGAGACTGAGCCATATGTCACTCACTGCAGTCCTGGGCCAATTAACAGCTTTCCTCAACCTCACGCCACCCATTAATCCAGTAAAAGTAGATCCGCTCCATTGAACATGGGCCGGAAGTCACTGCCGTTTGACATTACATCTGAGAAACTGTCTGCTTTTCAGCCAAAACGGTGATCACCCTCTATTGACCCTTCTATAAAGGTCTGTATATGGTGGCCTATTCCATGTTGTGATCAACTTTCAAGCACACACACTTACTCCCTGCGTGTTATTTTCTCTCCTTTGCAATCAGGCCTTCAATCCTTTATTTGCTGCCTGTCCCCCTGTGTCACATGCAGCCCCTGTCTATTTCGGCTCATTACAGGAGATGGCCAATGGAAATCAATGGGACAATGCCCACAACCCTCTGGGGGAAATCCAGCCCCTGTCAATACGGTGTCAGAGCGAGCTCCAAACTGGATGGCCCCGCGCCTCACCATGCCTCCTAACGAGAGAGCGGGAGACATGACAAACCCTCAGGGAGAATAGGCCGCACGGTTTTTCAAATAAGATCCTCCATCCTCAGGGGTAGATGGAGGCCTTGCAGGTTTGCAAAGTTCAACTTTTCAAATCTCAATCCGAAAGGAGGCCACCCTGTCCGTCAGCCTGACAAGAGACAGTCAAGCAAATGGGGTGTCAGTCACACTCTGTAATGTGTGTGTGTGTGTGTGTGTGGGGGGGGGGGGTGTTTTGGAGTGAACACGACAGCCTTTTCATTAGAATCCTATAACTTACAAATGCATAGCGGTGTGTTCTTGTGGAAACTGTAGTCTCTATACAACTGGTCTGAAATACCTGCAGAGAAAATAACACAAAAGCATCTTCAAAAAGTCTCCATTTGTATGTTGTCACTGGCAAGGTTTGCATTGTGTCCTCATTTCATGCTGTTGCACAGTGCTAGGTGTGATCATCGTGTTGAGTGTTTATTGGATAAAATACACCCAGACATATGATTCTATACTAGCTAACAGCTGTTGTGTTCATCGTTCTTCATATTTATGAGGTGAGAAAGGAAACTGAATACAGGCCAGTGCCTGTAAGATATTAAAAAATTATAATATCCCAACACTGGGCTTCATCAAGTCAGGTCAGAGAGGGTTAGATTCACATAGTCCATCATAATAAAAAAGGGCCGTTGGGGAAGAGCACCGTCCACATGCTCATTACAAGCCGCAACGTCGGTGGGTTTGAATCCGGCCTCACAATCTTTGTTGCATGTCTCTGCTCTCTGCTTTGTGCTGTTCAATAAAAAAAGCTGAAAAGCCCTAAAAAATGTTTTAAAAAAGAGCTGCCATGAGCAAGGCCAATGGGTAACTATCCATGTATACCTCTCTCCATAAGGTAAGCACCTTTATAGCAGCGATAAGCAACATCTGGGCTAGATCCTGAGGTAGGGAACAGGTGGCGATCCCCATCTTTAAGAAAGGGGACCGGAGTGAGTGTTCCAATTACTGGAGCATGGGCGTAGGAAGTAGGGATCAGCAGGCAGTGAAAGCTTTTCTTTGATTTAAATAAGAATAAACTTAAATTGATTGATTATGAATATGTCTCCTTCTATTCAACGTTCATTGCTAGGGATAGCTGCTACATTATGCAAAGGATGTGCTTTGCCTTGTCTGTTCTGTAATGATGATGATGTCTCTGTACGCACTTACTGTACGTCGCTTTGGATAAAAGCGTCTGCTAAATAAATGTAATGTAATGTAATGTATTCATAGTTTTCAGTCACGTGACTGCTGCGGAGCCCTGGCGGGCAAAACAACGTTCCAGAATGCGGACGGACACTGGAAACCCCATAGAGCTACCGCAGAAGCCTGTCAAATTTCCTTCTTTTGCAACACACGTGTGTTTAGATCACTTGTCAAAAGACGAAAAACAAAGATACGCAAACAAACTAAGCGTCTTAGGTAGGCCTACGTGTGACCCATATACAGCACCCGCTGCTTTATTTAAATTATTAAAAACCGCGAAGTCGCTGCTGTACTTCGGTGACGTTTACATTTATCTTGTTGAGAATCCATCCCCTTACACTGCCGCGAAGATGAAAGCGTACAAAAGTACAGACAGTTATCTGTACTTTCGATCTGGATGGGTCAATAATGCTGTTGTTTGGGAGGTGAAGGACAATAAATTCTTCATCGTCAAAGCGAAGGTGAGTGCTAATTAGCTAACGTGAGCTACCTAACGTTGCTTGCATGGGTGGTCAGTGTAACGTTAGTCAGCTAACGTTACTGCAGTTAGCTTTTCTAGGGCAGTAATATTTTGGTTAAGATAACACAACATATTGTGACATACATGTAATATAAACTTTTTTCCATTGTCAGGTAAACCATTCCTACAGCTTAAATGACCCGCCATTGACAGCCTGGGTAGCTGTAGAGAAGGAGGGATTCACAACATCCTCCTCTCTGGGTTTTCCTTGTCAGACGGGATTCTGTACAAACACAATCCAGGCTTGTCTCCTCTTCGGTTAGTGCATCCAATTGAACAACAACTATCCGGCATTTTGGCAAACTTTTGGGAAAAGCGGTGTTGTCGTTGGCGGGCAGTGGAAGGTGGGCGGCTTTTTGCCCGCCAGGTGGGCGTTCCCATAGGGCTGTGACATCACGTGAAAACTATGCATATGTCTGACTGTGTGGTCCGCTAGCGTTACAGTAGCTTAGCCTACAGCCGCATCCCTCCATCTCTGTTGCGGCATCTGAGCGATCCTTCTCTGCGTTACGCAGACTGAAGACCTGGCTATGCAAAATAGGCATCATTTCTATGGGGGATGCATCCCCCTTCAATGTCTGAGAAGGCCTTTTCTGCCGCCCTAACCCCCCCCCCAATGTTACATTGGAACTGGGTAGGGCATACAGTAGCCAGGGCACTGCCCTTCTCCCCCAAACTACAGAAATATTAAAGACAAACTATAATCACTTTTACATCCAGACTTTCACAACCAAACGCGAACTTGGCACAAGAAAATAAAAAAACTTATGGTAATGTCCAATTACAGAATTTCAATGATATACCCTCAGTTCAACAAACATATCGGCTTCATGGTTACTTTAAAAAATTGATATAGCCTCCAACCATGTCATAGGATACTTGTGCAGACAATGTATTGCAAATACAAGGCTATTATTAATGATAATAATACTAATAATCTGTGGTAAGCTACTTTCTTTGGCAGTAGTTTTGTCTTCTTTTCTGATGTGCAAAGATTGCAGGGAAATATGCCTGTGTGGTCTATGGCATGTGTCTATTTTTTATCATAAAAATATGAAAATCGCACAATTATCTCCATGCAAAAAAAATTTAACATTTTTAAGTTACCAACATGTTTCGGTAGTATGCCTTCATCAGGGTGTAGTGAAAAATAGCATGAAAATGTAAACTATACCTATACCCTGATGAAGGCATACTGCGGAAACATATTGGTAACTAAGGGCCAGATTCAGAGATGGCCAAGTCATGCGCTTAAGTGCCTCTCCTGCGCGGATTGAACACGAGCTGACTTACGCTGTATTCTAACTTGTGTTGCGCTGGTGCTTATCTCAAAATGTGAGTGGTACAGGGCATGATATTCTAATTACCTGTTTCTTGTACATGCCCCCCGGGTTGCCAGGTATCTACTAAAAAAATGTTTTTGGGGTTATGCGTTTTCAACATGTCAGTGACAGTGCCTTTAATAACCGCATTTGCCTTTAGGAAAATCCTGCTTTTGCGCATCATAGTTGCTCTTGCGTGATGGGGTATGCATGCAGTGAACGTATTAATACATCACATTGATAAAATGATCATAGCTTCTATTGATGACTGGGATATACCCGTCACACAATCAAAAGAAATCATCACTGGACAGTGGTTGCATGCAATATTATTACAAATAAATTGTTGGATTTACTGGAAAAAAAGATAGAGAATTTTTGGTTTAAATTTTTTTAACGATTTATCTAATAAAGTCATGTAGCCTACAGTGGTTGAACACAATAGCCTAAATGCAACGTCTTCGACTTAATAATTTTGGAGAAGCTGTGCTGAGACAAATCATCTCTCCGTCAAAGCGAATATAATCCAGACACTGTCTATCAATTAATCCGTCTAATATGTGTCTGGTATGATATACCAGACGGTCAATCATAGCCTACTTTTACGTATTTTTCTTTTTTGACAGCTCTCTGATAATTACAAGTTAGCTATGCAAAGGAAAATATGACCAATATTCTAATATCCATTTATGCGAAAAAAGATGCTGTATTTTTCATAATAATCTATTGGCGGCGCTAGACATAAACAACCTTTTTTTCCGAACAAAGTGAAAACTCTGAATACACAAATCTTGAACAACTTGCAGACATGCCTCATTTTCATCAAATCTCCATCCCGCACGTGTAATGCCGCGTAATCGAACGGTTACGATGGTAACATGTTTTATGAGTTCCGGATGACTATTAGGGTCGCCAACCACGAATAAACCTTCCAGGTATCCGATGCATCGAGACTCTTATGTCAACATTTGTCATGGACATGACACACACGTAGTGACATAATTCCTCCCTATAAAGGGAGGCGCGGAAATCCTCTGACCCTTTTCTTGCCCTTAAAGGGTCCGGAGTGACCATGACCCCTAATGGTCATCCCGAACTCATAGAACATGGTTACCGTCGTAACTGTTCATTCTATTTAATTCTTTCGACCATTAGGGTCATCAACCATGGATGACTAATACCCACAGTGTCAGGAGGGATCGTCATACCTTTAAGTGGATGCCAAGGCCGCCGGCAGGATGGTTGCACCGACCGTTGAACCCGGCGCCACGTTGACGTTGTAGAACCCTGCACAGCTAGACCAATGAGGGAATAGCTGGAGGGGAAGGAGTAAATATGTTTGTCCTCTGCTGTTGTGATGTAAATAAAAGAGTTTAGTGATTTATCCTCCGTTCATGAATATATTACATGTACATTTAAGAAGATACTGAGTCCGTCGCCATGAGTCAGATATGAATGCGCTGCTCCATATCCCGCTTAAGACAGGCCTGAAACGGATCAGTATGAGTCTTATTCTCCGTTCGTAAACGGGGCCATGTTGTCATCACGGATATATCCGACCTATCGTCCACATGCCAATATTCTAATGAGAGCATTAGAACACTCACACAGGAGCTGAACGACACATCAAATATATCTATGATCACAAACAGTAAGCGTAACAGTTACAATTGGTTTACTCGTAATTATTAAAATAGAATTTAGAATTTACTTTAATCATGCGTGAAGCTCAGAGTGGTTACACTCGACTCGTCCATGTATGCCACCATTACTCAATATATGCTCCCGGGATTAACACTATTGCCGAATCTCGGTTCGGTGGAGAAACTCAGAGGTTGGGGTCTGGCTAACACAATACATGTATTATATTTTACATCGATAGTTGCGAGCCTAGGTTAGCGCGCACTAAATGGGCTCCTTAAGGCGAATTTGACAAGAACCGACGTAAAAACGTCCATGGGCTCTCCACGTCAAATTCCCAGAGCCGTACATTCACTAAACCTGTTAATGACCGACCTTAGCCGCCTACCAACTTAGAATCTCCACTTTCTGTACCCCGCCACTGATCAGTTGGTCATTGGTCAGAATTTTCCCCGAGTATTCAGTCGTAATTTAGGCTGAAAGGGTAAAAAATGGATTAAAGTCATGGAGACCACGCAAGTTAAAATAATAAGAATTTATTCACAGGCAGGTAGGTTATTATCTTAAAATTAGGTCAATTACAAAACATAGAAATTAAGAATAGAAAACACAGAGTAAATATCTTACCGGCCTGCTTCAGCTACACACACACAGAAATCTGCACAGGTGTGGGAAATCGAATTGCGATATTCCCAGATAGTCTTGTCTCCCTTTCTTTTATGCCAAATCATTCGTTTGAACCAGGCAGCAGTGTCATAAATTAACCTGGAGGTGTGATCGGATCTGGAATTTAGACTCCCACTGTTTGGGGGTTTGCTGCGTAGGGTAAGGGGAAAAAGGAATTGATTACCAGAGAGGACATTCCAGTGTTAGTTTTTCCTGAGTTATGGAAACTAGGTTTCACTAAACTCCATTTGGTATGAAATGTATCTCATTAGATTCCTTGATTTTACCAGATTACATCCATACCAAACATCTTACCATTAGGATTATTATTCTGGAATTTAGCTCAGATTAAGTCTTATTATGTTACAGTTGTCATGAAAATTCCCTTCTGATGAACCATTTTACATGCAATTCCTGTTACTACTACATAAGACATAATGTAACAATATAAGGATCACATGTGTAATGTTTGTAAGTTGTACCGGGTCTGTTGACCATCTCAACAGAAGTTTTAGAGTCCTGTTCCAGGAGAGAAGTAAAGGGTGTAATCACAAAGATGCCAACATGGGGGCACTGTGGTATTGTCCGTAGTAAATCCCATAGGACTGACCACGTGTGAAAATGTCACAGATGGTCGGGTAGGACATTCCTTGCGCCACCACCCCTGTGCCATAAATGCCCCTACATCACACATACACAACCATGACACCGTCCAACTTCCTCACAGTCCTTTCCCACTTTGATCCTTCGAGCCTCAGGTGAGAACAAATGGCTTGAACTTCCCCCCTGAAGGAAGTCCGAAGAGCCTATTGTTCTATCACACGGCTCTCTGGTCCTTTGAAGTATCTTCACACATGGCAGCCTTTATTCCCCTCCTACAACGTGATAGAATTTTGAGAATGTGCAGGGGGACACCCATGTCGCCGCATCACAAATCTCTTTGAGCGGTACGCCATCCAGGGCTGCCCATGAAGTAGCCATACTTCTTGTAGACCTACCCTGGATATTCATAGGCAAGGGCTTAGCACTAGCCTCATAAGCTGTGGCTATCGCCTTCACTACCCAGCGGGAGAGGCTCTGGGCCGAGAGCGCTTTCCCTTTGGTTTTACCGCAGTAAACAAATAGTTGCCCTGTACGTCTGATGAAAGCGGTAGCTTCGACATAGCGTTGCAGGACATACCAACTGTGCGTCCCCCAGGTCCTTTCCTTGTGGGGGCGAAGTGCAGCGAGCTCCATCGGCTGGTTAATGTGAAATGCCAAAACGACTTTTGGGAAAAAAGATGGATTGGGCCGCAGTGTGACTCCTGAGTCAGCCGGCCTCCACCTCAGACACTCTGCAGTGATAGAGAGAGCGCAGAGCTCAACAACGTGCCTAGCAGATGCCATTGCTAGCAGGAATGCCCTCTTAAAAGAAAGCCATTTAAGGCTGGTCATTTCGAGCGGTTCATAGAGCTGACCCGTGAGTGCTCGCAACACCCAGGGGAGATCCCAGGAGGGAGCTACCAGGGACCTTGCAGGTCTCAGCCGCTCGGCACCCTTCAGGAACTGGCTGACAAGGTAATGGCTCCCTGCAGGCTTGTTGTGCACCCAAACATTCCTGCTGGATATGGCAGCAGCATACGCCTTCAGTGTGCTGGCTGCCTTGCCGTTATCAAGTAAGGATTGCAAATAATCCAGTAATACGGGAATTGGACAGTGTACAGAGTCCGCACTTTCCCGTGAGCACCACGTGCCGAACAGTTGCCACATATATCCTTCTTCGTCGAGGGCGCTCTGGAGTTAAGTAGCATCCATAGGACGGGGGAACCGCACCCAGTTATCAAATGGTCTGGCTCCTCAGTGGCCATACCCAGAGCTTCTTCTTGTCTGGTCGAGGGTGCCAGACAGAGCCGCTCTGTTGCGACAGCAGATCCTCCCAGAATGGGATTTCCCAGGGCAGATTGCAAACAAGGCAGAGGATCGTTGGAAACCAGGGTTTCATCTGCCATTTGATGGCTACCAGCAAGAGCTCATGGTGGCCCGTGCTGACCCTGTGCAGGATTGCCCTGACCAGTGGTAATGGTAGAAAAGCGTACAGCATGCCATTCGGCCATTCGTGCGCTAACGCATCCATCCCCAGAGGACTCGAATGCTCGTTCATCGAGAACCACCGGGGGCAATGACTCCTGAGAGGCGAACAGGTCTGTCTGAGCCTGGCCGAACCATTGCCATATCTCCTCCACCACCTCGGGGTAGAGACGCCATTTGCCGGGGCGAAACCCCTGGCGAGAATATCTGCTGTCCCATTCCAAACACCTGCTAGGTGTATGGCACGAAGAGAGGCAAGCCAATTTTAAAAGACACTCTGTCAATTTCAAGGACTGGCGGGACCTTACTCTGCCTTGATGATTTAAGTGGTACACTGTTGAGGTGTTGTCTGACCTCACAACCACATGCTTGCTCCATAGCACGGGCAAGAAATGCCTTAGTGCTAGAAACACTGTTCGGAGTTTGAGCACATTGATGTTGTCTGACTGATGTGGTCGGGACCATAGCCGCTGAGCTGGGCGGTGCTGGTAGACAGCCCCCCAACCGGTCAGTGAAGCGTCCGTTGTTATTACCACACGTCGTGATGGTATAACACCCATCCGGACCCCTTTTCCTAGGAAGCTGACTAGTCGCCATGGGCGGAGTAGCTGACAAAATTGACGCGTCACCCTGATTTGAGTGTGACGGTCCCATTTGGGGTGCAGCGACATGGCATTCAACCATATTTGAAGTGGCCTGGCTGTCAGGAGTCCGAGAGGCACGACTGCTGAGGCCGCCGTGATTAGGCCCATAAGCCTCTGAAAAACCCTCATTTCGAGGACCCAGTTCACTCGGAACTGATACACCGCGTCGAGCATAGTAGTTATGTGACGGGGCGTCAATGATGCCTTCATGCTCTTTGAATCGAGGAACAGTCCAATGCACTCGATGGACTGTATCGGTACCAGCTGGCTCTTGCCATAGTTAACGCTGATGCCCAGTCTGGCAATATGTTCCAACGTCTGGGCAGTGTGTGTGAGCGCCATACCATATGATTCGGCACATATCAGCCAATCGTCTAGGTATGGCATAATTCGCAGCCCCCTCAGCCGGAGCCGTGTATTTACTCATACAGCGAGTAAATACACGGGAGCCAGAGACAGACCGAATGGGAGGACACTGAATTTGTATGCCTGACCTCGGAATGGAAAGCGTAGGAAACAACGATGCTCCACGCAGATAGGGATGTGGAAGTATGCGTCCTTCGAATCTACAGCCGTCAACCAATCCCCTGGTTTCACGGTGTGTACAACGTCCGATATCTAGAGCATCCGGAAAGTGTATCGTTTTAGATACGTATTCAGGTCTCTCAGATCCAGAGCCGGTCTGAGGAGACCATTCTTTTTCAGTATTAGAAAATAGGTTGAGTAAAAGCCACTGAGCCGTTCTGAGAGAAGCACCAGTGACACAGCGCCTTTTTTTTAGGAGGTCTGTAATCTCCTGTCCCAGCTTTCTCGACTGGGCGGGGTCCAGACCGCGTGTGCATCTGACCCTGGAAAATATTTGTGGCTGCTGGTTGAACTGGAGGCGGTACCCTTTTGAAATCGTAGCCAAAGCCCACGAGTCTCTCGTGAGGGCCTCCCAATTTGCCAGCTGGTCTCGGCGATACTGTCCCACCATCGGCCCCGTGGCTTCATGCCTATTTAGGGCCCTGTTTAGGGGGTTTGGGGGGGTGACGGTCAGCCTGCCGTCCCCTATCCTGACCGCCAAATGGACCCACAGGGTCGAGTCGTGAGTCCAATGCCGGTACACGGGCGGACGGACAACAAAGAGTTCTCCTGCCATACGAGGGTTGTGCCTCACCTCTAGCCATCGGTTGGGACTAACGACTGAGCCAAGCATACCTGACGCCGAGTCATCATGAGCAAGGACATTACTCGATCCGTTGCTCTGCATTGTGGCCTAGGGCAGCGGGCATCTGCCCATGTCGTCTCCTGTAGGGAAACTACCAGTGCCGCAATGGCGGGTTTCACTGAGGGCATTTAGTCCAACCCATGGACCCCAGCGTCCGACATGGATGCAAATGTCCTACAGTCTTTGGGCACCCGCTGTAACCGGGGCGTGATTAACATTTACTTCGCTCTGCCAGAAAATCGTTCGATGCTGGCATGGCAAACTGCACCCCCTGGGGGGGCTGTCGCTGAAATCTAGATGTCTCCATCGTGCTAGCCTGAGGCATGCCGCAGCCCATGCGCGCCAGGGCTGCATGGAGAATGGTTTCTAGAGAGGTCGAGTCACCCACTGAACTGTTAGTGGAACCTGAGCCTCCCACCAACCCTCTGTCAGATTGGTCTCCTGTGTCAGACCAACTCTAAGCAAACTGGGTGTTCAATGCCACTGTAGAGAGTGCATCAAACCCGTCCAAAATCGAATCCCTGTATGAATCCTCCTCTGCTGGGAGCCCCTGTTGGGGATGGAGCTGGGGAGCCATTTCTGCTTTCACACGGTCTTCCAGCATCTCCGTCAGTTGTTGCACTGCAGCGCGTAGCTGTGTGACTTCTGTGGATAGGTTGCTACCCCTGTCAGCCTTGACCTTTCTCCATGAAGGGCCCTCAGTGGCGGAATTACCCTTATGTTTGGGGGCAACCTCTGCCGCAGTTGGCGTTCTGCCCGAGGGGGGCATGTGGGACATGAACGCATCCAATCGGGCCTGCTTGTTCTCCAGTGACATGCCCATACAGCATGGGCAGGGGTCTGAGAACGCCTCCTGCAGGTGCCCTAGGCCGAGGCACAGGCAGCACCGGGTGTGCCCATCAGCCATATCCATGGCTCCCCCACATTCCGTGCACGAGGTGCTCATGCCTTAGCAGTATAAAAGAGCACCCTCTGACCCAAACATGGCGGGTGGTCTTGAGTAGGGGGAGCCGGGGCAGATAGTGTAGCGCACATGCTACTTCTGCCACAAAAACCAATCGATGTAGTGTCCATGCTCGGCGATTGGGAAAGTCTTACTGGGGTGCAGTCGCAGCCAGTACAGACTTAGAATCAATCACCGGAGCCGTAGCTCGCAGATTGTAAGAAATCAGATCTCACTGGGGTACATCCATGCTCAGGTTCGATCTGGATAACTAAATGTCTTACTGGGGTGCAGTCGCAGCCAGTACAGACTTAGAATCAATCACCGGAGCCGTAGCTCATAGATTATAAGAAACCAAATCTCACTGGGATACACCCATGCCCAGGTTCAATTTGGAATCAGTGAAAATACAGAAGGATACAAACCTGTACTTGCTGTATACAAACCTGTTCACCACGTGAATACATTACACTTGAGTGAACCAATTAAACACGGCAGCACCGTGTGCCTAACCGCCGCCAATATATGCTAAACGTAATCAACCGTAGTTTTTAGCGTTAGCAGTATAACCAAGAAAACGATATCCGTCTTAAAATAGCCAAGCTATTAGCGGATATCGCATGCAATCGCTTATCCCCGCCTTCGGAGGACGATAAGAATCGTAGCCCCGACCGAAGACACAAAGCGTTTCAGGATTCGCACAAGATACAAACTTCAAACTTCAAATCCAAACTTGTCTCACGTCTCTACTCTGCATCGGAGAGAAAAACAAAGGAGGATTTCCGCATTGATGTGCCTTCCTTTATAGGGAGGAATTACGTCACTACGTGCGTGTCCATGTCCATGTCCATGACAAATGTTGACATAAGAGTCTCGAATGAGAATGACCATGCCTATTAATTTTGGCGGTGAAATTGAACTAGTGTTAGCTAGTTTTGGCAGTGAAATTTGAACATCAGTCAGGTAGTATAATCCGGAAGATAGCAAAGATAAGCCTCGACGAAGCGAATCAAATTTTTAATATCATCACAGATTTTTTATATTTAGGGATAAAAGGGTAGTCAATTGGGAGACACACAAAATGTGAAACGGAAAGTGTCAAAATTTTCTATTACAATACTTTTGTGTCAGTTTAAACTTTTAGGGCTCTATTTTCCAGCTGGCACACGGCGTGTGGCGAGCTGTCATAGTCAACGGCGCAGCACATGGCGCACTGGGCGTGGCTACTGAATTTAGCAATTTTCCGACAAAAAGCGAGGAGCGCCCAGCTCACAGCTGCCTGCAGTGGAAGATGATAACGTCATATCTATTTTGCATTAATATTGCAAAAAGATTTATACTATCAATGAAATGATGCATTTGTTTCACAGGGGAATGTCTACAAACTACAGTGCCGTGAAAAAGTTTTTGCCCCCTTCCTGATTTCCTCTTTTGTTGCATATTTCTCGCACTGGATGTTTTCAGATCTTTAGACAAAATATAATATTGATTTTAGGGAACCTGAGTGAACAAATGACACATTTTTTACTTATTTCATTTATTTAATGAATAAAAAATCCCAACACCCATTTCCATTGTGTGAAAAAGTAATTGCCCACTTACACTTAAAGGTATACTATGTAGTTTCATTGTAAACAACTCGTTCTTTGTTTACATTCAAATTTTCTCCCCAAAAAACATTGTATGTGTCCTTGTGGTCTAATAAACATGTTGAATGTATTTCCTACCTCATAAGTCGTTCGCAAAGTGTTTTTTTGTTAATGTTTTGAATGTTACACTGTTGACATCCCACCGCCATTTTTAAAGCCAGAAACAGCTAAAATGGTGTAAACGTCATGAATGGGCGGTTCCTGCTCATTTGATTGACATGGCCAGGCCATGTGGGCAGGCTTCCAGGTAAACTCTTATTTTAGCTTAGGACCGAAACATGCCTCACGCAAATACGTGAACGTGGATGCTTTGAACTACGTAAAGTTTTTTTTTGCCATGACATTTGTGAAAGACAAGCCAGAGCGTTGCAGCAAGGGACGCTATCGCAGCAAGAACAGTAAACAACTTTCTTGTTCGATCTGTGCTTTCCTCTGGTTTGTCATTCACAAATGTCATGGCAAAAGAAAAACTGTTCGCGTAGCTTGAAGCGTCCACATTCGCGTAGCTATTTGCGTGAGGTATGTTTCTGCCCTTACTCATTAGCAAGATGTTTTCAGCCGAGGAGGTAACAATATCATTATAAAAATAGCGCCCATTACATTACATTATAGTCATTTAGCAGACGCTTTTATCCAAAGCAACATACAATAAGTGCATACAGAAACGTCATCGAAGTAACTACAGAACAGATAAGACAAAGAACACCCTTCCCATAACGTAGCAGCTATCGATAGCTAAGGCTATCTATTGTGGTGATGTTTGTTTATTGTCTATTTATCATGTTTGGCCAAACCTTGATCATGTAAATGGAGACTACATTACATGCTCAAAGCATATAAGTTAGTAGGCAGCGGTGGCTGTAACCTAGTTCGTTTGGTGGATGGCTAGTCTCAGCCTCAGCCGCTTTGACGCACTTCGTACGCATCGTCTGATGCATGGCTTGCATAAGCTGGGTAGGACTGTGGGAAACTGACAGTCAGCACTCATTGGCTAGCAGCACTGTATTTCACTGTAGGCAATCACACTACCTGCAAGATATCAACAATATTGGTTTCCATTTCATCGGGTGCACATGTGGTCACTGCACTGAACTCTCTCCAAGAGAGAATGGGCCTAATTTATCAATATGGTCGTAAAAAATAGGGTATATTTGACGGATCCAGCTTGCGTACAAAATTCTCACGTGTGATTCATCAAACTTGTGTAAATCACTGATCTGAGCGTAAATGTAAGATAAATCAAACTTGATCGTATATTCGGAAAAGGGTGGGGGATATCATTGGGAAAGTGGCCATGTAACGTGATAGAAGACGCTGTGACTTGATTCGTCAAGGTTTTTATCACGTAAGTTGCGACGTTAGGTCTTCTAGGCTAATAAAACTAGATCGGATTTATAGAAAAAATATGAAAACGGTTTTGCTAATGTTACTACAGATTGTTCTCTCTTCAACTGAAACGTTAAATCAGTTGATTACACATATAACCTCCTTTGCTTGTCCACTTATCACGTCCCTGACAGACGATTATTTGCAGCTTGTTAGCTAATGTTAGCTATCTTATCTAGCTAGCTTGTAGCTAACGTTACCTATCTAAACAAATGAAAAACATTAAAGACACTTTCTGATACAGCAGGGGGTATACTACGAACTAAGCAGAACTATTTAGCTGGATAACTGCACCAAGTAAAAGCCGGAACCATCCCAAATCTGGAATAAGGATTGAAGTAGTCTAAAAAGAGCTGTTCCCGGTTTTGCTCAGTGCAGTTAGCTATCCAGTAATCCTAGGCTGCATTCGAATCCTCTGTTGTGTTTATGTGCTTCCCGGCATCCGTAGTCTTGAGGTACTGCTCAAACCAGAGCAGCAATGAATGCTGGTCAATCCCGGGAATTTAAAAAAATAATTTCTAGAGATTGTGATATTATCATTATCTCAATTGAAATCTACAATTATAATTATAATTTAGGAGACTCTAACATCGTTAAAACGCTAATTATGACAGTGCCTCGGATTTTGCTAGCCGTCTATGGGCGTAGACAGGGCGATGCACCATTACATGTCGCCCCCTTCAGCGTTTTTGGTGCTGCTAAAAAACCTGACTTTAGGCCACGCCCACCTTGTTGTTTCTAGTTATCTATATAGTTCGGTGGTTTGAACCAATGTAAGTTAGCTAGGTAACGTTATCCACTCCGACAGTATTTTGCTAGTGATAACGTTCACCCTTGTCTTTGCCCAATTTCGGTCAGACTGCTTCAGTTGATAAAATTTTATTTATCTTCACCTTTGGTGGACTTAACGATGGTGGGATGGGAGCCGGTCGTTTGCTGGTTGACTGGTCCATTTCTCAGCTGCTAGCTAGTGTTACACGAGTTTGCTAGCCCTTTATGTTTGTGCTGTGGGGGGCGGGCCAGAGAGAGGGAAGGCACTTGAAAGCGTGCTTAGACGTCACATCCTTCATTCAGAAAATGCTTTTCCGGGCAAATTCGACCCACAGCCTTTACATAAATGTCTACCCATAGGCTCTTATACGCAACGGAGAAATATAAGAGCCTAACTTTCTTTTCTTACGAGATATTTGTTACAGTGCAGAATATTGATAATTAGGACTGAGCCTAGCCTAGCCTACTATTTACAGTTCTGTAGCCTACAGTGAGTAGTCTACATAGTTTCAAACGAGCTTCACTTTCCATTCATAATAAGCTACAAATACTACAATACTACGAATATTATAGTGTCCACATCAGCATCGCACAGCTGTGTTTATATCTATTCATTATCTACTTATATCTACAAACGGGTGTAAGAAGAATGCAGTAGCCTATCCCCGGGACCACAATGCAGTATAATAACAGCCGTAAACAATTAAAAACAGAAATACATACAGGAATCAGCCTAACATAAAAAATAAAGAGACAATGCACAATAAATGCAAAGTGGCATATGAGCCACGAAAACGGTTTATTGTCTTTTGAATAGGTTATGAATGATCATGCATGCATTGCTTGGGAAAAGCCCCGAAATTAGAAATTAGCCGTGGACTGACACACCCACACAGCAGCTCTCCTCCCACTTCTTTGAATAAAATAAGATAAAGATGAAAAATAATTGAGCATATCAGTTCAAAACAATAAATATCAATAATCTACTGCATGAAACCCTTGTTTCATTTTAACTTTCAGATAAACATGATTGATGCCCCTATGCTTTTGGTATATTGGATTTTTATATATATCACATCTTTTTCACAGAAAATGAATGAATCATTCATTGTTCAATGTGATCTAGCAGAGGTGAATGGCAACCATTAACCATATACATGTATATTGTTTATAGTGTTTGGAATTGACAGAAAGATAATATATATTGAGTATTTTTGCATACAATTTGTGCATTGCTTTAAAATCCCAATAATGTCCTGGGTATATTTGACCTAAGCTAACTGTTGCACAGGTGCTAATAAGTAAACAGAACACAAGGTTTAATTCTTTGTACTATAGAGCACATAAACATGTCACTCTTTGTTCCCATGCACTTTATAAAGTCTGATCCATCTTTTCTGATAGGTCCCCACATCAGAGACAGTACAGGGCCATGCTGAACTCGAGTCTCAGACTCAGTGATACAGTGTCTTCGTCTCCATGGACACAATACTCCCACCTGGCAGAGTGGGCTTTCGTGAGTGATTGTGCATGTAGAGCAGGGGTGCATTCGGAGTGTGTTTTTTTAGCACGGACCGTTGACACTGTAGAGCGCATGTGTGGGTGGGTGTGATATCTCTGACAGTGAATATGTTTTCAGTCCAAAGCTTGTTATTTATAACATAAAGCAATCATATCTGCTGATGATTAAATGGGGATATGTGGTGGGAAACAGAGTAGAGTGAAGGAGGGGCTTTGCACCAGAGCTTGTGGGAAATTTCCTGTTTATGGAATGTTGCGATTGACTTCGCCATAATCCAGTGGTTCTCAAACTTGATTCTGGGGGACCCCTGTGTATGCTGGTATTTGTAACAGTCAATCACTTACACAATTAAGGCTCTTGAACACATGTGTTTAGGTTCTTTCATAATTTTTTCCATGAATTTGTTAACACAATGCAGGTTTGGCTCGTTATCATTTGCTTTGTTTTTGAATTCTTCATTATCTACCAAATGGTTAGTTTTAGCAGCCATGTGTCTGTCCACACTTTAACCAGGTAGGGGTCTATTGATTCACTTCAGTCTTTAATTGATGGAGAGTTAAAATCAGTTTAAAAAAAGGTTTTACCTCTCTGTATGTAATTGTTTGCAATATAGTACAATGTGAACATGGGACTTTTATTCTTCATGGCATGGATAGCTATTTCTGACATAATGTGGCTTAAGAATGTAAATGATTCAAATGATTTTCAAAACATGAAAAGCATAATTTAAAAAAAATATCAGCTTGTTAAAATTCTGGGATTGTCATTGTGGTTGGAAATAAAAACCAGCATACACAGGGGTCCCCTAGGACCAAGTTCGAGAACCACTGCCATAATCAATAGCATTCTAAAGTGCTTGAATGTATTCATCCATTTTCCCAAAGTTTCAATGCAGATCTTCCCTTTGTCTACTTTGTGATAACCCAAATGCAAAACTGTATTGTAAAGTAGTGAAAATATTTATTCCAAGCTAGCCTGAAAGTTTCTTTTGCATACATATATTTCAAGAGACATTAAATGCATGTAAAAACAAGAGACACTAGTGTATGTAAAGATGAAGGTAGTAAAATAGTCTCCAGTCCGGTATTCTTGACCATACTAAGGCTCGGCAAGGGTGTATGGCATCAGTTGGTTGTGGGTACGAAATGCAGGTTCTTAATCCGAGCGCTCCAATATCCATCTGTTGTACAGGGTGTAAAACACTTCAGTCCAGAGCCGGGGGAGGAAAGAGGAGAGAGGAGAGAGGAGGGAAAGGAATGACAGCCTGGCTTCCAGAACTCTGCAGGTAAAGCCCCGGAGCTGTAACTACGCACAGCTCTCATTTGACAGCGTCTCCTATAATGAGCAGTCTTCCTAAAGTGCTCTGCGTATTACCAGGCAAACTTTTCTCGCCCGGAGGAAAAAGAGACGCCTCTCTGGCAGGCCCGGCTGACTGAGACCTCTCAGAGACTTCCCTCCGACGCACACTTTGGTGAGGCTCTCTATCAGATGAGGAGAGACGAATGACTGGCCTTTACTGACTGAGCGGCAGCAAGGGAGATGATCACTCAGACTAATCTGTTTAATTTTTCACCAGCCGCTCCGAGCGCTGTTGCACATTATGTCTAATTTCTTCACTTTCAAACTGAGGCAGTATTCATCACTGACTAAACTGAGTGCATCATGATCTCTGTGGGGACCATGCAGGAAACAACGAATGAGGAAGTGTGTGTGTGTGTGTGTGTGTGTGTGTGTGTGTGTATGTGTGTGTGGGGGGGGGGGGGGGGGGTTTAACATTTCAATTGTTTTAGCATTCAAATTCTTTGTCCGCTCACTCTCTTTTTTAATTGCCATAAATCCCATTAGAAATGTGCTCCATTCAATTGAGTTGAGAGAAAGCGCTTCTTTTCAAAGAGTTGGTTTGTTTGTTCAGACACAGAAAGAAAATACCATCTTGTGAAATGGGCTTATTTTACCCAATGGACAGCTTAACAAATTGCTGCCTCTTTTATAGAAGGACAAATATTTTCTGGTGACCACCGTCCTTTTCCCCTTAGGTTTGTCATGTAAATTTGTTCTCGGACGCCTCGTTTGATTGAGCTGTCATCTCCTCGTCTCTAGAAGTTCAGGTCAGGTGTTGCTCTATGCCAGCTTGGCACTAGGGGAGACCTTGTGCTCCCAAATCCCCTCCTTCTCTTAAGAATTATCCACTGCATTTAAAAGTTTCAAATCACGCTGTCACTTTCTCCTCTTTCCTGCCTTCCGCGGAGCTTTGCGAGCACCTGAGCGGAAGACGATCTCTCTGTCTCTGTCACAGACACTTATCTCACAATATCTCGCTCTGCTGCTTCTCAAACTCACATTTCAGATTTCTACCAAGACTGCGGAGGCATCTCTTGTACTGGGAATGACAGGAGAAGTGAAAGTGAACAGAAGATGGCTAAGCGTGAGTGTGTGTGTGTCCATGTATAATACGGTGCTGGGATATGTGTGTGTCCATTTCTGAAGCCAGCAGGTTATAAAGAGACACACAGTACAAGTATTTCATGCATTACCAACTGGGGTATCAGAGCTAACATGTGCTGAAAAAAGCAATACCAGCAGTTCAGTTATGTCTATGATGTGCAAGAATATTGTGCCTTAGAGTAACCCTTGCGTGTGTGCCAGCACGTGTGCCCATGCATGTACTATGCATGTGCAAACATTCAGGAACACGTGTACGTATTCACGTACTTGTGAAATGCACAAATGTGCATTGGCGTGTACATTTTGTTTGTATATGTGTGTGTGTGTGTGTGTGTGCGCATGCACGTGTGTGTGTGTGTGTGTGCGCGCATGCACGTGTGTGCGCATGCCTGTACAAGTGGCTTGTTTTACATAGTTTGGAGGGAGTTTAACCCATTTGTCATTTATAGAGCACATTATAGAGAAAGGAACACATAGGGAAGCATGTGCTCTTGCAGTATTCAGTTCAGCCTCTATCATAGTTCTGCTCGCAGGACAGAACTGCTGGAGAAAAACCCAGGGGGGACTGTCTCAAAAGAGCCTGTCGGAAATGTGCGCTGTGAGGACATCCCCTTCTCCGCCCGCCCTGACATTTTTGCCAGGGTCTCATTATCATTGCTTCTTAAAAAGAAGCCCTGATATTTTTTTCCAATACAAAACAGTAGAGAGGTGAGGCAATTGTCTGTAGCCAGGATCTCTGGGGTTCTGCTGTTACTACAAATGGTTTTCCATTTGTGCTTCATTTCCATTGTGTAGCATCCATCAGAGCCAATGTTCCCAGTGGAATACCCCCCCCTCTCTCCATCAATTTATTGTCCTCCATCACAGTCCCCTCTCTCGCTCTTTCTTTCTGTTTTTTACTTCCATCTTTGTCCCCTTCCCCATATAAAGGGTTACGCACACACAAACTGGACAAAAGATGTCGAGTGCAGGCCCTTCTAGTTCTGTTCTGCACAGTGATATGTGACACATGGATGTTCTACTGCACTGCGTGAGACTATTCTGCATACCGTAGATCTCTTTGTTTGGTCAGGCTCTTGTTTTACTTGTTTTGTTTTCATTTCCCATCTGGACATTTTATTAAAACGCTAATCTGACAAAGCTCATTTTAAATATTATTGTTTCTTGTGCCTATGCATAATGATGTCTGCTGGTTTGCTGTATTATGTGTCAGGCACATTTCATAGTCTCTTGCTGTGAAGCAGTCTGGCCTTTATTCCTTTGTACAGGCTCGGTGTTCAAAAATGGTGAGTTTGACTAGATCGCGACGGCAAGGTGGTGATTTTGTCTTCAGATTCAATTTGTGCTTGGATTTGCTCTTAATACCAGTGTGTGGTCTTTACTTCTGCCAGTGCTGTGGTTGAGTTTAGCTGTTCCTCTCCCTCAGACTGGGGTCTTGAGTAATGAGTTAAGAACTGAACCCTCCTTTTTATTTTCTAAAAATAGCCTGCTCACGTCACTCCCCTGCAACATGCCGGCACTCGGCAGACACACGTGAGTTCTCATGAATACCGCATCATTTTCGCTCAAGATGAACGCTTAGAGAGTGCAGTCCGTGGGTGAAGTTAAAACACGGACGCATCACTTGGCCATTAATTAAAATAGATGCCATTTAAATCTCTGAACATTGTGATCAAACTCAGGGAATAAGTTAGTCTTTAAATGCCACAAGATAATGCCATAATATTACATTACAATACATTAGAATAGCCAGTAACCAGTAGGGGGAGGTGATAAGGGGAGTGACCTGGCTGAGCCGGGGGAGGTTGTAGGTCAGGCAAGCAGCAGCATTAAGCCACACTGAGCCTGGTTGGAGTCTATAATCGTTAAATTATTGTTGAATTATTTCAGAATAATTTCAGAATCATTTAATCATGTTGTCTTTGCAATGCCTGTTAAGGCTTTTTTGTAATGATATAACCTTTTGAATTACCTCACTGGATTTAATGATAATTTAATGCATAATGTATCATACTGGTTTTCCTGACTGCAAACCTGGATCTGAAATCATTACCAGTCAAGAGAAAATGGGGATTAGCATCAATCAAAAATCGTTTTTGTTGCCTTAAGACATAGAAAACTCGATAAGCCATGAGGCCATTTCAAAATGGTAAAGTATGGTGTTAGCCAATCCACAATGTTTGTTTTTAAATGAAGGTGCAACATTTATTTTACGGGCACAAGTGAAAGCCCACACACAACAAAAAACGGACAAAACAAAACTAAAGCAAAACAAAATAAGGCAAACACTATGGAAGCATATCCGCGCCAAAATTAAAATGAAAATGCAAATCGGCGATTGCATTTCGTTTACATTCGATGTGCGCAAAAACCATGACATATTTCAAATGAAAATGCAAAAGGTGCACTTTGCGTTTTCATTTGCAAGTTAATGTACGCACTTTATCTGACAATTTGAAAATGTTAATGCAAATCCATTTCACATGTAATTTTTCTCGCCCTCTACGACACAACCCTGCCATAATTTTAATGAAAATGAAAAACCACATTTGCATTAGCAGTTTCTTGTTGCAATCGCATGATCCATGACAAAAAGGAAATGATAATTCAATTCGTCATTTAACATATCGTTTTCATGCTTTTGCGGCACAAGAGTGACATAATTCAAATGCAATGGCATTGCATCCATTTGCATTATCATTTCCGTGTGGTCACGCAAAAACCCTGCCAAAAATCCGAACTGAACATGCAAACTGTCAAAGCTGCCCATCAAGGCGGGGCCTCGAAGAAAGGGGCATTACAGGGGAGTGTTCAAACCACTGAACATAATGGTTGTCTGTGATTTCGGTCGTCAGGCAGTTACCAGGCTAGATAGCGACATTTCCTAGTCCTCTGTGTTTGGGGATTATCCAATCCAATGCAATCCAATCCGATTGGATTGGATTGGATTGGGGATTATAGGCTAAATGCTAAAAACTATAAAGTCAATGAGGTAGCCTAAACGTTATGATGATCCTAGCCAGCCCGTTGTTCCTATTAACTTAACCTTACAGCAGGGAGGATTTGTGTCACGATTCTAACTGTTTTGTCATGTTTTATGTTTCATTTCTGTCTATTTCTTGTAAATGTCACGTATTATGTTTAGTCTAGTCACGCCACGTTTTATGTTTTATTCTTGTTACGTTTCATTTTCATGTCATATCACGTTTCATGTTTGATTATTGTTACGATTTATTTTCTAGTCTTGTCATGTCTTGTTTTATATTTGATTCATGTTACGTTTCCCGTTCATTGTTAGCATACACATTTTCGTGTTTTTCTGCAGCCTTGCGTTCATGCTTTCTCTATCTCTCTTGCTGTCACTCATGCTTCCCTAATTGTTTCATTCTCCCATGTCTAGTTTACTAATCTACTAACGTTAGATCAGGATTGGGTAATACTAACTCTCTAACCATGTGTTCATGTTTACCTTACGTTCTCGTGCATGTAATTTACTAATTTACTAACGCTAGGTCAGGATAGGTTTATTACTAACGATTATTAATTATCTTGTTACCTTGTCAGCCCTCCACACCTGATTTCCATTCGCATGCTGCTCTCAAGCTAGGTGTCTGCACCTGTCTACACCTGCATTTAAGCTCAGTGTTCATGTCTTGTCTTTGCAAAATTGTTGCCTCCTGTTTGTCGGTGCACTTTTGAGCGTTATATCCAAGCCTGCCTTTTTGTTTACGATCCAAGCCTGTTTATTGACCATTGTTACCGACTTCTGTTTTGTTGACCACTGCCTGCCTGTACCACGAGTTTTTGCCTGCTGTCTTTTGTACTTTTGCCCCACGGAGCGGACTTCGTCTTGACTCTTGCATTGCCTTCGACCCCGAGCCTGCCTACCGTCTGCCTGTACTTCTGCCCCGCTGACAGCTACTCTGGTTACTGGACTATTGCATGGTGTACCGATTCTGAGACTGCCTTCTCCCTCGGTATGGTACTGATTTTTTGTGTATGAACTTTGCTTGTTTTTTGACCATGCTCATTGGACATTCCTTCATTAAAAGCCCTCACGGGACTTTATCTGCAACCACTGATTCTGAGTCGTGCATTTCGGGGTCCTACCCTCACACATCCGTCTCAGAACAATTTCGCCAGCATGGACCCTGCTGACTCAACTGCCATGTTCCACGCCCTCCAGCAACAAGGCGCCTTGGTTCAGCAACACTCTCAAGGGATCTCCGAACTTCATCAAGAGATTCGAGAGCTGTGTGCTGAGATGAGGAGATTCGCCGTCACTGTTCAGCCACGCCCCTTGGAACAACCTGCTAACCCGCCTGCACCTCCACCTACCAACCCCATGGGAACCTGGCAATTCCGGGAGCCACAACAATCCCCCCCCGGAGAGGTTCGGCGGAGAACCAGAGAGATGCAAGGCGTTCCTGCTCCAGTGCGACTTTGTGTTCCGGCAGCAACCACAGACCTATAACAGTGACGACCGCCGGATCGGCTACATGATGGGGCTACTCAAGGGGAGAGCGTTGGACTGGGCTACAGCTGTGTGGTCCGGGGGTTCATTCCCTCCCTGGTTCCCGACCTTCGCCGAAGAGATCCGTAAGGTCTTCCAGCACGCATCCAGCGACCAAGAACCTTCCCAGTGCCTGATCGCCCTTCATCAAGGCCGGAAGACCGCGGCGGATCATTCGATCGACTTCCGCACCCTCGCGGCTGCGACTAACTGGAATGATGCGGCTCTAGCGAACCTGTTCCTGGCCAGTCTGAGTGAGGCACTCCAGGACGAGTTGGCGCGTCTCGAACCGATCACCCGGTTCGACCCACTCGTTCATGCCGCCATTCATTTGGACAACCGTGCCAGACAACGCCAGACCGAAAGACAGCTTCTACCCGGCCAGCCGTACACCAGGCGAGGATCTAGTTTGCATCCCGAGGAGATGCAAGCTGAGGGAGTCGAACCCATGGATCTCTCCCATGCGGGGATGAAGATCTCACCCGAGGAACGGAGATGACGGAGAACTACCGGTTCCTGTTTCTATTGTGGGAGGTTGGGACACACCCAAGATCAGTGTACCCTCCGCTCCAAGAAGTCAGGCCCATCCTTTGAGGTGAGAGCGCTCGACAACCAGACCTGAAAGGGAGGCCATGGAGAAATATATCCGGGACTGCCTAGCCAACAAATTGATTCGCCCATCCTCTTCACCCATGGGCGCCGGATTCTTCTTCGTTCAGAAGAAGGATGGCTCATTGCGCCCATGCTTCGACTTCAGAGAACTCAACAACATCACTGTAAAAAACAAGTATCCTCTGCCATTAATGGACTCCACCTTTCACCCTCTACACAATGCCACCATCTTTACCAAGTTAGACCTACGCAACGCCTACCACCTGGTTCGTATTTGAGAGGGTGATGAGTGGAAGACCGCCTTCACTACCTCCCTCGGACACTTGGAGTACCTAGTCATGCCGTTCGGCCTCACTAACGCACCTGCCATATTCCAGGCGCTCGTCAACGACGTCCTTCGGGACTTACTGGGCCGACACGTATTAGTCTACCTCGACGATATCCTAATCTACTCCACCAATGCCAAGGAACATGAGATCCACGTCAGACAAGTTCTCCAGATACTGTTGGAGAACAAACTGTTTGTCAAGGCAGAGAAATGTGTCTTCCACACCGACACTGTCGAGTTCCTTGGCTTCATTGTGGAGAAGGGACAGATCAGGGTGGATCCCAAGAAAGTTTAGGCGGTCACTGACTGGCCAACGCCTTCCTCTCGGAAACACCTCCAACGCTTCTTGGGATTCGCCAATTTCTACAGAAGATTTATCAGATCTTACAGCCAAGTTGTCTCCCCCCTCACCAAGCTCACATCCACTGCCATGCCATTCCATTGGGGTCCCGAAGCAGAGGGAGCGTTCATCAAGATCAAGAAACTGTTTTCCTCCGCTCCTATCCTGGTGCACCCCGACCCCACCCGCCAGTTTGTTGTGGAGACGGATGCATCTGACACTGGGGTGGGAGCCGTGCTTTCGCAAGTTTCTTCCTCCGACAATCGGCTGCACCCATGCGCCTTCTTCTCCAAAAAGCTTTTACCTGCGGAGAGGAAGTATGACGTGGGGAACCGAGAACTCCTCGCCGTCAAACTGGCACTGGAGGAGTGGAGGCATTAGCTGGAGGGGTCCGAGAAACCTTTTGTTGTCTGGACAGACCACAAGAACTTGGCGTACCTCCAGACGGCTAAGAGACTGAACTCACGCCAAGCTAGATGGGCGCTATTCTTCGGAAGGATCAACTTTGCACTCACCTACCGCCCGGGTTCCAAGAACGTCAAGGCAGATGCCCTGTCCCGACAATTCAACACCTGCTCCGAGCGAGAGAGACGCCTGAGAACATCCTCCCTGTTTCCTGCACTATCGCTTCCGTAACCTGGAAGATTGAGGCGGTGATCCAGAGGGCTCTACGTGAGGAGCCCGATCCCAGGTCCAACCCCGGCACACGCCTTTACGTCCCCTCAGCTGCTCGGACACAGGTGCTTCAATGGGCTCATTCGTCTCTCCTGTCCTGCCATCCCAGCTTTACCCGCACCTTGGCAGTGCTGAAGCGTAAGTTCTGGTGGAGCTCCATGATCCCTGACACCAGGCGCTTCATCAAGGCTTGCACCACCTGCGCCAGAAGCAAGGCCTCCCACCAGGCTCCAGCTGGACTGCTCCAACCTCTGCCTGTGCCCAGCCGACCCTGGAGCCACATCGGGGTGGATTTCGTTACCGGACTTCCCCCTTCCGAAGGTAACACCACCATCCTCACCGTGGTGGACAGGTTCAGCAAGGTGGCCCACTTCATCCCCCTGCCCGGACTACCCACCGCCCAAGAGACCGCTGATGTATTAGTCAGATGTATTAGCAGATCGCCACCGCACACCAGCCCCTGTTTACAAACCAGGTGATTCCGTCTGGCTTTCCACCAAGGACATTCCCCTTCAAGCTACTTCCCACAAATTGCAACTCCGTTTCATTGGCCCCTTTAAGATTCTCTCTATCATCAACCCCTCTTCTGTTAAGTTGTCACTCCCTGCTTCCCTCAAGATTAACCCCACGTTCCATGTTTCCTCGTTCCATGTTTCCTGTATAAAGCCTGTATCTTTTCACCCCCTATGTCCCCCTCACCCCCCACCCCCTCCTCTCCGCCTCATTGACAACCAGCTTACATATACTTTCAGAAAGCTTTTGAACATTCGCAAGAGGGGTCGTGGTTTCCAGTACCTGGTTGACTGGGAGGGTTATGGCCCAGAGGAGCGTTCCTGGATCGCTCCCAGTCTGATTCTGGAGACTTTCATCGTGACCACCCTGACAAGCTCACGAGACCGTCGGTCGTTAGGGGGGGGGGGGGGTCCTGTCACGATTCTAACTGTTTTGTCACATTTTATGTTTCATTTCTGTCTTAGTTAGATTTCCTGTAAATGTCACGTATTATGTTTAGTCTAGTCACGCCACGTTTTATGTTTTATTCTTGTTACGTTTCATTTTCATGTCATATCACGTTTCATGTTTGATTATTGTTACAATTTATTTTCTAGTCTTGTCATGTCTCGTTTTATATTTGATTCATGTTACGTTTCCCGTTCATTGTTAGCATACACATTTTCGTGTTTTTCCGCAGCCTTGCATTCATGCTTTCTCTATCTTTCTTGCTGTCACTCACGCTTCCCTAATTGTTTCATTCTCCCATGTCTAGTTTACTAATCTACTAACGTTAGATCAGGATTGGGTAATACTAACTCTCTAACCATGTGTTCATGTTTACCGTACGTTCTCGTGCATGTCATTTACTAATTTACTAACGCTAGGTCAGGATAGGTTTATTACTAACGATTACTAATTATCTTGTTACCTTGTCAGCCCTCCACACCTGATTTCCATTCGCATGCTGCTCTCAAGCTAGGTGTCTGCACCTGTCTACACCTGCATTTAAGCTCAGTGTTCATGTCTTGTCTTTGCAAAATTGTTGCCTCCTGTTTGTCAGTGCACTTTTGAACATTATATCCAAGCCTGCCTTTTTGTTTACGATCCAAGCCTGTTTATTGACCATTGTTACCGACTTCTGTTTTGTTGACCACTGCCTGCCTGTACCACGAGTTTTTGCCTGCTGTCTTTTGTACTTTTGACTTCCTGTTGACTCTTGCATTGCCTTCGACCCCGAGCCTGCCTACCGTCTGCCTGTACTTCTGCCCCGCTGACAGCTACTCTGGTTACTGGACTATTGCATGGTGTACCGATTCTGAGACTGCCTTCTCCCTCGGTACTGTACATTGGCTTTGGCTGGATTTTTTGTGTATGAGCTTTGCTTGTTTTTTGACCACGCTCATTGGACATTCCTTTATTAAAAGCCCTCACTGGACTTTATCTGCAACCACTGCTTCTGAGCCATGCATTTCGGGTCCTACCCTCACGCATCCGTCTCAATTTGCTTAGCCTAAGGGGCAATAGATTTCCGTTCACCGGGTTGCCTTAGACAGGGCTGTGTGATAAACCAACATTGGGCTATTGCTTAGCCTATATTCCATGTCACTAAAATAAAATAAGCAGGCTATCAATAAAATAAGTGCTTATGTCTCTAATCGTGTTTGAGTGGTAGACCTATTTAGCTAAATGAAAATGATTCTGTAGCCTATGTTCTTAAAAGACTGAGCAATGGCATTGTGCCAATACTGATGGATTATTTTATTTTTTACAGCTATGTGGATAGGCTAGGCTACTGTCAGAACTCACTGTATTCGCACACCCTCTAAAAATTGTTTACGTTCTCTTAATAATCGAGCCTATTTAAATTGAACAAATTTAAAAGTTTTGTGTAAGCTAGGCTACAACAGGAAAATCAGTGTCATAGAGGCTAACCGCCTCATCTTACAGCATTGAGATCTGGAAAGCTCCAGAGACTGTGCGAATAGCCTACCTAGTAGCCTACCAAAGACGGTGAATTGTGTTCTAGGATAGCCTATATGGTGTAACGTTATAATTAAATAAAAATATTATCAAAAAAAAAAAAGGAATCATCTGTAGGGTATGTTGCTTCATGACTAGGCTAAATATAGATTATCACAATATCCGAGGCTACAGGTAAAATTCCCAAGGTTGATGGGCCTTGTGAGTAGGGAGATCAAAATCGGTTGCATCATATATCTAAAATCTTTGGTTGTGCCCGCCGGGGTCGTTTCCCCAGTGTTTTCACCACAGAACTATATACGAACGTTGTTTTCACCAAATAAAAAAAGAAGCTGTCATTCAGTTTTTACAAGTCTTTTATTGCCATCTGCTGGGTAAAGACATGAATGACAGTCCATACTACACAACATAGCCTATGCAGAATAGGCCTAATTACACAATTTAATATTTTTATTTAATTACCCTAGATTCTATACGTTACACATACAAAATCCACCGTTTTTGGTAGCTAGGCTGTAGGCTCAAGCTGTGTCTCGTACGGATCGCTGTCTCAGGCTTTCTGTGGACTACGTTACCATTGCTCTGCACATAGCCTAAGGGTAAGGCTATCTAAAAGAAAACAATAATTAATAGAAATCGTGATGGAAATGCCCACGGTGAAAAGGGTAGCACATTTTTCAGGCATAGCTGGTTTTGGACACGGAAACCCGTAGCATTAAGCTATCGGGTAGTTTCCACACCAGATTAACGAAAGCAGGCTAAATTGTGAAATTAATTTAGTTAACATTGGGCTGGCTATGGCTAGTCGTAACTTTTAGGCTACCTCGTTTCCTTTTTAATTCCTATCATTTCGCCTAGTATAATCTCCAAACACAGAGGACTAGGAAATGTCAGTATCTAGCCTGGTAACTGCCTGACGACCGAAATCACAGACAACCATTATGTTCAGTGGTTTGAACACTCCCCTGTAACGCCCCTTTCTTCGAGGCCCCGCCTTGATGGGCAGCTTTGACAGTTTGCAAATGCATGTTCAGTTCGGATTTTTGGCAGGGTTTTTGCGTGACCACACGGAAATGATAATGCAAACGGATGCAATTCCATTGCATTTGAATTATGTCACTCTTGTGCCGCAAAAGCATGAAAACGATATGTTAAATGGCGAATTGAATTATCATTTCCTTTTTGTCATGGATCATGCGATTGCAACAAGAAACTGCTAATGCAAATGTGGTTTTTCATTTTCATTAAAATTATGGCAGGGTTGTGTCGTAGAGGGCGAGAAAAATTACATGTGAAATGGATTTGCATTAACATTTTCAAATTGTCAGATAAAGTGCGTACATTAACTTGCAAATGAAAAAGTGCACCTTTTGCATTTTCATTTGAATTATGTCATGGTTTTTGCAGACATCGAATGTAAACGAAATGCAATCGCCGATTTGCATTTTCATTTGAATTTTGGCGCGGATATGCTTCCATAAAACACTAGCTTTGGCCCTACAGGCCTGATACTGGCACCGCATTACCAGTACACTTTTCTTTACTCTTCAAAATACAGAGCTACAACTAGCCCCCATTATGAATCACCCTCTCCCATATAGGAATATAATCCCTATCCCCTCCCCATAGAATAATCCATGAAAGCACAATTTAAGGGAAACCTAAACAGTACCATTAAAATAAACATTAATGAACTAATACAGCACATTATTAATATAAACTCACATCCCACAATCTGACAGAAAAATGCTAAGCAAAACAATACTTGCATAATTATTTATAAATACAGACCCGCAATGCATATTTATGCTTCAGTCACCTAAACATTCTGCCACTCAGAATCATAGCATGCTTGTGTGCTATAACATACAACCACAACCGGCCATGCACGCTACAATATTTATACATTTTGCATGAAGCGAACCCTTTTCTTTTTAAAAAGACAGATGCCCAAAAAAAAGCGTGGCACATCCGTGATGATGGTGGGGTCCTCTTGACTTCATTACAGGCCATTCCTAGTCAGGGTCGCAGGGGGGGCTGGAGCCTATCCCAGCGTGCATTGGGCGAGAGGCAGGAATACCCCAATCTATATTGGACAGGTTGCCAATCTATCACAGGGTAAACTCACCATTCCCATCTTTTTCCATAAGAACAATTCCTCTTTCTTGAGCAGCCAAGTCAAGCAAACTAATTGACCTCATGCACATACTCACAGGTCAATGAACCAATCAGAGATTTCACAACAATCGCCCAGAAACCCCAACCCCTCAAAAAAGAAAGATTAAAGGGATAGTTTGGAATTTTGGACATAATGTCACAATTACGACTTACCCATGATGTAGTTGATTGATGGAAACCATTTTCAGCTAATTCCATGCTGTCCCTTCTTTTGGACATACACACGTTGCTAATGCTAGTGCAACTCTATGGCAACCGGTAGCATCCACTACCAAACGCACTTAAACACTCCACAGTGCACCCAAAGCAAATGAAATACGACGACAGTCTATCGGGGGAGCGATACTTTACATTACCTACGAATGTAGTGCCGGCACTGGTCGACTACAACAACAAAGAAGAGTAACAAGTTGCAATGGCTATGTTCGCTCCGCCGCCGTACTTCCACAGAGAATATTAGATCAGCACAAAGTAAAGGATTCAACGATAGTTTGACTTAAAAAATGATGGTATAAACACTCAAAATAACCCCGATAGACTGTTGTCATATTTTATTTGCTTTGGGTGCACTGTGGAGTGTTTAAGTGCTTTTGGTAGTGGATGCTACCGGTTGCCATAGAGTTGCGCTGTATGTCCAAAAGAAGGGACAGCATGGAATTAGCTGAAAATGGTTTCCATCAATCAACTACATCATGGTAAGTCGTAATTGAGACATTATATCCAAAATTCCGAACTATCCCTTTAACAACAAAAAAATTCAACAGCAACCAGGGATTTTTATCTTTTTATGTTTTGCAATGCAAATGTTGTTGTGTAGGCACTGATTCTGCAGGACCGAGGAACTGGCCAATCAGAGGGGAGTGCAATGATCTGTATTATCTGTGATTAGTCGTGAAAGACATTGACCTGAATTCAATCAACATTTGTCTGACTTTTCTTCACAAACATAGTTTGCTGAGTTCAGCACTTACTAAAATTAACCCACCAAACTGCTTGTGAAAGAAAATTTAAGGAGAAATGTTGATTGAATATAGCCCATTGTCTTTTGAGTGCAAAACCTACACCTGTTCTTAGGTTCTCAGAGTATTATGGGAAAATGCAATGTAATAAACTCCTTTCAAAACTATTTCTATGTAGGAGGTGAGCACAAAGGGAAACATCCCAATTCCAAACATGTAAAAAGCCAACTTGGGAAAACCTCAGCCTTAGTTCTATATTAGAAGTCAAGGCAAAAAAGCAGGAATTAACCAGAATATGGCTGAAAGTACTGTGGACTTAAAGGCAAACATGGCTGGGTTCGGGATTAAGGCTCATAAGGATGTGTTATTACCACTTTGAGGCTCATAAGGATGTGTTATTACCACTTTGAGGGCATAACTTCCTAACTGTGCACTTCTGTGTCTCTACTTCTCTCAAAGGTGTCTCTCTTCCTTGAGCCAGAAGAATCAGCAATTAACTTCAAACTGACAAAGGTCAATGAGACAATCAAGGTTTTACTTTTACAATCTCACAGAAACCCCACCCTAGTTTTCCAGGGGGTGGGTTTTCTGCTAAAAGATTGCTGTGAACGCCCCCCCCCCCCCCCCCCCCCCCCCCCAGCTACCTACATGAAAAAAAGGAAAGATTTATCTGCAAAGTTTCAAGAGCTATCAGTGCAAGTGCTGTTGTACAGGTACTGAGGAACTAGCCAATCAGAGGGAAGTGCAATGATGCAAGATATGCTTTTATATCATATCATATATCAAGTCAATGCCATTTCTTCAGTATACTGTAATTCTTCTTAAACTATCTCAGTTCAGTTCAATTCCATTTTATTGGTAGAACAATATATATATATACACTATATGTATATATACAGGGGGTGGACGAAATATTGGAAACACCTACAAAAACTGAATATCTAGTAACTAATAATGAGTAGGCCAGATCTCCACTGTCAGCAAGAGTGAGAGCGATACCATTGTGCATTTATTTCTCTCATCTTATCGGCCTCAGGTGGAACTGAGAGTAAAAGGTGAGGGTGTCACGTGTGATCTTATGGAAGAGGAGGTGCTGAGATTACACAGGGGTGTTCAGCTATGAAGAGTGGGCCTTGTGTGGAAGAGGAGGTGCTGAGATTACACAGGGGTGTTCAGCTATGAAGAGTGGGCCTTGTGTGTAGACCTCGCTGAGATTACACAGAGGTGTTCAGCTATGAAGAGTGGGCCTTGTGTGTTGACCTCCCCAACAGGCGCAAGGGAGGCAGAGAAAATGAAAGAGGCAGCTAGGTAATGGCACGGCTCGGCAGCCGGTGAGAATCCGCAGGGCAAGTTAATTCAGAGAGACTTCTCCTAACCGCTGAAGAGGTATTGTGATCATTCATAACAGCTGAGAGAAAGGAGACAAAGACCGCCACAGATAGAGGCTCCCTTACGGATGCTTGCGAGGGAAATGGCAGAGAATTTACAAAACGGGCAGATTAGATAGAAGGATAACTTTCTGTCTGGAGATGAGCCAGGAATACTTACGCCTTTTTTCAGTGGCTAGGGGCAGGTGCACCTGCATGTTGTGTGCACAAATATGCCCACACAGAACAGACAGACAGACAGACACACTGGCTGACAGACACAGAAGATGCAGTGACAATCTGTTCTCAGCTTGTGCTGGTGGTGATGTCAGCTTTCTGCGGGAGCCCGCATACACTCACTCGAGATTGCTTTCAGCACCTCATTCAGCCTGCCTCTCCCTGCTTCAATCTGCTGTTCTGATCTCGGGGGCAATCGACAGGGGAATTACGACTGAATCAAACTGAGCCCCAGAGCGAGCATGCTCACCCTGTTGGGAGCTGATGGGGTAGAGCGTGGCTTCTGCAGCCACACAGAGGCTGTTAGATTCAGCACGACCAAACTGCTCCAGACACGCCCGTAGATTTCATCTCACCTCAGTGTATTGGGGAGCTGTAAATGAGATGCCTGTATTTTTAATACAAACTAAATTCATATTGTTCTGTATGTTCTTGGGAGCACGACAGTCACCCCCACCCATAGGACCTAACCTGTGGCCAAAGCTTTCCGCCCGTCCTGCCTTTAATTTCACTGAGCCGTGTCCCATTCTGTCACAGTGGCGGACAGCCAAGAACATGCGAAAGATTCAAGCAGCCATTTCGAACATCAAGTTGTCTGATTTATTTAAAGCCATTCTAATTGGAAGCTTGGAAGCACATTTCCCCCTGGGATATGAAATAAGGAACACTTACAAGTGTGAAGCTACATAGTTAAAGCCTTTCTGCTCATTGATTTCTCATCCCTTTATCTGACCTCTCTTAGCCATCTTTTTTTAAATGAGACTCTTCCAGCATTCTGTCTGACCTTATTCATTAACTAACCAGGCTGGAGCTGTTTTTCAGCATTGTGTCTGACCTTATTCATTAACTAACCAGGCTGGAGCTGTTTTTCTCACATATCCATTTTTCCCCCCTCCCTCTCTGTGGTTGCTCTGTTGCCAGTAATCCCAAACCTAAACTGCAACATGTAGTCCCGATATACCCTGGTTTTTAGCGATGGTTTTCTAATCTCAATGGCTAATGTTAATATGAATATTGTCTGAGTAATTATAATAAAATATAATATAGAATCTATAGAAAAAATACCTCATTGGGAATCAATAAGGAATCTCATTAGGAATCAATGGAAGTGCACCAAACCGTCTAAAGACTCCAGGCTTTTCTGCTCTCAGCATTCCAAAGGCCATTCACGTACTAATATTTACTGCATGTTTATCCAGTCATATGGTGTGAGTTGCATACATGGCAAAATTTACAAGGCCACATGATAATCTTTATGCCATCTTACTTTTTACTTATGAATCTTTTGCAGGAGAACTTACTTGTCAGATGTGGAAAATTGTCCCAGTGGATGGCACGGAAGCATTACCACATCATTAAAAGCCCTTGACAAGGCAGTCAGTCCTGCTAAAATGTGATTCCAGAGATAATGTAATCTTGCCCGAAAGACAGTAATACAAAATTCAAATAAGTAAAAATATATTTTTGTGTAATATGCTTTGATATGATATCTACTGTGTACTTATTTAGACCAGTTTCCAATGTTGTTTTTTCATAAATTGTACTTAATGACTTATTTTAGTTTTGTGAAATAATAATATATCATATATCATATAATGAGGACTATCCATTAAACTCCAAGTTGGCACAGACAAATTAGTCAAGCTCCATCGGCTCAGTCACACTTCACAAAACGCGCCAAATATGCTGTGTGATTGATTCATCCTAATTCCCACCAAGCATGTGTGGCATGCGATCTGGAAAAAGACCATAGACGTGATTTATTTTTCTTGCAGTTGAAGTTGCTCTACTGTTTTGCAAGTCGTCAATAACACTGCCATTCAACAGTTCATTTATTATATCGCTGTCCCTGTGAGTTGGAATTAGTCCCAGTCCTTTGGAGACATATTCAGCACAGAACAAAAGAGTTTTGGCAGTCTTCATACTCCTATCATATGTATTTCTAAAAAAAAAGTCTATTTTTGACAGCGTGATAATATTCCTCTAGTCCATAACTATATGATTCCTCATCATGCGGCAATGCCACAAAGAAAAACATTATTTTTTCCAAACTATTTTCCCAGCTGCACTGTAGCATACATACTGTATATTTGAACATGTGGCTTCACCGTTTTCTAGTGGTAGTTTGTTAGACACGTGATCCAACTTTTTGGAAACAAAACAAACCTACCTGGGCAGCGATTACATTTGTGATGTATGGGACAACATCTACGTTAATTTTATATAAACCATACTTTAAGCCAAGATGGGATAGTTTTTCATATCTGACAAGTAAATAGGGATTATATAATTCACAGAAATGTAGGACTATAACTATATCACTAACTATCACTAACTACTAATTGTGCATTTATAAATGAAAAAACGCCATCTGTGCTTATTAGGTACAAATATTTCTGTATAGGGTGCATAACGTGTGAAAATGCAATGCATTTTGTCAGAATGCTTACTGAATACTTGCTATTTAAGTTTTGTGTTGTGTTGTTGCTTTATTTTTTCATTTTGGTTATGGCTACCCTTTGGGAATATGAAATGCAGTATACTCGTAAGGGATTTGGTTTACGCAGTCATCACAATCATGTAAAAAGCTGCAATGTGGGTTTTGGTAATACTATCACTATTACAGTATTGTAAATGTCATGATCAGCATTGAAAAAAAAAAACTAGCTCTTTAAAGAACTACTCTAATAGCTACCTTCATTATTATTAAGTATATGTTCCAACCCAATGCCCATAACAGATATTATCCGTTATTATAAATCTGGTCTGCATGGTATACAGTTAGGGGTTGCAAAGGTTTTCAAACTTGGTCCTGTGGACTTTCAATGTGTATGCTGGTATTTGTTCCAACCATAATTGCAAACAAGTGGTTATTTGTTCTTAATTACACAGTTTCAATTGCCTGAATGATCATCTACCCTTATAATGCTACATTATGTCAGAAATAGTATGTGTACCATGAAGAATAATGTTTCAATTTTCATATCCCACATTTATCTAAATTGGACAGACCAGTTAATGCTTTCATTTTCTGTAATGTGCCTTATAGCAAAAATATTATTTAGAACAAAGTTACATTTTTATTGAATTCAGGGTCCTAATTGCTGAAAGACTACGCCCGGTCACTGCAATTAAAGCAATGACCCAAACCTATATTGTGTAAAGATAAGATTAAGCTAAAATTGCGGAAGAACTTGTTTACACATGTTGACAACCTTAATATATAAATAGATTGGCTCTAACAAAATCCAGCTGGTTTTTTTTAGAGACTGCTGCTCTAATGAGATTCATACCCCTTCTCACAGGCATATCAATAAAACTGTGGTGAATGGAGCATGATCAAAATTGTTTGTCTGCAAGAGGCCTGCCAATCATACAGTCAGAAATGAAAATAATGGAAGCAAGGAAGAAAAACATGGGGAAGGAAGCAATTATTCACATCTAAATTAATTTCATCCGTGACCCAAAATAAAAGAACAGAAATCAGACTGTAATTGGCAGATCGGTGCAATGAGAATCAGATCAATATGGCCATCTCCTTAATCAAATTCATCACACAAACCAGTACTTAAAGGCAAATGGAAAATCTACTGACTAATCGCAAAAGGTTCAAAATCCACTAAAGCCTAAAATGCGCATGATTCCAGTCATTTCTTTGCAGCTGAGAAAATGTGTAGCTGAATAACAGTCAGTGTTAAATTTCAAGACCCAAAATGACAAAAAAACTGCCAAAAGCCAACAGTTAATGACCATTCAGCAATTTAATGCTCCAGCAGCCATTTCCCACAAGATGTAGCAAGAGAGATGTGGAAGAAGACAAAATTACACTAAGACATGAGCATCAAGGCAAAACCATGTTGGACATACACAGAAAAAGATGAGCTTACATCTTACACTTTGCTCTTGAGTTATGTAGACCTATTTTATCCATCCACAGGGACTGTAACTTGTAACTGAGTTGCAATGACAAATAATACGATCTGGGTTTCTTTATTACAGTGTCTTGCAAAATCTAATACAACATAGTTTTTTCCTGTTCAAAAAGGTAGCAGCTGAATGACTATTACAGTAATGGCAGCTTGTGATTTTCTTCTATTTTATTTTAAATTAATGTTCAGGTATACCCACAACCAGTGAATCATTTATGGGTTTTCTTTTCTTTCTTTTTTTTACATTATTTCAGTTTTAGTGTATGCTTTTGGCTCAGAGTTCTTGTGGAATAAAGGATATTTCAGATATTTAGAGAAATCGCTGATAACCTTCCGTCTTTATGATGGCAGGAACTACGACATAATGGGCTCTATCTTGGCGATCTTAGCGCTTTGTCTAAACCATGGCGTTAAAGACCGTGGTAAAGATAGCTTGCAGTTCGATATTCAAGTTCGATATTCAAATTCGGTGGTTAATAAATGTTTTTCCTGAGACAAAACGTTAAGAACATAATTGCGTTGTGCAAAGCATGATTTGTGAATTTATCACGGATGTTTTTTAGTTTTTTTATACTCAACTCTTCCGTTTCAATTGCCGTTATGTGCATTAATGGTAAAAGCCTCATACTTTCATAATTCAGCAACCAATATAGCTCAGACCGGTTGCATTTTGCTCAGGGTGATTTGTGAATTTTTTCACAACTGTTATGCTGTCTCACCATCATCCTTAACTCATCGAATAATACCAAAAATGCCCAGCGATTTTTCATTCACAACGCAATAACTCAAAAACGGGATGACAAAGGTGTCTGTAATGACTTGTCCTGGAAAGGACACTATTTGTGAATTATTTCACAATCTCTATTTTAAAGGAAAACAAACCTTTTTTTTCTCGTTCTCTTTAGGTTAGTTGCATCAGTGCGGCAAAGCCGGGGCTCCTATTAGCCTAACGTGACCACTCAAACCAGGTGGATTAATTAAGGTGCTATTCAGAGGCTTGCTGTTCACAAACCAGAAAACATAATGACTTCAATCCAATGGTTTCTGAGAGAACACTTCATGGGGATATATTCAGAACCCTTGGCTGATTTGTGAAACCTGTAATACATTTTTAATAAATTTTCAAATATACTGTATATTCCATACCTCATTATAGGCCTGGAAGGTGCTATTCAGAGGCTTGCTGCTCACTAACCAGAACACATATTGAATTCAATCCAATGCTTTCAGAGAGAACACTGCATGGCGATATATTCACAACGTTGGCTGATTTGTGAAACCTGTAATACATTTTTAATACATTTTCAAATATACTGTATATTCCATACCTCATAATGGGCCTGGATGGTGCTATTCAGAGGCTTGCTGCTCACTAACCAGAACACATAATGACTTCAATCCAATACTTTCTGAGAGAAGACTGCATGGGGATATATTCACAACCTTGGCTGATTTGTGAAACCTGTAATTAATTTTTAATTGATTTTCAAATATACTGTATATTCCATACCTCATTATGGGCCTGGAAGGTGCTATTCAGAGGCTTGCTGCTCACTAACCAGAAAACATAATGACTTCAATCCAATACTTTCTGAGAGAAGACTGCATGGGGATATATTCACAACCTTGGCTGATTTGTGAAACCTGTAATTCATTTTTAATTGATTTTCAAATATACTATAGCACCTTCCAGGCCCATAATGAGGTATGGAATATACAGTATATTTGAAAATTAATTAAAAATTAATTACAGGTTTCACAAATCAGCCAACATTGTGAATATATCGCCATGCAGTGTTCTCTCTGACAGCATTGGATTGAAGTCAATATGTGTTCTGGTTAGTGAGCAGCAAGCCTCTGAATAGTACCTTCCAGGCCCATAATGAGGTATGGTATATACAGTATATTTGAAAAATTATTCAAAATTAATTACAGGTTTCACAAATGAGCCAAGGTTGTGAATATATCCCCATGCAGTCTGCTCTCAGACAGTATTGGATTGAAGTCATTATGTGTTCTGGTTAGTGAGCAGCAAGCCTCTGAATAGCACCATCCAGGCCCATTATGAGGTATGGAATATACAGTATATTTGAAAATGTATTAAAAATGTATTACAGGTTTCACAAATCAGCCACGGTTGTGAATATATCTACATGGAGGGTTCTCTCAGAAAGCATTGGATTGAAGTCATTATTTGTTTTGGTTAGTGAGCAGTAAGCCTCTGAATAGCACCTTCCAGGCCCATAATGAGGTATGGAATATACAGTATATTTGAAAATTTATTAAAAATTAATTACAGGTTTCACAAATCAGCCAAGGTTGGGAATATATCCCCATGCAGTCTTCTCTCAGAAAGTATTGGATTGAAGTCATTATGTGTTCTTGTTAGTGAGCAGCAAGCCTCTGAATAGCACAATCCAGGCCCATTATGAGGTATGGAATATACGGTATATTTGAAAATTAATTAAAAATTAATTACAGGTTTCACAAATCAGCCAACATTGTGAATATATCTCCATGCAGTGTTCTCTATGAAAGCATTGGATTGAAGTCATTATGTGTTCTGCTTAGTGAGCAGTAAGCCTCTGAATAGCACCTTCCAGGCCCATAATGAGGTATGGAATATACAGTATATTTGAAAATTAATTAAAAATTAATTACAGGTTTCACAAATCAGCCAACATTGTGAATATATCGCCATGCAGTGTTCTCTCTGACAGCATTGGATTGAAGTCAATATGTGTTCTGGTTAGTGAGCAGCAAGCCTCTGAATAGTACCTTCCAGGCCCATAATGAGGTATGGTATATACAGTATATTTGAAAAATTATTAAAAATTAATTACAGGTTTCACAAATCAGCCAAGGTTGTGAATATATCCCCATGCAGTCTGCTCTCAGACAGTATTGGATTTAAGTCATTATGTGTTCTGGTTAGTGAGCAGCAAGCCTCTGAATAGCACCATCCAGGCCCATTATGAGGTATGGAATATACAGTATATTTGAAAATGTATTAAAGATGTATTACAGGTTTCACAAATCAGCCAAGGTTGTGAATATATCCCCATGCAGTCTTCTCTCAGAAAGTATTGGATTGAAGTCATTATGTGTTCTGCTTAGTGAGCAGTAAGCCTCTGAATAGCACCTTCCAGGCCCATAATGAGGTATGGAATATACAGTATATTTGAAAATTAATTAAAAATTAATTACAGGTTTCACAAATCAGCCAAGGTTGTGAATATATCCCCATGCAGTCTTCTCTCAGAAAGTATTGGATTGAAGTCATTATGTGTTCTGGTTAGTGAGCAGCAAGCCTCTGAATAGCACCTTCCAGGCCCATAATGAAGTATGGAATATACAGTAAATCTGAAAATGTATTAAAGATCTATTACAGGTTTCACAAATCAGCCAAGGTTGTCAATATAGCTCCATGCAGTCTTCTCTCTGAATCCATTGGATTGAAGTCAATATGTTTTCTGGGTAGTGAGCAGCAAGTCTCTGAATAGCACCTTCTAGGCCCATAATGAGGTATGGAATATACAGTATATTTGAAAATGTATTAAAGATGTATTACAGGTTTCACAAATCAGCCACGGTTGTGAATATATCTACGTGGAGGGTTCTCTCAGAAACCATTGGATTGAAGTCATTATTTGTTTTGGTTAGTGAGCAGTAAGCCTCTGAATAGCACCTTCCAGGCCCATAATGAGGTATGGAATATACAGTATATTTGAAAATTAATTAAAAATTAATTACAGGTTTCACAAATCAGCCAAGGTTGTGAATATATCCCCATGCAGTCTTCTCTCAGAAAGTATTGGATTGAAGTCATTATGTGTTCTGGTTAGTGAGCAGCAAGCCTCTGAATAGTACCTTCCAGGCCCATAATGAGGTATGGTATATACAGTATATTTGAAAATTTATTAAAAATTAATTACAGGTTTCACAAATCAGCCAAGGTTGGGAATATATCGCCATGGAGGGTTCTCTCTGAAACTATTGGATTGAAGTCAATATGTGTTCTGGTTAGTGAGCAGCAAGCCTCTGAATAGCACCTTCCAGGCCCATAATGAGGTATGGAATATACAGTATATTTGAAAATGTATTATAAATTAATTACACGTTTCACAAATCAGCCAAGGTTGTGTATATATCTACATGGAGGGTTCTCTCTGAAACCATTGGATTGAAGTCATTATGTTTTCTGGTTAGTGAGCAGCAAGCATCTGAATAGCACCTTCCAGGCCCATAATGAGGTATGGAATATACAGTATATTTGAAAATGTATTAAAGATGTATTACAGGTTTCACAAATCAGCCACGGTTGTGAATATATCTACGTGGAGGGTTCTCTCAGAAACCATTGGATTGAAGTCATTATTTGTTTTGGTTAGTGAGCAGTAAGCCTCTGAATAGCACCTTCCAGGCCCATAATGAGGTATGGAATATACAGTATATTTGATAATTAATTAAAAATTAATTACAGGTTTCACAAATCAGCCAAGGTTGTGAATATATCCCCATGCAGTCTTCTCTCAGAAAGTATTGGATTGAAGTCATTATGTGTTCTGGTTAGTGAGCAGCAAGCCTCTGAATAGTACCTTCCAGGCCCATAATGAGGTATGGTATATACAGTATATTTGAAAATTTATTAAAAATTAATTACAGGTTTCACAAATCAGCCAAGGTTGGGAATATATCGCCATGGAGGGTTCTCTCTGAAACTATTGGATTGAAGTCAATATGTGTTCTGGTTAGTGAGCAGCAAGCCTCTGAATAGCACCTTCCAGGCCCATAATGAGGTATGGAATATACAGTATATTTGAAAATGTATTATAAATTAATTACACGTTTCACAAATCAGCCAAGGTTGTGTATATATCTACATGGAGGGTTCTCTCTGAAACCATTGGATTGAAGTCATTATGTTTTCTGGTTAGTGAGCAGCAAGCATCTGAATAGCACCTTCCAGGCCCATAATGAGGTATGGAATATACAGTATATTTGAAAATGTATTAAAAATTAATTACAGGTTTCACAAATCCGCCAAGGGTTGTGAATATATACCCATGCAGTTTTCTCTCAGAAACCATTGGAATGGAGTCATTATGTTTTCTGGGTAGTGAGCAGCAAGCCTCTGAATAGCACCTTCCAGGCCTATAATGAGGTATGGAATATACAGTATATTTGAAAATTAATTAAGAATTAATTACAGGTTTCACAAATCAGCCAAGGTTGTGAATATATCGCCATGCAGTGTTCTCTCTTAAAGCATTGGATTGAAGTCATTATGTGTTCTGGTTAGTGAGCAGTAAGCCTCTGAATAGCACCTTCCAGGCCCATAATGAGGTATGGAATTTACAGTATATTTGGAAATGTATTAAAAATCTATTACAGGTTTCACAAATCAGCCAAGTTTGTCAATATAGCTCCATGCAGTCTTCTCTCTGAAACCATTGGATTGAAGTCATTACATTTTCTGGTTGATGAGCAGCAAGCCTCTGAATAGCACCTTAATTAATCCACCTGGTTTGAGTGGTAACGTTAGGTTAATAGTAGCCCCGGCTTTGCCGCACTGATGCAACTAACCTAAAGAGAACGAGAAAAAAAAGGTTTGTTTTCCTTTAAAATAGAGATTGTGAAATAATTCACAAATAGTGTCCTTTCCAGGACAAGTCATTACAGACATCTTTGTCATCCCGTTTTTGAGTTATTGCGTTGTGAATGAAAAATCGCTGGGCATTGTTGGTATTATTCGACGAGTTAAGGATGATGGTGAGATAGCATAACAGTTGTGAAAAAATTCACAAATCACCCTGAGCAAAATGCTACCGGTTTGAGCTGTCTTGGTTGCTGAATTATGAAATTATGAGGCTTTTAAAATTAATGCACATAACGGCAATTGAAACGGAAGAGTTGAGTAAAAAAAACAAAAAAAACATCCGTGATAAATTCACAAATCATGCTTTGCACAACGCAATTATGTTCTTAACGTTTTGTCTCAGGAAAAAAATGTATTAACCACCGAATATGAATATCGAACTTGAATATCGAACTGCAAGCTATCTTTACCACGGTGGCGTACCGTGGGATTTAGGGCTTTAGTGTCCAAGTACGCTTTTGCTAGTTTGACGGCATGTTTTTTGAGTGTTAAGCACGGCGCAACGTGCAAATGAGCTGAACCTAGTCTCTTCATTAATTATAGGTGTGTCTTGGACGTGACATGCAATAAACCAATCAAAATGTCATATCCCGTTCCCTTTAAAAGCCTGCTTTTCCACCTTGGCGGATTGCTTATATGATGGCGAAACAGACATGCTCGTGCGTGTTTAGTGCCATCAAGAAATAGGCTATATGGATCAATAGTATGATCAATATTATTCAGACAAACCATTATGAGTTCCGGGTAATTCCCGACAGTGCTGTTATTTATATCTGTGCAGGCATTGAAATAATTGTGAATTAGTTGTGTAACATGCTGCAAATTTGTTTTCATTTCTAATTAGACGCTTAGTTCTCTTTAAAATCGCTTTGTTCAGTTATGGAATACCAGGTTAAATTAGCGGGGTTTTAATAAGCTGAGAAAACGGAAACCTTACTGTAATTTACAAAAAATGAAGGACGTCAAATTCAGTTCACGTGACATTTATCTCAGTTTTTTAACCGTAGGCTATCGAAAAAAACCTTATGCATAGCGAATCCGTTGTAGCCTAGGCTATTTGCAAAACAATAAATGCAATATTCCCTGGATAAGGTTTTTGAACTTCTTTCAGTCAAAACCATTCTATTTACTTACAGACTGTAGGCCTAGACGGCAGTATTGTAATGACATCTGAAGCGCATTTTCAGAACTCAAATGTCCGTCTATTGCAGTGCGCGAGTTTTCGATTGAATGACAATTCACGCATTATGTGTAAATGCCAATTTGCGCATTAGGTTTCATATAGGTGTTATCAGCAAAGTTTTTAATGGATAGCCATTGTCCCATAACAGAAAATTGTCCCCCCAGAAGATTACAGGTACTACTGGCACATATAGGCTAAGTCATAGCTTGATCCAGGACAATTGCGAATAGTCTATACATGTAACCTTACATGTACCAACCTTACATGCATGTTTTTATATAGCCTAGCCTACACAATACTAATATTTCACATTGCAATCTTGATATTTTTAGTCATGTTTGTGCGCGCCTCTCTGTGTAACAGACAGGAGGGTGTACGCGCATTGTGCACACGCCTATGTAGACGCACTTATATATGCTGTTAAAATAACATGTAAACAACTGCAACATGACGTTAAACCAGATTTTTGGTGGTTTTAGCGCAAGCGCTTTCTGTCGGCTCAAGATAGCAATACGCCAAAAATAATCCTGGCCACACCTCATCTTAAGACCAACACGCCCAGTTCACTTACTATGGGCGCACCATCACTTGGTATTTAACCGATGTGAGCGTTAGGGGCTATAATGAACCCTACGCCGGGTGTAAGATAGCAAAGACACTTGCGTTTGGGTCAGCGTCGCTTAGCGCCGGGTGTAAGATAGGGCCCAATGTTTCCAGAGGCTGTGCATTTGAACAGATTTATTTCCTGGTGTCAATTATAAACATAAGTATCACTATTGTGGTGGTACTTCTTTAATGTTCGCAGCAGTCTCAGTTTACATGCCCCATAGGAAATAGTTCCAACCTAAAAATAATATCAAATGTAATTTTTAAAGAATAATCGAGTAATGTAAATACATGCAATCTCTGGAGGCCTAACGTTGCTATCCAAGCTGTTTTGGAGGTATATGTACTTTTTTTCTTGCTTCAGAACAATGTATCCCTGAATGAGCTATACCTGCCATTGTAACTTATCTTCTAAAATATCCTTCATTGCACATTAAACTGTCTGAAATTATGTCAAAAAGCCCAGAAAGTTAATTGCTCCCTTTAATTCACCACAGATGTCAATGTCGCAAGCACTACCTACTTCAGCAGCATCTGCAATCATTCTCTGTATTGAGTTGAACAAGTGTGATATAGGAATGAGCAAGTATAGTGGTACAGTGTAGTATAATCTCTGTGTTACAGTATTCTGAGTGGTTGCTATGTAAATATAATTTCATCACAGGCACAAGGGCAAACAGAATATTTTTGCCAAAGTTTAAAGCCTTACTTGGATTGGGTGTGATATTAGTAGCCGAAACATTCAATTATCATTATTATTGCATGCCTGACAGAAAGTCTGGTTTTATAATTAATTAAAAGAAGAAAAAACACCCCTCTTATTTGACTACCCACTTCTGCGCACATCTCAAGAAACCCAGGGCTCAAACCCCACCAACTTCAGGGGTGTGCTTTGTTAATAATCCAATAGTCCGTTTCTATTTCTGAAGATTTACAGGTTGAAATTCAAAGACAGAACATTTTCTAGTTGTGCTTCAGAATGATGTACACACACTTACCACACTTGTCAGGCTCATTACTATCCAGTTACCATGACAACGTTTTATTATTACATAGCTAGCTAAGAACTAAGAATGTCAGGCAAGAATGTCAGCCATTTAATCAAATGAGACGTGGTTAATTTTTAACTATAATCAGCAGGTAACAATTAAAGGGATAGTCCAGAATTTTGGACATAATGGGCCCTATCTTGGCGATCTTGGCGCTTGGTCTAAGCGCATGGCGCTAAGTCCATTTAGGGCGTGTCCAAGTCCACTTTTGCTATTTTAACGGCGTGTTTTTTGGGCGCTAAGCACAGCGTAGCGTGCAAGTGGGCTGAACCTAGTCTTGGGCGTGACATGCAATAAACCAATCAAAATGTCATATCCCATCCCTTTAAAAGCCTGCTTTTCCACCTTGGCGGATTGCTTATGATGGCGAAACAGACATACTCGTGCGTGTTTAGTGCAATCAAGGAATAGGCTATATGGATCAATAGTAGCCTATGATCAATATTATTCGGGCTAACCATTATGAGTTCCCGGTAATTCCTGACAGTGCTGTTTACAAAATATATGCGGTTAAATTTTGTTAAAAGCACCTGCAACAGCTGAGAATAAGCGACCAATTGCTTCCGTCTCACCTTAGAAAACGCCAAATTAGCCTGCTTGTTTAACGAATTTCGTTTGATTATGCAATGATCTCATATTCAAGCTTCATCCGAAGTTCATTAGGCTACCTGCATTCTATTTACTAACAGGCTGTATTCCTCGATAAACAGAGCTGTATTGTAATGACGTCTGAAGCGCATTTTCAGAACTCAAAAGTCCGTCTATTGCAGTGCGCGAGTTTTCCATTGAATGACAATTCACGCATTAGGTGTAAATGACAATTTGCGCATTAGGCTTGATATAGGTGTTATCAGCTCCTTTTTAATGGATAGCCATTGTCCCGTACCGTCGCACATCGCCTGGATGTTGATGGAGTGGGCTGAGAGCAATGTAATGTGGCATCGTTTCCCTTCGCCGAGGGAAGGGTATGTGGACCTATGGAACCTTTTATTATTATGCATTTTTGATATAGCTTACACAATAATAATATTTCACATTGTGATCTAGATATTTTAGTCATGCTTGTGCGTGCCCCTGTGTGTAACAGACAGGAGGGTACGCGCGTTGTGCACACGCCTATGTAGACGCACTTATATGTGCTGTTAAAATAACATGTAAACAACTGCGACATGACTTTAGACCAGGTTTGTGGTGGTTCTAGCGCAAGCGCTTTCTGCTGGCTCAAAAAGAATCCTGGCCACTCCTCATTTTAAGACCAACACACCCAGTTCACTTGTAATGGGCGCAAGAATACATGCTAGTTAAAGGACGTAAGCTTTAGGCGTTATAATGAACCTAGCGCCGGGTGTAAGATAGCAAAGACACTTGCGTTTGGGTTAGCAGTGCACCCAAAAGCAAATAAAATACGACGACAGTCTATCAGGGTTATTTTGAGTGTTTATACAATAATTTTTCATTTCACATTCCAATAACCCAATAATTTATTGCTTCGACAAGAATTCCTCCTGAAGCATAGGGAGAGAGACAGACAAGACAGAAACCAGGTATGGATTAGCAGGGGATCAGCGGCAGGAATCCGGGCTGGTTGAGCAGAGGAGGAGCGGGGAGCGGGAGACCGGGCAGAGTGGAGTGGGCACGAACAGCTGCAGGTTAGCAGAGCTGGAGCACCGGCTGGATGCACACACAGCAGCAGGTTGGCAGAACCGCAGCACAGGCAGGATGCGTACACAGCTGTAGATGGGCAGAACTGGAGCACAGGCTGGATGCACACACAGCTGCAGGCTGGTAGACTTGGAGCAGACAAAGTTAGTAACAGCGAGGCAGGACAGAATGAACAGCATGTTAACGCCGTTCCTGGCGAGAGCTAATTAAAACTGGACAAGACTGGAAAATAGCGAGTAACGCTGATTCAGAACAAAAGCTTTTCAGCAGGCAAGACCGGACTAGATACAAAGTATCCACGAGACAAGACCAGGGTATTACTACAAAGAGACTTAACGAACTGGCACAGGACAAAGAACACCGGGTGACTAAATACAACAGTTAACAAGTACCAATTAAGTGCCGCGTGCGAATGTATGCGTGAGTGATTAACGGAGCAGAGAGTGTGCAGAATGCACACAGAGAGAAGGAAAGGGATAGGCGGATAAAGAGTAGTGGAACAGAGTGACACGAAAGGGAAAACCACGCCCAACCTGCAGCACGAGGGAAACAAACAGGGATACAAACAACACGATACGAGAGGAAACAGGTAAAACACGAGACACAAAAGGACAGGAGTGAGAGCATAACAGGTACTTTATTAATTCCCGAGGGGAAATTGTTGTGTTACAGCAGGAACATGGCTGGAGCTGACTGGTTAACAGCTTTTCAATTCACCCATGTTGAAAAGTAAGACGTTGAAACAATATTGCGATGGGCGGCAGTGTAGCACAGTGGTTAAGGAACTGGGCTTGTAACCGAAAGGTTGCAGGTTCGATTCCCAGGTACGACACTGCCATTGTACCCTTGAGCAAGGTACTTCACCTGCATTGCTTCAGTATATATCCAGCTGCATAAATGGATACTATGTATAAATACAAGTGCTGTGTAAGTCACTCTGGATAAGAGCGTCTGCTAAATGCCTGTAATGTAATGTAATGATATCAACGTCGATTCGCCTTTCAAAATCGAAACCAAATTCAACAGTGATTCAACCATGACCCACAATGTTGATTCACCCATGGATAAACGTTGAAATTGAGTTGAAGAGTTTTCAAAAATAAATATTTAAAGATACTGTATATATATATATATATATATATATATATATATATATATATAGCTTATATCTTATATCTGTTTCAGAAACAAATATTTAGTCAAATATAAATTAAATCTTAGTTTCAAAAATAAATATTTATTTAAAAAAATAAGATTTAGCTTAAATCTTAAATCTTACGTTTTCCAAAAGCAAGATTTAAGATTTAATTTATATATAATTTATTTTACCACAAATCTGTGTTTAAGAGTTAAATATTTAGCAAAAGATGAATATTTATTTATATCTTAAATCTTGGGTTTTTACAAAAAAGAAAATGTTACATTTAACTAAATGTTTATTTTATCACAAATCTTGTTAAAGATTTAAATATTTAGCCAAAAATAAATACTTATTTATATCTTAAATCTTATGTTCTTAATTAAATATTTAGCTTATATCTTAAATCTGATTTAACATTTAAATAAATATTTATTTTTATCACAAATCTTGGTTAGAAATTTTCACATTTAGTCAAAAATAAATATTTATTTATATCTTAAATCTTTGTTCCAAATTAAACATTTAGCTTATGTCTTAAATCTTGGTTTGTAAATTAAACATTTAGCTAAATCTAAATCTTTAGAAAGATATACTTATTAGCCCTGCCCCTTGGTGACTGGCATCCAATGGAGGGAGGAGGGGAAATAGCTGGCTTTAGTGATGAGGGTAATTGAGGGTCTTTTTGGGAAATGTAAGATTTAAGATTTAAGCTAAATCTTATTTTTTTAAAGAAATATTTCTCTTTGAAACCAAGATTTAAGATTTTAATTCAATATTTCTTTTTGATTAAATATTTGTTTCTGAAACAGATATAAGATATAAGCTATATATATATATATATATATATAATTTTGAAAACTCATATTTAACATTTAAGTTATATATTTAGGACATGCTTATTTGAGATTTTTCAATTAAATTTGATAATATCAACTAGAAGTTTTATTTAGCATGTCAGTTAAATCTTTGGAAAAAAAACTCATATTTGGCATGAATCTTCAGGAAAATGCCACATTTATGCTAAATCTGAGAAAAAACCCAGGGAAAACATGTTGTGTTTTACCTTACATTTGGCACCCCATACTAACTGGTTAACTTTTATCTCTATTTAAATTAACTATTTATATTTGTCAGTTTGCTGTCAATGTTATGAGAGTTTTATGTGGGTAATGTTGGCTAGTTTTCTTTTTAATTTTATATGGCTTTAAAATAATTTGTCATTATGTGACGATTTAGACATTTCTTTCCTGTTATGCTTAGTAGCTTCAATTTTTGAAAGTCAATAAAGCACTGTTAGCAGCATTATATGATTGCAGAATGTTTTTGTTGTTGTTGTTAAAAATACAAACACAGTAGTGTGGAAATAACAAGGACAATTTAACAAAACACACACTGCTGTAATGATTTATATTGTGCATTTTTTTGTTTAGAAAACTAATTCCACCATGTGAGCCACACCACTCCCACAGTAAATTAGAATGGCTCTGCTGATCCACCCTGTTCAGACTTACCATACAACAACCTAGCCTACAATATATTGGCCCATCTGTAAATGAACATATTATATTTTACCATGCAATGCCACACAGCAAAACATAAAATTAAAATTTCATGGTGTGGAAATGGAAGCACTCTTACACTGAAAAATTCTCAGTTGTAAATGAACTTACTTAAGCGTTTATGAGTCGATTAGGGACCATATTAACTCTTGTTAGAGTTTATTTAACTGTTTATTTATTTAATTGTTTGATGTGACATGAAAATGTCATGGTTTTTGACCCTTTTTCCCTTGCGGTCGTTTTCCTCGGTCGCCACGCGTGGGCGCTGCTCTGTTAGTGGAGCTTAGGCTCTGTCTCGTTTCATTCACGGAGTTCTCATCTGCGTTCACACGTGTGCTAGGTTGCCTGAGAGCTATATAAGCCTCCATTTCCTTTCGTTCGGGGCTTCGATATTGTTTGCGTTATTTGTACTGTGTTTGTTGGTGTATGGTATTATTTTGCCCTCTGTTTGCCTTAGCCGGTATGGTTAGTTCTAGGTATTTTAGGAGACCAGTTTTGCTCCCTTTTGTTTGATTGGAGTTTTGCGGGACTTGCCTCTGTGCATTGAGCTTTAAGGTTAAATTCCTTTTTTCATGCTCGTTTCAGTCACCGCTTCCTGGTCCTTCATTTTTCTCGTTACCTTTCCCCTTATTGAGATGTAAGGCTTAATCATACTGAGATGTAGGGCTTTATCTGTGAGTCAGGGCGTTTATTAGTTTTTTGTGCCATTATGCTACTCGCCTGTTCTTACGCTCCTTGTTACAGAGGCTGGGCGTTTATTCTTGCTGGCTCTTCTTTAGTCACTAAGCTCGAAGTATGGGACCGCAGATCTCTGCTCTATTTGCCTGTAAAATGTTTCTCTCTCCTGGGAGATAGGGCGTTCACGCTTTTACTGAGTTAATTAGCTCGTAGAAGTATAGGGTAGCAGTTCTTTGTTCCATCCGCCTTGTTTGGTTTTCTTACTGTGAAACCAGGCATTTGTGCTTCTACTCATTTGTGTGTTACAGTGAGCCGGTTAGTAGCTTCGGTACGTTTGTTCCCTGTTTTGTCTCCTTCTCATGGACTACGTTTCCCCTTTGTTGTGAGTCAGGGTTTTTTTTATTATACTGAGAGGCAGGGCGTGTTATTTTCTATTAAGCTTGCATTAGTCTTTTAGCCGGTAAATGTCCGGTGCAGCTGTCCTGTTCATCCTATTCAGTACCTGTCTCCGTACATGGAGCTTTGGCGATTTTGTTTGGAACTGTAGTTCTGTTTCGTCCTTCGGTACATGTCTTCCTATAGGGAGACTGGGTGATGTTGTGGACATGTTTGCGTGTGACTGCGAGTCTCTGAAAGTAGCCTTGGAACGTTAGCTCTCTCTACCTTTCGCCTCTACCTTACATTCCCCTTTACTGAGAGGCTAGGGCGTGTATTTTCTACTAAGCTTGCATTAGTCATTTTGCTAGTAAAGGTATGGGACGGCGGTTTACCATCGGCTCACCTGTAAAATGTTTCTCTTTCCTGGGAGATCGGGCGTTTACCCCCTTTATGTTTTCTGCGTGTGACTGTGAGCTTATGGAAGTAGCCATGGAACGTTGGATCTCTGTTCCTGTCACCTTCCCGTTACATTCCTTTTTACTGAGAGGCAGGGCGTTTATTTTCTACTAATCTTGCGTTAGTCGTTTAGCCGGTAAATGTCCGGTGCAGCTGTCCTTCGGTACCTGTCTCCGTACATGCAGCTTTGGCGATTTTGTTCGGAACTGTAGTTCTGTTCGTCCTTCGGTACATGTCTTCCTATAGGGAGACTGGGCGATGTTGTGGACATGTTTGTGTGTGACTGCGAGTCTGATAGTAGCCTTGGAATGTTAGATCTCTGTTCCTTTTGCCTCCTCGTTACCATTTCACATTAGTATCTCGTTTCTTCACTGTTTTGTATACGTTTTGAGTATTCAGTGTTTTTTTTAGCTTGTGTTTTCCAAGCTTGAGATGTGTTGCTCTGTTGTGACATTCACCCGGTTATACGGGTTGTTTTTGGTTACGGCCCTTTTTTTCCTAGTTCCCGTATTTCCCTCCAGTGAGTAGGAACTAGGTCATTTGCGTTAACCCTTCATATTCCCTTATATACGGGGTCTCTCCGTCTCAGTGGCTTTTAATTAAGCTTAATGAATCCCCTAGCTGCGTTTGGTCCCTCCTACCTCACACGTCACGCCCCCACTGCAGAAAATTAACTAAATTATCTGAAATTTTAACATTCCAGTTGCTATTTCTATACGTTAAGAACACATTAATTTTGACCGGTCATCATAACCTAATATGATTTTCTTTGGGAATTAGAAAATAAAACTTTAAACATATTAAGCAAAAGTTATCACAAGTTCTTCCCACAAATATTGCACCCTTCCTCAAGGCTTAAATCAGGAAGCCTCAACAGTGCTACGGTTGTTTTTGCAACATTACTTTAAGGATTATAATGATCTCTCTTATATTACAATTGTTTTTATCACATGCAGTATAAATCATAGTGATGTTGTAACCCCCGCAGAGGTTGCTTCAATAATAAATCATGTAATCCTCACCAATGCTCCGTAAAGAATGTAAAACGTGCAGGCACCTGAATATGCACCATAGTCCACAAATTGTTTCCAATATCTTGCAAATACATTTACAAAAGCAAAATTGTCCTTCTTTTACTTGGCAGAACTTTTTGCTTTAATTAGTGCTGAACGGTTGGAAGACCTCTTCATCTCTGAGAGATCCACCTATGGGGAATGACATCCGGTCATGACCTCCGCAGAAGCAGCCAATTGCACCAAGTCTCGCTCTGACAGACAGTAGCGTGTCCAATGCGAAAGGAGGCTCCCGCCCTCCTCGGAAGAGCATATAGGACACTGGAGCGCTACTCCTCCTCAGCGAACATATTTGCTTCTTGTGTGTGGAAAGAAGGACAGTCTTGGTGGATCTTTCCACTCAATGTTTCAGAGAAGCAGCTCGGGTTACAACAGTAACCTAAAGTTTTCTTTCATCATCACGTGTTTGCTATCCACCTATGGGGACATATGGACAACTCCCAAATTGCCTTTATGCTAACAGCTGAGACGCTGTCAAGCCAGCAAGGGATGAGCCTCCCCACTGAGGGGTGGGTGCTGCGTGGCACATGCCATGTACGGAAGTACAAATCACAGAACACTGCTCAATGTGATAGCTGGGTCCCGGGAACAATATCAAGTACTACAACAATGAGGGGAGGTGACTCACACAGAGCTCACCCCCAGAACTGAGTGGGCTACCATTCCTGGTAACATTGTGATGGTAGAACCTTGCAAAAGTGTGTGGAGAAGCTGAACAGATTTCCTCCAAAGAGACCCCATGGAATAGGGCCACAATACAGCTATGCTCCTCATAGAATGAGCCCTCAGGCCAGAGGGGGGCGTTACATTACCCCCTTTGAATCGAATGCCATAGCAATAGCTTCCACAAGCCAATGGGACAGCCGCTGCTTAGAGATGGATTTCCCTTTGCAGACGGGGTCCAGGCAACAAAGAGCTGACCGCTCTTTTTGAAAGCCTTAGCCCTTGCCATATACATGTGGAGAACGCACACAGTACAGCATATGTAGCCTTTGATCCTCCTCAGAGGAACAAGGTGGTGGGTGAAAGGAGAAGAGAGACGTAGAGATCTCTGCCACAGCCATTTCCACAATCTGGGGATACAGAAGCCATTCCCCGTACAGTGGGTGTACCCTTGGCAGCAGATCTGTCCCCGTGTCCAGAATGCCTGGAGTATGGATCACGGAGCTCCAGAAAATTGATGAGAGCTGATCACAGCTGAGTTGGCCACATCCCATTCACCATACAACCCAGAGAGGGATTCATCTGTCGTCACAACTTTCCTCAAGAGAACAGTCCCAAAAGGGCTTCCCTGAGCATAAAAGTCTCCCAATGACGCAGACCTGCAGTGCACTTGTGATGGGCAAAGCGGAAAGATTTTGTGGAGGGGGGTGGATATATGCATGTGTGGAAAAAGGAATCTTTCAGATCGATTGAAGTGAACCAATTGCTCTGACGTACTGAACGTGAAAGTGTTGTTGTTAATATTTTGAAGTTGCATTTCCTTAAATGTTTTTTCAGCACCCTGAGATCCAGGATAGCGCGTAGGGAACCATCCTTCTTTGGGACCAGGAAATAATGAGAATAAAAGCCATGTTGGGCTTGATCTCTGGGAACCACACGTATTACCCCTTTTTTTCTGTAGCCCAGGGGTGGCCAAACCTGGTCCTGGAGAGCTGCATGGTCTGCTGGTTTTTGTTTTCACCTTAAATACGACAACTACTTAGGCCAAAGAAACCAGATGAGGTGAGTTAACTGTGTAATCAACTGCTTTAATTGATCGATTAAGTGGCGAGTATCAACAAAAACCAGCAGACCCTGTGGCTCTCCAGGACCAGGGTTGGTCACCCCTGCTGTAGACCATGGCTATTGTGCGAAGCATTCACTCAGGGGCCAACAAAGCCTGCCAGGCTTGGATGTGGCTTATGAGTGCCCCTGCTGGTGTGGGGCTGTATTGCATAATGCGGCTGATGCTCCACCTAGTGGCGAAACCGGTGGAGGCCTGATGTGTTCTGAAGGGATTCTTTCCAACACACATTTTTGTTGGCCTTTCAGGGTGGGAGCCTTTATTAGAAATGGTCTGATGGTGTTTTGCACGCTGAACGTGGATAACACTACTTGTGCACTTGAAATATTTTATCCCAACGGGTTGAAACTCTGTGTGGAGTGCCGGGAGGGGAGACTGGGGCTGGGAGGCATGAGAACTGGAACTGATGCCCTGGCCGCAGCAAACACAGGAGGGAAACCCCTGGGGGGGTGAGTGGCTGGGCAGTGCTGTCCCCCTGAATTAGGAGTATCTGCTTTTTCGTGGGGGATGAGAAGGAACATGAAAGTGTGTCCAAGGGGCTGGCTGCCCCTGAACATGGACTTAGCACCCCAGTGAGGCTGTGGGCTGTGTCAAGCCGGCCGCTTCCGTTTGGGATCAGCAGGGGGAGGAATTTTCCATCATAAATATCTCTCTCCTCATTGGCGGGGTTCCTGAGGGCTGTCTATTCCATGTTGAGACAGGTTGGGATGTATCCAGAAGCACAGCATGGGGTTGGGCGTTACCTGTCCCCCATAGTAGATGTTACTTGGACAAGAGGAATGGAGTCCTCCTCACCCAAATCATTTGACGTGACGGCCATGTCATCATTCTGACTCAGGTGCCGCTCCCTCCACTACAGGGGTACCGGAGAGGGAGAGTAGAAAACCCATTGACCGGTCAGTCCAACTCAGGGTAGGAGGGCCTTGTGGGGGCTTAGAGGCAAGAGGCCATAGTGCTGTCGTCCTCTTTATGCGAGTCCTCGGGCCCAATGTCATTGCCGTGGGTAGCAGCTATTCTCAGCTCTCCGTCTGAGCTTCCTGGGCAGTATGAGGCAGTGGCTGCAGCACTCTGGAGCATCAATGGCCTCCTGGGCATGTTTCAAACCCAAGCACATGACACAGAAAAGGTGGGTGTCCCTGGCAGTGATGAGGGCACCGCACGTTACCAGGCAGGCACACGATCGTAGCTCCACGGATAAGTCGAAAGGAGCGGGCTTATGAAGAGCCATGTAGCGAGGAGCTAACATAGGCTAACGAAGTTGTGAAAACAAGCGTGGGTGGTTGGCTAGAGAAAACAGAGGCTAGCTAGCTTGGGAGACAACAGAGTCCTGTTCCGCGTTAGCAGGTGCAGGAGGAAGGCCGTATCTTGGGCGGGGGTGTCAACTGAGGAGTGCTGCAGTGTGCTATATCTTTCAAGGAGGGCAGGACCCTCCTTTTGCATTGGACACACTACTGTCAGAGCCAGACATGGTGCAATTGGATGCTTCTGTGGAGGTCATGACTACATGTCATTCTCCATAGGTGGATCTCAAACAGGAGATGATGAAAGAGAACATGGGTAATTAATTTATCTCATTACAAAACTTTGTCCCCAGCAGAGTAAAAATGAATTCCTATCATTTTAAGTTAGTCTGATACATAATTTTAATTGAGATTTCTTCAACTTTATGTTATGTTAATTAAAAATGTTAATTAAAAATGCACCCAAATGCTTGGAATTATTGTCTGCGCTTTTTCTACATACCAACACAATGCTAATATACCGACCATTATGGATTATTGACACTGTAATACATGGTTACATTTTATACTGTGCACACCATACATGTCAAATTTAGTACCCTTTACTTTGTAACAGATCATATGATTTACCCTTTTTGCTACCTCAAGACCTGACCACACCTAGTAGCCTAGTTGTAGCCTGTCAGTTACCACTGAGGTAAATTAAAAGTGTGCAATGTAGTGCATCCATATGTACAGCGGCCTTAATCAGATAATCATTTTAATAATTTAAATGTAATTTTAAGCATTAATTTCTTGAAACCGGCGTCCAAAGACACACGTTTTACTTCACAATCCATATTATACCCCAGTAGAGAGTAAGCGGCTGACGTTGGCCCCTGCCCTTTTGAAATTTGTCTTACTTGAATTTGTTCGCCCTCAGAAAAGACATAGGCTACTTTGCTATAGAATGCCATGTGCCCTGTTGTCTTGATGCTGTCACTTCTCTAAACGTGCTTTTACGTGATGACAGCCTACTGCATGTCTCGATTGTTAAAATGCCATCATACTGCTTTACCCAGAAGAAATGTCACTTCCAGAAATGTCACTTCTGTGATAGCTAACGTAGCCTACATTTTAAGCAAACAGATTTTTATTTAAGCAGAGGACGCTCGTGTTATTTTTCAATACATTCAATTAATTATTCAGTTTTCACATCAGAGAGAACATAATCCTTTCGAAATGTCAGTTTGGGCTGCCGTCTACAGCTGTGTTAATAAATTAATTCAATGAAAACATGCCAACACGATTTAATATTCAGTAGTTATTTATTTTCATTGACATCAAAACAATTGTAATTTAAATGTTGACCTTTTGACATAGGCTACTCCAGAGCCATAAATTATAGATTACATTCAGACGTTTAGCCTACAAATATTAATGTGATAACCCCCTCTGTCCTTTCCAAGGCGTTTTATTCAGGGCTCTAGGCAGGTGGTAAAAACATTTAAATAGACTTACGACTGTAATCAATAAATTATACTAGGAACCAATTTCTAATCCGTGAAAACGATTAGACTTTTATTTTCTTTCATATGAAGCATATCATTCAAGTTTCATTGTTGTACAAAATCATGCAGCATTAAGGATTTCATAAAAGTGCAAAACATTGGATTCACTTTCACCATATAGACAAACAGGCATTGCTCATGCTTTTCAGTTTCATCTTAATTTGGTTCAGTCAGTGTTGTTGAGAAAGTGTACATGTAACATGCACAATTGGTAAACATGCACATCTCCTGCTATAGCCTTCCGAGCAAATATTTTAAAATGTATGAAAAAAGATAAAAACGTAAAAGGCATCTTCACTGATGCAGTCTCGAAGCACACCAATCTGCATGCAATAGGTTTGCCTTTTCAAACCTTTCAGGTTGAATATATAACAATTAGAATTAGGCCTATGAATAATATATTTTTTAAAAACTTGTAAACTTGTCTTTACCCGTACATGTTAAGTATTTAGGAAGAGAACGATTTGTTCAAAAATTACATACACTTAACATTGTATTTTTCGTTGATAAATACTAAAGCAATTTATGTTTTCCTCTCTGAGATGCACGTCAAAATGTAAAGCAACAATACATTCATGATTCATTAAACATTTTTTCAAAGTAAATTGACTGTTGTAGGCTACTGAAGCACCTAGCATTTCATGGCCGGAGTCGGCTACTCTTTCAATTGAACAATATCCGGGTTTATCGACATAACTTTTTTCCATAGCCTTCTTGAAATCATTTGCATAGGCTATATCACGCCTCACTAAAACCGCAAACGGCACCCTCATTAACTACCTTGAACAGGTACATTAAAACAGAACCAACAATAGCGCCATCAGTTCGTCAGTTAAGCCCAATGATGACAGCCTCCACGTCTTTGGACGGTCTCCGCTCCTTCACGAGAAAGTTAATCATGCTCTCCGATTTGATCATGAGGTTACACCCGAGGAAAAAGATTCCAAACATAACTGTCAGTGACAAAACGCACAACACGGCAATCTGGACAACCCGCATGATAAACATTTTCCTCTCGTCTGGAGGTAGTACCAGGGAACCGCCGTCATTTGTGGTCAAGGTGCTCCCGTTGCAACAGCCGACTAGCGTGCCAGCAAGGTCCTGGGAGTTGTTTGTGAAGATGCCGTGCACTAGAGCAGTCTGGTTGAAAAACGTGGCGTTCATCTTTGGACTACTCTTGGATGGTGCAACAGGAAGGCGAACTCCTCACAATCAGGCACAACAGTTCTTGGCGTTCGGACGCTGAGTTATCAAAATAATAACATCATAAAAATTAAACAACGTTTAAATTATGTTGATGTAACTAGCATCACTTCACCAAATGATTAGATGTCAGGTGGTGTTTGAGTATTTTGTAAAATAAATAATTAAATTAAATGAAACAAAACTAACTAAATAAAACTTTGAAGCATAATTCCATTAGCGTACCCTGTTCATACAATTAAGACCAGTTTAGTTTACAGGTGAGACTGAACGGAATAGTAGTCCGGGAGCTAGCAATAGTGTATGTCCGTAGCTCTGCCTCAAATGAGTCCCTTTGGGCATGTCTTGTCAAGTGTTTTTATTTCTTCGTCAGAGTTCCCGCGTGGTAGCTGAGCACCTCGCTTGCGCTCTTACTCAAAAGCAGCTACACCTTCTGTAAATGGGATTATGATTTCCCTTCGGACCACACCACCACCGAACTGGGGGAGGTTTGCTTGTATTGAACGCTGGAATGAGCCAAAATGGGGGATGGACCATGCATGCACTGCCAGTGATTGGAAGATCTGAAATTGGAAGTCATTTTTCTTCGTCAAGTTCGCTGCGTCAAAGATATTAATACGGCATGCCACTCTTCTGATTTTCGCAACAAAAGCATCGTCCGTGCACCTTTACGACAACTTACTATTGTTACTTTTCTAAATGCAACAGTCATAGTTCTGTTGGAGGCAAGCGTGAATGGCGTCAAGTTTTGGGTTAACGTAGATGTAATATATTAATCCCAAAGGAGTGAATTTTAAGCTTCAATTGTGTACCTTGTCAACGAGAGGTTGTCATCGCTATTTCTCTGTCATTGACGTCATTAAATAATCTATGCACAAGCTGAAGTAACTGTGCTCTTAGAAGTCATTGTGCTCTTAAGTAGTGGCAAACTTTAATGAATCCGTTCTTCAAACATTGTCAGATAAGTCTCCAATGGCTGTTCTTGCCTTTGTTTTATTGTCGAAATTGCAAGGGATTAAGGATAATTATAGAACGGTTTACACTTTAATTAAATAGCCCCCTTTAAATATCCCTCTATCTTTATGACAAACATTCCTTATTGCAGTCCCAGACAATGACTGAAGAGCAAGTGCAGAACTGTCAACCTGTGAGTTACTGCGTCCTGACAGATAGCCTAAATTGGATTTTTGATCCGGGTAGACGGCATTAAGTAGCGATTAAATGTTCCCTGCCTTCTGTTAAATATAGCCACGGTTATGTTGTTGGACGGAGCATCGCACTGTGCGTGGCTACATTGTACTGTAGATTACTCGAGAAAGTTATCGTCGAAGTTTTCTCAAACTGCACGTGTCAACAATACTGACGGTGAACACTGTCACACAGGTCAACAAAGGTGAGACCTATTTATTATAGCTGACAAATATGTGGCCAGTTTCCCAAGGAAAATGCTGAATAATTTCTTAATACGGTAAGGACAATGTACGGTTAGATCGAATGCTTAATTATCTGTCTTCTTCGCACGTCTGGCCTGAGACGATTTGGACAAAGCCCTGTCTGGTGTGTAATGTAAAATTTAAGGATGTTTTTGACTTCATCCAATACGGACTGTTCCGGGACTGTGTACATTTACATTTTGATAAATTGTCAACTCCAAAGGATAGACAAAGGGAATTCTAGGGAAGTTAGTAAGATACCGTGCAAACTTTACATAGACAAAGGCCAAATACACATTTTTAAATATTGACTTTGACCAAGACCATGTTCCTTCATTGGACATGTGTGCATTTTTTAAAACATTGATATTTTTCAGGCAGATGCGTCTTTAATGGTCTTTAGTGCCATGCAACCAAGTTTAAGACCAGCAGAATAATATAGTAAGATTAATATTAGATTCAGGTAAACACCTTTGTCATTAGTTTGTGTTTCTATTAGGAATTAGCCTAATTCGCGTTTATAATTTAACCTGTGCTTATTACATTTGCGTCTGCCTCATTAAGCTGTCTGCAGCCTGCATTAGTTCAAAGGTATTTAATATTATTATATAATGTACAATTTTTTAATTATCATGGTGCACTATGAGGAATAAATGTGTGTAACCTGATTTGGTGCGTGTGTGTGTGTGTGTGTGTGTGTGTGTGTGTGTGTGTGTGTGTGTGTGTGTGCGTGTATGTGTGTGCGGGGTTGGTACTGTGTGCAAGGCAGGTGTGGGGTTGAGGGAGAGAGGGAAGAGATGGAAGACGTAATTATAACTAGCTTTCAGTTTTCTATTATGCTGTTTTTATTTTTGTACACCAGTAACTGTCGGTAAGATGGACACAGCAACACCATCAGTGTTAAATGAGCTCTAACAGAGTATATAAATGCAAAACTATTGGGCCAGTGACACAATTTTTGTTGTTTTGTCTCTGTACACCAGCACATTTGATTTGAAATAAAACAATAAATGTGAGGTTAAGGTGCAGACTGTCAGCTTTAATGTGGCCAATATTTCTGTGATCTGTGATAATGTTACCTTTGAGCATTTCACATGAAAGCATTTGAGCTTCATTGAAAACACTACTGGTAACTAGATTTAACTGATCTTAAATCTGTTATAATCAAAAGTATTAACAAGGCCAATCTCAAATGTGATTTAAATGAATTAAAGTGAAACATACAAAAGGCACTCTTATGCTACAATGAAGTAAAAAAAAAAAAAGTAAAAAAAAAAGGAATTGGCTCAGACTGAATGATCTAGACTTAAATTAGCATGCTTGCTAATGGTGTAAAACGTCAAAAGCAGGTTCAGGGCAGTATCAGTTTAAAAGAAAACTCTGTCTTCCGTATTTCTTGCTGACAGGGTTCCAGTTTGGTGACTAGGCTGTACAACAAGTGACCTGCCAGCCATGTAGTCTATTTGCACAGCTCCTCCGGGGGTGAGCTGTGATGTTGGGGAACCTGCGGTTGTTCAGCCATCTCCAGCCCTATGGGCTTGTTGCTACAAGTCCGTCACACACAGGTTGCATGACAGAGACGCTTTCAATTTGTGAATTTATGAACATAACAAATAAACCAGCTCTGGGTGTCACCTGAAACGGATTATACTATTTCCATGGGAGAAAATCACCTGATAGCCTCCGTCCTGAGTACGCCCGCCAATTATGAATTTCTGACGGCACAGAGAGCTTCAGTGCCAAAGGTCATTTTTTAATGGAATCCCTCCATGGGTCCAGCACATCAAGCAATGGCATAATTGCTTAACAGCTGTTATCGTTCTGTATGTATTAGGCTTTACTGAATATGATGGCAAGACTTTTGATCCTTGTCATCTGCGATGATCAAAGCTGAACATTAATGCGTTTAAGTTATACGGCGACACTTTTGTTTCTCTCCTTTTTTCCTCTAATTTTGTTTTTGATTTCATTTTTGCACTCGATATTACATTATAATTCCGGTTCACTTCTTTCACATCATTTCATAGTGTTTTGGCTTTTATAAGATATCTCCCCACAATTTGAGGTTGTCAGTCTAGTTGCTTGCTGAAGATTTGAGGGCCCTGTTGGACCATTGCAGGGTTGGTGTCCTTTGTCTCATGTGGAACTGCTAGCCATGTGACTGGGTGATGTTCTTTGGCTGCACAATGATGCTTAAGGGAGCTCAGGGACTTGTCGTTCTTGAGTTTCTCACCAGCAAAGGTCTACTGCAGGAGTTTTCAATGCAGTTGTGTATGATATAATCTATAGTTTTATAGGTAAAAAAACTCCTCGGTAGGGGGAGAAAAAACACTGAACAGTGGCAAGAAAAAACTCCCCAGTGGGAATAAATCTCGGAAGGAACCTGGCTAGAGAGGGGGTGCAAATAAATATACAAATAAAATTGAATTGAATATAGTTCCACTGGATTTATATTCCAACTGTGCCCGGCATTTAGAAAGGTACAAGTCACAGGATCTGTAGCAAACAAATTAATAATTTATATGGTTAATGGACATACATGTCCATTCTTAGAATATGTGCAGGCAATATATTAGAATAGAATAGAATAACTTTTATTTTCCTGTGAGGGAACTTCAGTTGTAGTTGCCAGCAATAAAAAAGACATAGACAGTGATGAATTATAATAACAATTAATAATAGATGAATGACTAGTTATTTAATTGGCAGGAGACAAATTTTTAAAAAGTTAAAACGCCCAGTGGGACAGATTTCTTGGTCTTTTAAATGAAAGTTTTTGTTCGAAAGCACTTTCCACATCTATAAATAATGCACTTTGGATTCAAACTGGATAGAATAGATACCCTTTAAGAATATAAGCAGGAAATCATTTTTCAACTGAAGCATGACCAGAATAAGCAGCTTTACCTGAAAAATTTATGTGGAAACGATGGTAAGCCAACCCTTGCAAAACGGGGGTGGCTTTCCCAAAGCATGTCCGTAGCGAAAGGTATGTCGTGAAACGTGTTGTGAAGATATACTTGCCGTTCACGACGCTTTCCCGAAAGTGCTCGTAACCCATTATATATATACTCTAAGCTCGTAACTAAAAGAGATCGTGAAATGTGTCGTGAATTCTGAAGACACGTCGGAATCGGGAAAGCCACCCCTGGATAGTTTGCTCCAAACTTGCAGCTAATATGTAGCGCATTTGCTGCAAACTAAATTGTTTTCCACAAAATGTTGGTCAGGTTTGTCAGAGTTTGCCAGTACTGGCGAACTAAAAACTTTGCCAGAAGTGAATGGCAGTTCCCACAAAGCTAATTTGCATGTGTAAATATGAGCTTGCCGCAAACCTGTACCAACAATGCCAAAGGTTTGCCGGAAATTTGCTGGACGGCCTATATTTTTGTAAGGGAATTTAGCACATATCTTTAATAAAAACCTGCATTGGTTAATAAAAAGGAATGGTTATCAATAGGTTTATCTCATATTAACGTTGTATGCTTTGGCTGCATACAGATTCTGTTTTTTTCAGGAATGTATGAAGTGATTCAGTTAAATTACTATGATCAACGGTTAAGAGGTTAATGTTGCCATGTTAATATTAAGATTATATTATACTTTAATTAAAAAAAATTATTTAAATTCATGGGACAACTGAAATAATTCAATGCTATTTGCCTGTCACAATTCTACTTGCAACGCCAACAGCAGAGCTTATATAGTGTTTAGTATCAAGACATTGATTGGTAGCATAATGCAAAGAAATTCAAAAACAGCCAGTAAAATGTACACTGGCGTCATGGGTGATGCAGCAGTTTATTTTAAATCTTTCCAATGAAATAATCCAGCCAGGCCTAAACTCTGGTTCAGGAGGTGCCTAGTTATAAGGGCACATTGGGTGTTGTGTATTATAGACTTTTAATGTCATTGCTTATGATCCTAATTTAATTAGGGAATTTACAGCCATTTGTCACAGCTAGTTTAACTGTAGCCGTCTAGTCATCAGAATTTTCACATTTAGCCATCTTGCGTTTTAGTGCCCATGCAAATACTCCCGAATGCATTTCATGAAAAAAGGACATCTTCATCAAAACTGCATTGTGTTGCATGCTGAAAATGCTTTTCTCAATAATGGTTGGTCAGATAAAGTGAATGCGGTGTGTTCATCACAATCAGTATATCTTTGGAGAGTTTGTATGAAGTGATTTAGTTAAATGACTATGATCAACTGTTAGGCTCATGTTAAGAGGTTAATGTTACCATGTTAATATTAAGATTATAATTGGGCGCACTTTGAGTAGTGATCAAAACATTTCATGGACACATGTGCAAAGGTCATAGCGAGTGAAGCCTTCCTTCTGTTTCTCTGTACAGCATCTTTGTGACAGTTCTCTGTACAAAAGCGCTATGCAGATAAAATTTTATTGAATTGAAAGCATATATTGTGTGTTGTCCTATTCCACAGGCAGTAAGTTTTTTGTTGTTGTTTAGTTGTTATATTTAGTGTGCATTTTCCTTAATCCTCCAGTGTCCCCTTAAGAGCTGTTGGTGAATTATTGTGTGCATATAATCTGCTTCACTGACACAAGATCAGATTCTTCCACAGCTGAAGTGCTGTTTATGCATGAGTGGTTATTCATCACCTGAGTTTCTGAAATATGCATCGTCCTTTCAAGAACGTCAATATAGAAAGAACATTTCCTTCTCTCGGTTTTTAAATGGCTTCTAGTTTTATATACTTCAGCTCATCGTAATAAGTTCTATGCATGAGCATTGAAACAAAGACTCAACAGAAATGCAAGGGAGTGCTGGTCGGAGAGGAATTTTTACACACGCATATATGTGCATACAAATCCACCTGGCAGTCGCCAAGGTTCCACCCCCTTAGCAACAACCATGACAACACTCCACACTCTTAGCAACAGACAGGACAGTGTCCCACCCCCTAGCAACAATGTTCCACCCCCTTTCTGGAAGGAAAAATAGACATGGTCGAAGAGAGCCTGAACAAAGCAGACAAGAAAACCATCTCAACTTAGCAGGAGGGAGTGAGGAGCCTAGCAACACAATATGAGGGACCACATCCCTTAGCAACAGAGACGGAAGAGAGAAATCTACACTTCAGCCTTTACTCTGGCTGAGAGGACCCATGCTGTGGTTGTCGTCACCTCAGGGGCAACCACCGATTATGAGCTGCCAGCTTGATCATAATGGCCGTGAAGTTCATGGATACATTAAATCTGTCTTATGTATCATTACATCTGATCTGGTCCCCTCATACTCCTTAAAATGCCATCCATAGGTTCCCTGTCACAGCACACATTTATTTAAAATCCCCTGGCTGGCACACTCATCTATCCCACCGCTGTCATTTATCATTGTGTCATTTCTCATTCATCTAATTTCAAACTACAAGAATGATTGTGTCATTCTTGAAGAGAAAAAAATATGACGCCTGCCTGCTCTGACCAGTTTACTGTCTCTTTGCTCTTTTGGCTACTGTAAAACATGTCTACAGAAACAACCAAGGTAAAGGTGTCTAAGGAAATAATGATAATAACCATTTTCTTGTCATATTCTTTTGACTGATCAGACTTAGCAAATATCCGTGTATTTTATTTTCAAATGTTGGTTCCTAGACTGTTGCAGGTTCATCGTTGGTCCAGATTTTCTGCTTTTTTTTGTCCAAAAAACCATCCCATTTGAAAAACTGCCATCGCCCTTTCCATCCCCTTTGCTTTAATGGATTTCTGTGACATCACAGACCCCGCCATCTCCCTTGAAATATTTTTACAAATCGACCACTGTTTTTCAGAGAGCATTTTCTGTTAGGTTTTTTCCAGCACACATATAAGCCTGGTTTCCAAGAGACGTGCCGTAAACCAAGAAGGCGCCATGATTTCTGCCAGAATTTAGCCCTGATAATATATTGCGCAGAGGCTACATGGTCTTCAGGGCATAGTTCCAGCCCTATCTGTGCCCCTTGATACACGTGGTCCATCCCCCCCATCAGACCAAAAATTGACAGTTTGTGGAGGCGACCAGGAGAGCACGACTGCCTCGTCTGGGGGCCGGTGACTCAACCCAGATGAAGTCATTAATTAATCTGATAGCAATAGCACAGTCACATAGAATAGAGGGGCAGAGCGGGGAGACGAATCTCGCTTGAATATGAAAATCTGTTTATTTATTATGCATTAAGTCACATTAAGAAGATAATGCGGCGGCCTTAATGAGCTGTTGCACGGGTCAGGGCATGTTTTCTCCTCCCCATTACCGACTCTCGGCCTAATTCAATCTAACTCCTGTTTAGATCCGATTTAAAAATATAAATTTCAGCTTTAGGTCCTGTCCCACACTCCTCCCAAAAGGCTCTCTCTGGAACGTTTAATGCACACTAACGGAAACTTTGACACGTTTTTCTTCTCTGCCAATGACTGCTCTCCACTTGTGTCCTTTCCAGTGAAAATCACAGTAACCTGCAGTTACACAGGAGGCTACAGAACAAAAGAAAGGTGAAGACAGATGAGAGAAGAGACTTAAACATGTGAATGGAGAGCTCTCCGCCCACAGGAGAGCAAATGGGATTTTTTTTTAACAATCGTCTCATCTTGGTTACCATTCATGCTTCTGCAGGATATTTACTCAGTGAGTTAAAGCAAATTAACTCATGGCTGGCAAACGACCATGAGGTAAATGACTGATTGTGGGATTTCCCTGAGCAATATTTCACGTGGGACCAAATTCCCTGGGAGGGCCTGAGTCTCCAAGCTCCAGGCACCTGACAGGCATTCTTCCGAACAGCATATTTAGAAATGAAAGAATGTTGTGGAGGCAAATGTAATTTGTCACTATCAAAACGAGGATTTGAGTAAAAACATGACATCCTCTGAAATAAGATTAATTCTGCTTAGGACTAGAGTTGAAGGTCATCCCCGTCTAACCATTTTGGCTACCAGTTATGACTTTGTGTATTTGCGTCACCCCTTAGTCCTTCCTCTCTACGTTACTCAGAGGGCTTTTGAGTTGGGCCGTGGAGGGGCTTGCCATTGTTGGCACTGTTCTTGGTGGTTGGGGGCATATTAAATCGTAAACCAAAGAAAGCAGTGAACAAAGAGGTACCCAGAGAGCATTAACACTCCAGGAGCAATCGAAAGAAATACCACCGGCCATCCAGAGCATTACAGCTTATCTGTGTATTTTCCTATTTTCGGCATGACAATTCCAGCACATTGGTGGCTGTAACTTAGCAACCGGGCAGTCAGAAAATAGAAGCAGGAGAGGGGACATAATTCAATAAGAGACAAAATAAGCAAAAAGATCAGAGAGACGTATTGTCTGTTCAGCTCCCACCACCAAGTCAATATCTGTGGAGAGGCAGCTGCAGTGGAAATGGCCATTGATCTAATCTTTCCCCTCTCTCCGGCACTGTCTTTCACTCGCTCTCTTCTTTCTGTCACAGAGGCATAGTCTATCTACTCTCTGCTATATTATATTAAGAATGATACATATAATCTGGAAAGGATACAGTACACATTAATAGAATTGGAGGGTTCGCACACACATATACACACACACACACACACACACACACACACACACACACACACACACACACAGGAGAGAGAGAGAGAGAGAGAGAGAGGAGAGAGAGAGAGAGAGAGAGACCCATTGAGAGAGTGCCATAATTGCCCACATGGACACCAAACTCCTCCATCCTTTTGATTAAGTATACTGGGCTGAGCTGGTTCAGTGGCTCAAAATTCTGGGTTTTCGCTTTCTTACACTCACCTGTCAAATAGAAGCTGCAGAACATGAAAATGATGACACCATTAAAAACTAAGGCATTTTATTTTTGATCCATGTCGTATATAATCATGCACTATTTTATATTTACGTGAAACCTGAGGAACAATAAAACCCAATCCGGTCACTCCCATGGCCCAGATCTGTGTATTACAGAGCTAAAGTATGAAGTCATTGCTGTTTCTCAGACAGTGGGACTAATGCTCTCGGATGACAGCTGTTATACTTTAATTGGTACTTTCTGTGGCTCGCTGATGGAAAATGTAGAGGGCTCTTTATCTTATCATTGAAATGTTCTCCGCAAGTGTTTCCTCCTCTGCACACAATATTGTCTGATAAATGATTAAAAAAAGAGAATACACCAGGGGCTTCACTTTTAGGCGTTTCATGTGAACTGTAGAATCAAAAAAGTAAAAACGTATAGCCACTAGATGGCCCTCTATACTTACTCACAGATTAAACAAGCGAGCGTCTCAATATCCCCCCCTCCTTACTTAAAACACCCTTGTCTTTTGCACCCTTTCGCGATAGCGATTTCTGACAATTCCTTGAAAACAAAGTACAAAGTAGATCAGTGTTTGCTTCCTGCTCCTTGGTGAGAGATCACTGTTGTTGTGGAAAGCAGGGAGTAGGCTAAAGATCTTGTTTTTAATACAAGCAGTGAGTGTAGTCTATTTATAAGGTAATTGTACAGTAGGCTAAGGTAAATCTGGACAGTGAGGGACGAGTCCGTAATCTTTCCTCGCTGGCTCAGTAGCCATATGTCAAAATTAATAGGCCATCTATTTCACAGGAGAACATGGTTATGAAAATCCCATGCTATTTGGAGTAACAGCTGTTTAAGTGTTACAGTACCGTAACACACTGAAATGTATGGTAGTATTCGTACGTGTCTAAACGGATAGTTTAGCCTTGTGTTACATTGTAGCCTATTGTTTTAATATATGTCACAAAATATGCCCATTTTAAGTACAATTACAATAATATTTTATTACTTGGTATTTTGTTAAACATAGGCTAATGCGTTATTAATGAGCATACAATATAAAATATGACGTACTGAAGTAGAACCTGTAGGCCTACGCCTCTTTGGTATTGAATTGTGTGTATAGCAATACAGCAATATATTGTGCTTCACATCAAAATAATATAGCCTACTACTCCTCACGGGTCTAATGGGAACATCACACCTGAAATATGTAAGCGCTAAAACAGCCTACATAGTATGGGATTGAAATTCAATCTGCTCGGAATTCTACTTTGTTTACACTAATTAATTATTAGTTAAGTTATTATAAAATTAGCAATCAGTTTAGTATAGGCCTACTTATTAGACTAGACTTAACTATATTAAGATAAATTAAATATGGTTCACAAAATATTTATTGAAATGATAAATGCCCTTAACTTTAAAGGTTAACAGACCCTTACGCCAGAAGGTAATTAAAACTGAATAAAATTTTCTAATTTGCTGCCTCAGTGGATCAATAGTGGCTCGTCTTTCGTGAGGATTGTGATGGATGATTAACTTCTCATAGGATGTGTGAATTTTTCAGTGAGTAACCGGAAACAATGTCAGGTAGTTTTTGCCTAGTGATGTTTCCATCTGAGCCCAGTTTATAAGTGCTCATAAAAGCTGACTTGGCCAGTGTGTAGCACAACCCCCTGGACGACTCCCAACGTCTCTCTCCCGTCCCGTAGCACTTACTTTCCGAAGAGGAAAGAACTTTCTTGTGTAGTGTGTACTGTATACTTGGTGAGTCAGTTGTCTTAAATCGCTGAAGAAAAGGAGCGGGCATACAAAGTGAGGTGTACGAAGTCTGCTGCTTGCCTCCGTACAGCAGAAACTATACCTAGGCAATTTGCCGTCAAAATGGGGACCTGCATACCGCAACGAAATAAACAAAACTGGATATGTTTTCTGGTTTTATTCATTGCAACGGATGTTTGGGGTAAGTTTGAATGAGGATAGTAACGCAGCTTCCTAACTTTTTCAGCAAGTCAATGTTAATCGATTAGCTATTTGTTAAACGCCGTATTGTTAAATCACTATTAGGCTTTGAGTTGTTTCATAATTTGGGTCCAAGAAACATGGCGTATTTACTGGTTTATTGGGACATCCATAATATTTCTTGCTTGTGTAGAGGTTGCTTGAATGAGTTTAGATTGAGTTGAGTTTTGTTTAGTTTTACTGGCCATTCCCGATGACATATTGTACTGGAACATGAGGGATACATAACCTACACGAACCCTTGAAAAAAACTGCGGTTAATTGGCACTAAGAAACGTACAATTCCTTATAAGGAAGCTTAGAATTCGGGATTTAGGCTAATTCCCAAATCGAAACACGAGGGTGCTGGATTTATGCACTGGTGCACTACTTATGCCCAACTGAAAAACGGCTACAATGTGAACAATATTAATATGTTTACTGCCATTTAATTAATTAAAAATTATTAAAGGTCCTGGGATATGAAGATGGAATGTTTATTGTTCGTGGCATGTGCACATGCTTTTATTGTTCCTAGCATGTAAATATATATTTGATGTAAAGTGGCCTTAAGAAGTAAATGATAAAAGTGTCTAACTAAAAATGATTAACAGCTTGTAAGAATTGTTAAAAACAGGGTTTGCAGGTTTGCTTAGAATGAATATAATCACAATGGGGCTCCAGGACTGATTTGCAAACCCTTGAATTATGGGAATTAATTTACATTACAGACGTTGCACTCATAAACACTCAGGAATGACTTATGTGTTTTTAAATTCAACTTGTCATACATAGGAGTCATACTTCATTGAGAGTGTCTATGAGAAGATGCTGGTGGTATGGTGAAGCCTCAGTATCCTAATCATATTTTGTATATCTGACACAGATGTGCATGATGCTTTTCTGGTTGAATATATTCATACGGCCAAGTGAAATCATTTAAATGGCTGGAGAATATGATAGTGCCTGTAGGTTGTGCTTACAGCAGTAAGTGCTTATTGCTCAGTCTGACAAAATAGTTTTCAAGCATAAATTCTGTTTGTTAATCTAGCAGAGACGATGCTGAAATAATAAGAGCAAATGAGAAACCATATCAGTCTTGCTGGTCTGTACGAACTTGCTTTAATAAATAAATAAATAATGTGTCTAATGACATGCCATTGTTCAAGTATTTAGAGTTTTTTTTCTGTCATAACCAACCAGGCATTACTTCAGCCTATATCCAAAGTCCATACTCCTTTCTGAAGTCCTCAGTTTGAGGGGGAGGGACGGTGTCATGTGAATGCCACTTGAGAAGGCACTGTGCAGCATGTTAATTGCTACAGTGTGCGCCCAGTGTGCAAGATCTGCCAGGGCGTGCTCTCCTCTTATCTCGCACACGGAGTCATCTCTATGAGTATTTCACCTCTCACCAGAAGGTTGCTACGTCATCAAGATCAGGTGTGGAGGGGGTTTTAAACAGGGTGAGGAGGACT